>PVIU01000620.1:0-290394 GCA_004026605.1 Ondatra zibethicus
ACCTTGAACTTACAGAGATTCATCTGCCTCTGTGTCCCTAATGCTGGGACTGACAGGCATGGGCCTAAGCCCTTTTAAAATGTTGTATATATACCCATTTTATTTGTTTGAAACAGGGTTTCATGTGGCCCAGCCTGGCCTCCAGTTTGCTGCATAGCTGGGATGAGCTTGAAGTCTCGATTTTCCTGCCTATACTCCAAGTGCTGGGGTCACAGGCATCCACCACCAGGTCTGGTTTATGTGTACAGTGCTGGGGATTGAACCCAAGGCTTTCTACATACAAGGCTCCACTAATCTAATCACACCTCTGCCTTAATTTATCTTTCAGATTTATTAAACGTTGTGCGTATGGGCTTTGGGCCCGGTGCCGGAGGAGGTCAGAAGTGAGCATCAGATCCCCTGGAACTGGAGTTATGAATGGTTGTGAGTCACCATGTGGGCGCTGGGAACCAAACCCAGGTCCTCTGCAAGAGCAGCAGGTGCTCTTAATCCCTGAGCCATCTCTCCAGTCCCTAAAAACAATTTATTTTTAAATATTATTTATTTATTATAATACACAGACAATATTCTGTCTGTGTTTATGTCTGCAGGCCAGAAGAGGGCACCAGACCTCATTACAGATGGTTGTGAGCCACCTTGTGGTTGCTGAGAATTGAACTCAGGACCTCTGGAAGAGCAGGCAATGCTCTTAACCTCTGAGCCATCTCTCCAGCCCCCTAAAAATAATTTAAATTACATTTAAAAATGTATTTTGTGTGAACGTGTGTGTGTGTGTGTGTGTGTGTGTGTGTGTATGTATGTGTGTGAGAAGGTTGCCCACGCCATAGCCTGCAAATGGAGGTCAGAGGTCAATTTACAGGAATCTTTCTTTCCTTCCATTATAAGGGTCCCTGGGGTCAAATTCAGGTCATCATCAGTTTGCTCTTATTGTAGTTATTGTATTTATTTTTTGAGACAGATGATTGAATACAGCTTTTTCTGGCCTGGAACTGGATACGTAGACCAAACTCCTCAAACTCACCAAGATCAACCTGCCTCTGCCTCCTGAGTGCTGACGTTTAAGGCATGCACCACAACTCCTGGCTCTTACTTTTTATTTTTGAGACAGAGTTTCATGTAACCAGGACTGGCCTTGAACTTCTACCTTTACCTCCTAAATTGGGAGTTACAGGTATGTGCCACCACATAGATAAATTAGAAAATCATGTGGAAATGCGGAGATGTCAAAGCATAGCTAGGAACCCTATCTTTTGGTGCAGATCCCCAGGTCAGCCTCTGCTACGTTGCCTGGCTCCTGCTCCCAAACGCTTCTCTCCCGACGTGGAACTTGAGAATGGTGGAAGTGCGACCCCCAAAGGTTGCTATGAGGACTACAGGACATTTAGGGGGTATCTGTAGGGGCCACGTGCTTTTAGTTTCTGCTGTGAAGGATGCCAACAATAGCCCGGTTGTGAGACGGGAGTGGTAATAAAAAGATCTTAGCTCACGCCTGAAAAGCAACAGGTGGGTAAGAGACACCAGCTAAGACTGTTCAAAAGGCAGTTTTTAGCCCCGGGGGCGGTGTCGCATTTCTGTAAACTCAGCGCTAGGGAGTCAGAGGCCAGGAGATGAATGTGAGATGTCTGTTTGAGACCAGTTTGGTGGAGAGACAGACAGAAAGACACACACTCACCCCCTCCCCCACGCTGTTTTGAGACAGGGACTCTATCGTGCAACCCAGGCTGGCCTCTTAACTTGCTGTGTAGCTGAGGATGACTCTGAGCTACGGTGCCTCTTGTCTCTAACGGCCTGAGCGCCAGGATTACAAATGTGTACCGTCACACTCAGTTCACGTGCCGGAACCTGGGTTTTGTGCAAGCAAGACAACCACTCTACGAACTAAGATACGCACCAGGAGCTTTGTTGTTCCTGTTTTGAGACATGGTCTTATAATGCAGCCACAGCTCCAAATTTGCAATCCTTCTGCCTCAACCTCTTCAGTTTTTGGATGACAAGCCTGTGACACTATGACTAGCTCTAAGTGTGTGTGTGTGTGTGTGTGTGTGTTAAGGTAAGAGATGTGTGCATCCGGGCACAACTGTGTGATTATGTAGCAAGAGTAAACCCTTAGTTTACTAGTTAAGAAATAAGGGAACTAGGCTAAGAATATAGCCCAGTGGCAGAATGCTTTACCTAGCATGCGCGCTGCCCAGGGTTTGAACCACAGCCCTACATAAATCAAGTGTTCCCAGAAGTTCAAGGTCATCCTTGACTACAAATGAAGTTTAAGGCTAGCCTGAGGTATATGAGACCCTCAGAGAGAGGGAGGGAGGGAGGGAAGGAGAGAAGGAAGAGGAAAAAGAGAGAAATAAGTACATAAACAAATGCATAAATGACAGAATTATGGCATCTCATGGTGACCGTGGCCACTCAGCTACTTTCTAGACACCCTTACCGCGGGAGCAAACACCTTCCCCCAGAGTTTGTGCTGTGGGCGGGGTTCTGGACAGAGGCGTGGCCCGTCCCATCCTGGCCCAATGGGTGTCGGTGGGGCGGGGACCTCTTTGCATCTGGGTCCCGCACCGGTTCGCTTCCTGCAGTTCCATCTACCTCGCGGGTGCCTCCGGCGTCCCTAGAGGTCTCCTACCTCAGCCCTCCCTCAGCCCACCTTCCCAACCTACAGCCCCTTCTCGCCATTCTCAGATCCTAGCCCGGGACAACGAGGGATTGCCATCATGGGTGACGGAGGAGGAGAAGGCGAGGACGAAGTTCAGTTTTTGAGGACGGTGCGTATGGTCTGGGTTAGGAGGCTTTGTGGGGATTTCTCGCTGATCTCTTAGAGTCTCTCTGTCTCGTCCTGTTTGCTGGTGGTCTCTGAAATTCGAGGTCACTTTGTGTGACTGTCACTTCATCTTTTCGTCTCTTCCCATCACTTTTTTTTGACCATGGAGAATTAGCAGGATTTGGGAAGATCGAATGGGGAGGGGGAGATCCTTAGTTACCCTCTGCTGACATGAGAGATTTGGGGTCACTGAGGGAATACTCCCTCCTGTCATCCTGGAAACAGGCACTTGAGGAAGGTGATTCTAATTCTTGGGCTTAATTTAGCTGTCCTCCACCCCCACCCCTAGCCCTTATTCCCTTCTTGCTCCAGGCTCTGACCTATTTAAATTCTTGGAAAGGGGGCTGGGGTGGGCTGGAGGACACTGTACTTTTTAACTCCTAGCCTTTGGTGGTCTCCTGGGCGGTGGGGGGGGGTGTCTCTTGGATCTTGACTGTTCTTTCCTCCTTGGTTTTGGTGAGGAGGATTAACTATGTCTGCTAATGGCCTCTGAGGATGTCTGGGTGTTGTCTCTCCCATCTCCTTGGTATGTCTTGGGTCTGTCTCTGTCTTTTGTCCCTTGGCTTCAGCTCTCTGAGTTTTGCTGTCCCTCTGGTCCTGTCTCCCTGAATCTCTGATCCCCAGCTGGGGGCAGGGATAGGACTTGGGACAACAGGTGTCTCTCCCAGAATAGCCCTCTTTTCTGGGCTCTGAGCAGGGGACAGGGAGGGGACAAAAGGGGGAGGGGCTGCCTCTTTCTTAGTCTTTCCTACCACATCCTCCCAGAGGCTAAGATGGGGGTTGGTTTATGAGCATGAGAGATCTTCTGTCTTTTGGGCCAGGTCTGCTGACCCTGCACTGTCCCCTCTCCCCCAGGCCCTAGGTTCATGCAGAAATGCTGACGCAGCATTCCTGACCCAGAATAGGACCCTGGCAGGCTGGGTCCAGTTTCTTGGGAGGGCGGAACAAACAGCTGGGACTGGTAATGAAGGATGGGGACAGCTGGATATGAAGCCACTGGAGGAGGGCCTCTCCCCAGCCCCAGCCCCTTAATCTACACCATGGGTTTGGCTTTCCACAGCCTAATAAGCCCATGGCTGTGGCTACCAGCTCTGAGCAGTCACTCTGCACCAGGCCCAGTGCCCAGGGCCTCGGCCTCCTGAGGCGTCTAATTATATTCTCATTGCCCTATCTTCTGAGGTAGGGCCCTATCTTTATCTCCCTGGGAGATCTGAGAGAAACCAAGCCCAGGTGGTGAACTTGCCCAAGGTCAAGGACAGGAAGTGGTACCACCGAGTGCCCTGTGAGGCCAAGTCTTGCTTTCGACAGAAGGAATCTAGTCCCAGGCTTGCTGAGGTAGACAGAGTCAGGCCAGGCTCACCCAGGCTGAGTCGGTTTTCCTCAGTGTTACTAAGGTTGTGTGATACCTTCTTCAAAAAAAATATTTTTTATGAATCATAACCCACCTGTAAGAAAGAATCTGTATTGCAACCCAGGGTGTGGACTACATATTCATAGGTATTATTAAACAAAAAGAAAAAGTCCAACTTTAAAGCATGGTGTGGTGGTATATACCCGTGATTCCAGTGTTCGGCAAGCTGAGGCAGGAGGACTGAAAGTTCAAGGCCACCCTGGGCAACATAGTAAGTTCAAGATCCATCTGCTTGATGGCATAATTGACAAGCAACAAATTTCACAGGTTCAAAACAGTTAACAAACCTCAGTACTTTTCCTGGTGTGTGTGTGTGTGTGTGTGTGTGTGTGTATGTGTGTACGTGTGGGTGGGTGTGCACGCGCGTGTGCAGTGTTAGAGAGGGTTTCATGTATTGAAAGCTGGCTTTAAACCTGGTAGCCAAGAACTCCTGATCTCCACCTTCCAAGTGCTGGGCTTACAGGCATGTGCACCATGCCTGGCTTCAAAGTGGGTTTTGACATATTATGTAAACTAAGTAACCACCTTCGTAATCAAGGCAAAGAACACTTGCTGCACCCCAGAGAAATCCTCCTGCCCTTTGCAGCAGTCACCCTGTCCTTCGGTCGTCACACAGTCTCCACCAGTCACTGCTAGAGTTTCATATACAGTATGTGTTCATTCCTCTTTGACTGCTTAGGGTATTTTTGACATGTAGCACGTGTTCCTTTTGTGGGAAGCTTATTGGTATCCGGCTGTATGACTGTATCACAGTTTGCTTATATCTTCACTTGCCTGGTACACAATGAGGTTGTCATGTCTGCATTATTTTGTTACTACAGACAATCCCAGTAAACATTAACACTCACATTGTATAGCCCTGACTAGCCTAGAACTCCCTATGTAGGCCAGGTTGGCCTCAAATTTACTGATATCTACATGCCTCTGCTTCCCTAGTACTGGGATTAAAGGCATGGTCACACACCTTTTTTGGAGGAAGTGGTTTGAAATAGGATTTCATTGTGTAGCCCTGGCTGTCCTGAAACTCACTCTGTAGTCAGGCTGGCCTTGAATTCAGAGATCCACCTGCCTCTGCCTCCAGAGTGCACAACCACACCTGTCTTAACACACCTGTTTTTAGTAACAACTTTCATAACATATCAGTCACCCTGATGTCAGACTAGGCATGCTAGTTTCTTGTCCTTGTTCTATTTTCTTTGATTATTAAGGGTCCTGGCCATAACCATCCAGATCATTTCCCTCGTTTTGAATATTATGATCTCAAGCTTTGTGCACATTGGAATTTCTCAGAATCTGGTCAAGTCAGAACCTCCAGAAGGCAGGGGCCGGGTTAAAGGTGCGGAACCTCCGCAGACTCCACAGTCACTGGTTCAATGATGAGAGTAGTGGTAGTGGGGTGCTGGGGTACAGGGAAGCTGATTTTTGGCTTGTTTGTTTATTTGTTTGTTTGAAACAGGGTCTAATATAATCCATGCTGCTGTTGACTTTGAATCCCATATCCTCCTGCCTCCACCTCTAAAATATTTGGAGTTATTAATAGGTATTAATAGACACCCAGCCTGCCTTTGGAAATTGTACTATTGTATTCTGTTCTTCTCTGCCATCATCTACCAATTATCAACTCATTTAGTCATCTACCTACCTACCTATCTACCTACCTATCATCTATGTATCTATCATCTATGTATCTATCATCTATATATCTATCTTCGATGTATCTATCATCTATATATCATGTATGTATCTATCATGTATGTATCTATCGTCTATGTATCTATCATCTATGTATCTACCGTCTATGTATCTATCTTCTATATATCTATTTTCTATGTATCTATCATCAATATATCTATCATCTATGTATCTACCATCTATGTATCTATCATCTATGTATCTATTTCTATGTATCTATCATCTATGTATCTATCATCTATATATCTATCATCTATGTATCTATCATCTATGTATCTATCGTCTATGTATCTATCATCTATATATCTATCATCTATATATCTATCATCTATGTATCTATCATCTATGTATCTATCATCTATATATCTATCATCTATGTATCTATCATCTATGTATCTATCATCTATATATCTATCATCTATGTATCTACCATCTATGTATCTATCTTCTATGTATCTATCGTCTATGTATCTATCATCTATGTATCTATCATCTATATATCTATCATCTATGTATCTATCGTCTATGTATCTATCATCTATATATCTATCATCTATGTATCTATCGTCTATGTATCTATCGTCTATATATCTATCATCTATGTATCTACCATCTATATATCTATCATCTATATATCTATTATCTATGTATTTGTCATCTATATATCTATCATCTATGTATCTATCATCTATGTATCTATCATCTATATATCTATCATCTATGTATCTACCATCTATGTATCTATCTTCTATGTATCTATCATCTATGTATCTATCATCTATATATCTATCATCTATGTATCTATATCTATATATCTATCGTCTATGTATCTATCGTCTATATATCTATCATCTATATATCTATCGTCTATATATCTATCGTCTATATATCTATCATCTATGTATTTTTCATCTATATATCTATCATCTATGTATCTATCATCTATGTATCTATCGTCTATATATCTATCATCTATGTATCTACCATCTATTATCTATCTACCTTTCTTTTTCCTTCCTTCCTTCCACCCTGCCTTTCTCCCTCTCCCCTCCCCCGGTCTTTCTCTTTATTTCATCAAGATAGGGCCTTGCTATGTTGTTCAGGCTGGTCTTGAGCCCCTGGAGTCACGTGATCCTCTGTCTCAGCTTCTGGAGTAGATGGGACTACAGGTGCATCGTTTCAACCAGTTTTGGGAGCAGCATTTAGAGCCAGAGAGAGTGCAAGTCTGTACCATGGGATTAGGTTTCCCTGATGACTAGAGTCCTGGTTCTGATTTACATCCTGGTTTTACCATTCACTTGATCTCTCTGCTTGGGAAAGTGTTTTTCATTTTTTTTTCCTGACTGAGCTCAGTTTCCTCATTTGGAAACAGAGAGAGAGAGAGAGAGAGAGAGAGAGAGAGAGAGAGAGAATATAAAACACCCAATAAGGATTCAAGGGGCCCATCTAAGTGTCTTTCTGGCTTCGTAAGCTCCCTTATTCCTGCTGGCCCCACTGTCCCATTTCACTTGTCACTCCTAGACACCCTACACCCCCTGGCCACAGGCTTTTGCACAGGCTGCCTCTCTGGACATTTCCTACAGATGACCAGTCCTGCTTCTATTTGGTCAAGGCCCAAAGGTCAAAGGTCATCTTCTTGGTGAGGCTACATGTCACTCCACCCCCTTGCTGAGGTTTTCTTACCTCACTGCCACTCTGTTATATCAGTCTGGCTTATTTTTTCCCCAGAACACCTACCACTGATAGAAAGCTTATGTATTTACTCATCTGTTTACAGATGGACTGCACATGAGGAGATCAGCCCCCTGGGGGAAGGGTTTCTCTACTTTATCTGTTGCTGTGTATTCAGTGCCTGGCAGGTAGTAGGTACTCAATAAGTGTCTGTTAAATGAGTCGAAGGCAGAAGCATAGGACAACCAGTAAACGCTTGCTAAATAATGCTCAGGTTATATAATTACTATGGATACAGAGATGCCCAGCGTATACCAGGATGTCAGCGAAACCAGGACAGAGCAATTATCATAGGCCATGCTTCTGTCTCCTCCTGGGCCGGGCAAATGGACTGAGAACTGTGTATGTGGATTGACACTCAGGATTAGAACATGTTTATCCGGCATGTTCGGGAGTTTGGAGGTCATGTGATTTCCAGTAGGATATGTAACTTTCTTTAAAAACATTTTCTTACCTTTATTTTATGTGTACGGCTGTTCTGTCTGAGTGTGTGTCTGCATACTGCATTTACTGTAGCGCCTTTGCAAGCTGGCGAGGGTAGCAGGTTCCCTGGGACGGAAATACAGATACTGTAGGCACTGACAATTGAACCTGGGTCTTCTGGAAGAGCAGCCATCCCAGAGGCATTCCTCCAGCCTCATTTGTAACTTTCTTGAACGAGTTTCCTCTGCTACAGAACTTGCTGGGCATAGTGGTACAGCCCTAACTCCCTAGCATTTGGAAAGTGCAGGCAGACCTGTCAAGAACTAAATGTCATCCTTGACTGAAAGGCCAATTTGAGGCTAGCCTGGACTACACGAGACTCTGTTGCAAAAACTAAACATCAAAAAAAATATTTTCCACATTCCGCTGTGTCTCTTTGCGAACCTCTCGTTAGAAGGCCTCTAGAGGAGCTAGATTTTGATTCTAATCCAATCTCCTCTTATCCGCTGTGATTCCAGCTACTCAAGGGACTGAGGTAGGAGTATCTCATGATCCTGGAACTTCAAGGCTAGCCTGGGCAACTTAGGGAGACACTGTCGCAAGAGCAAAATGAATGAATGAGCGAACAGCCAACCATCCAAAGAGAAATAAATGGAGCCTGGCTGGTGCAGCCTGTATCTCTCCTGTAAGGGGAAAGAGACAGTTCCACGGCGGCACGCAGTGTCTCCGCTGGTTCCCACCGGTGACCCTTGTCCCTCTGTTCTCCCAGGATGACGAGGTGGTCCTGCAGTGCAGCGCCACGGTGCTCAAGGAGCAGCTCAAGCTCTGTCTGGCCGCTGAGGGTTTTGGCAACCGCCTCTGTTTCCTGGAACCCACCAGCAACGCGCAGGTCTGTGTGCGCCAGGCACGGGAGGAGAGGCAGCGTCGGGCGGGCAGGGTTTTGATAATTTATTTATTTTTATTTTATGTGCATTGATGTTCTGCCTGTATGCATGTCTGTGTAAGGGTGTCAGATCTTGGAGTTACAGACAGTTGTGAGCTGCTATGTGGGTGCTCGCAATGAGTCTTTAGGCTCTGGAGCCGGAAAGGGGGATGACAGGAGGAAGAAGGAGGGGCTAAGATAGAAAAGGGGCGTGGCCTGAGATGGGATGGGAGGAATCTGAGACTAGTAGAGAATCTGAGATGGGGAAATGTGTGAGGCCTGAAGGGGTGGGGCCTGAGATGTGGGCGGGGTCTAAGAGGGGCAAACTCTGAGAAGGTGGAGCCTAGCCAGAAGAATAAAAGGCGGGGAGAGATTTGAGCTGGGGGCTGGCTCTGAGGAGGAAAGGGCGGGGTCTTAGGTGGGGGTGGAGCCTAATGTGGAAAAGGGTCTGAGGCAGGTGGAGAAGGATTTGAAGAGAGAAAGGAGGTGGAGCCTAGGGTGGGGGCGGAGTCTTAGATGGGTGGTGCTCTGTGAAAGGAAAGCGGATTGGGAGGATATTCCTATGGGCACAGAGAGCTGTGGTCCTGAGTCTCAGGAAGGAGGGCCAAGGATCCAAGAGGAGGAGACTTAGGCAGTTTGGAGGAAAGGGAACCTAACCGGAGAGGCCAGAGGCTAGAGATGGAAAGAGTGTGTGGCCTTAGATAGCAAGGGTCGGCCAGAGGACTCAAGGCATGGAGGGAAGCTAGAATCTGAATGGCAGGTGGCTTTGGACTCAAGACTAGAAGGCCCAGCATCCAGGAGAATTTTAGGGAGGGTTGTCAGGAGGGCGTGGAGGCCAAGAGCCTAGAGAAGCCTGAGGTCCCAGGGTGAGGTGTACTCAGGGTGTGAGAGAAGAAGGGACCTGCAAGGAGGGCCTGGGAACGGAGAGAAGGAGCTGGCCTCTGGTGTGGAGGAGGTCAACACGCACCCGTCGGGCAGGGGGTTCTGGAATCTGAGGGGACGGTGTGTCTCTTTCTCCTGTGGTATGACTGGAAAGGCAGGGATGAATGCCAGAAGTAGTGTTCTTTTAGGATTGGAGAGGTTGGGGGTGATCTCAGGGAAGGCACAGCAGGGGCTTCCTGCCTGCAGGGGGAGCAGTGTCAGGGTGATGAGCCACAGTCAGAGGGCATCGTGAGACCAGGGGGCATAGAACAGCTGAGTGCCAGAGGCGATCTGGAAGTTTCTGTGGAGCTGGGTGAGTTGGAGGAATTTGAAGGAGGAGGCTGAAAGGTGTTTCCTGTGATGTGTCTGACTCCTCGCTGGTGCCCCTTGTGGGGTGAGGATGGGGGTCTGGAAGTGAGAATGTTCAGACGAAGGGGCAGACAAGGCACAGTGGGACTGGTGCACGGAAGTCTAATGGCCCCAGTGATATCTGTTCACCCCCTCAGAATGTACCTCCTGATCTGGCCATTTGCTGCTTCATCCTGGAACAGTCCCTGTCAGTGCGAGCCCTGCAGGAGATGCTGGCCAACACTGTGGAGGCTGGTGTGGAGGTAAGGCTCTGCCTCCAAGGAGCAGGGGACAGGAACAAGGATGGGTGAGGGACCTGGGAGTCGTTCACCATGTGTTCTTCTTCCTCTCTCTGCCCTGCCCCCACAGGCCCTCAATTTGGATAAGTGGGTAGGTCTGGCCTTGGGTGTCATGTCTCTCCTATCACTCCTGACCCCAGGCCTGCTGCTCAGGCCCACATCCTGAACACAGGGGCTGGAGGATTTCCCCCACCCCAGATGTCAGGGGCTGTGGAGCCCAGAACAAGCCAGGCAGGAAGGAAGGAGGGAGCAAGAGGCTTCTGAGCCCCTGTTCCCTGGCCTGTTCCTTTCTCCTCTTTTCTCTCCTCTTCCCCATCCTGCCCCTCGCTGCATGGGACCTCTTCCTTCACCTTCCTCCATCCCAAGTGTGGGTCTGCCATAGGACCTTGTGCCCCCATGACATGGCTCCCTCAGAGCATGGGCATGGGAGAGCCATGATGGAGGCATGATGCCATCAAGGAATTGGATGCGCCTCCTTCCTCCCAAGGGCCAAGTCTCTTTGTGCATGGGAGTGTGTGGCAGCAGTGGAGAGTCACTTTATCCCAGTGGTTGGCAGTCATGTGACAGACAATAGCTAGGATTGTCCTGGTGCAAACAGAATAAAGTAGTTGGGATACTGGGACTCTCTTGAGTGTCCTTAGTCACCTGGAAGATGAATTCATACTCTTTGGGTGATGTCAGGACCAGGTTTATAAGAGAAACAAGGCAGGATGGCAGAGTGGGTTTTGTAGTTTTTGTTTTATAGAACCTCATGTATCCTAGGCTGGCCCCAAACTCTCTAGTTAGCTGAGGTTGACTTTGAATACCCAATCCTCTTGCCTCTGATTTCCAAGTGCTACGATCACAAGCTTCTGGGCCTTGGGAACTTGTAAAACACTCCATGTCTAGGCTTCTCAGAGACAGTCCCTGCTTCTACAGATGAGAAAATGGATGCAGACCATTTGTTGGGGATTTGAGCTGAGGTTTTCCTGCCTGGGCATAGCATTTCATGGAGTTCATATATCCACCTGTGAATAAGCCATATATTTTGGAAGCTGTTGGAAATCTGGGAGTCTCTGCTCATTCTGTACCATCTCTTCCCCTGTAGTCATCCCAGGGCGGGGGACACAGGACACTCCTGTACGGCCATGCCATCCTGCTCCGGCACGCACACAGCCGTATGGTGAGTGCATTAACCTTAGGTGCAGGCAAAGGAGAGGGTTCAGGCTTTCCAGGAGGCTGACGTCACTCTCCCACCCTAGTACCTGAGTTGCCTGACCACCTCCAGATCTATTACTGACAAGTTGGCCTTCGATGTGGGACTACAAGAAGATGCAACAGGTGCCAGGGGCTGCGGGCAGGGATCATGATGGGTATCCCAAACCAGGGAACGGAAAGTCTGCAGAGCTCTATAGGTGTGCATAAGTCTGCACTGGAGCTAGGAACAGGGGCCTGGGCACAGAGGGTTTGGACATATGGATGGACACATTTCATACAGGAGAAGAGGTGGGGAGTCGATGGTGCAGTTGGGCATTTATAGACTCCAGAGTCAGGAAGACTTGGTGACTGTGAGTACCATGGGGAAGATCATTGTGGGAAACCATTGTCCTGATGGTCAGTCCATTCATAGGGGAGGCCTGTTGGTGGACGATGCACCCTGCCTCCAAGCAGAGGTCTGAAGGAGAGAAGGTTCGTGTTGGGGATGACCTCATCCTTGTCAGTGTCTCCTCCGAGCGATACTTGGTGAGTAATCCCATCTCCCTGATGGTCCTCCTGCTCCTGTAGGGGTGCATGGGTTGTGTCCCACCTCTCAACATTGGCTTGCCCAGTGGGTCTCTGGCTTTCACAACTCCTGGCCTTCTGACATCCCCTATTTCTGATTTCCAGTCCCACGCCCCCACCCCATTCCCTAATTTGCTCTCATTTGTCTGAATTGTGACCTCTGGCCTTCTGCCTCTGTTCTGTATGTTCCCTGGAGCCTCCCTTTGATTATTTCCCACCGATTCTCCATTCTTGTTCATTCTGTTATCTCTGACCCCAGCACCTGTCAACCGCGAGCGGGGAACTCCAGGTTGACGCCTCCTTCATGCAGACTCTGTGGAACATGAACCCCATCTGCTCTGGCTGTGAAGAAGGTGAGGACCTCAGGCCTCTACGTTGAGGCCATCCAAAGAGATCCTCAATGGTGCCTCCTCAGACATGCCCAGACTGAGTCTTGGCACCTCACACTTCAGATCTCCCAGTTGTGGCTTCCACAGCACATTTCTTACTAACTCCAAAGCCAGAACCTCAGAGCTCAGGTCCCTAGGCCCCCAATTCACTACCACCCACAAACTCAGCTCGAGAAACTTCCATACCAAGCTCAGCCCTCGAGGTCAGACTCCTCCATGAAGAACTCACAGCTTTAGTGGTGGTTCTCAGCCTTCTCAATGCTGTGACCCTTTAATACAGTTGCTTGTGTTATGGTGACCCCCCCCAGCCATACAGTTATTTTTGTTACTACTTTGTAGCTGTAATTTTGCTCTGTTATGAATCATAATGTAAGCATCTGATACGTGACCCCTGTGAAAAGGTTATTTTCAAGGGGTCATGAACCACAGGTTGAGAACCACCCGTGTAGAGCATCAACCCGGGAGCTTAATCCTCAGACTTCAGTTCTGAGATATAAGCACAGACCAAAGCCCTAGAATCTAAACCTCAGATCCTAAGCCAGGACCCCTGCTCAGACCTCAGAGTTTGTGCTACCAGCCTCGGACTCTCAAAACAATTTTAACCGAAATCTGTGGCGGGGACATGCCCACATGTGTAAAGGTCAGAGGATAGCTTATTGGAGTCAGTCTTTCCTTTGCTATCTAGATCTTGAAGACTGAACTCAGATGGCCTGGGCTGGTGTCTGGTGTCATTACCTACTAAATCATCTTCATCGCTACACACACTCAGATTTTAATTTCACTCTCAAAACCCAAAATTCGGGCTCACAGCACTAACAAAAACAAACAAAACAGAAAACGGGGCTGGAGTGACGGCTCTGCAGTTACGAGCACTGGCTGTTCTTCCCAGATGACCCGGATTTGATTCCCAGCTCCCACATGGTGGCTCACAGCATCTATAACTGCAGTTCCAGGAAATCCAACACCATCTTCTGACCTCTCGAGACTCTGGGCCCAGCAGGCAAGATATTTCACTCAGGCAAAACATCAATACACATAACAAACAAACAAACAACAAAACCCCAGGTGGGAGATAGCTCAGCTAGTAAAGTAGGACATACGTCCCATCCCCATCCCCTGTGTTAAAGTCAGGCTCAGGGTCACACTATGTAATCCCAGTGCTGGGAGGACCAGAGGACCCGTGGGGTTTCCTAGAGAGCCAGTTGATCTGGGTTAGTGAGCTTCGGTTCTATGAGAGTCCTGCCCCTCCTCCCAAATAAAGTAGAGAGTGACTGAGAAAGACACCCACTGCTGACCTCTGGCCTCCACACAAGTGCACGCATGTGCATGAGCACCTGCAGACAAAAGTGCACACACATAAACATGGACACGTTTGCACACAGAACGCCAACTAAACAAGGGGGGAATCCCCACAAAACCACGCTTGCAAACTCTCCCCAAAACAAACTGAAGAAAAATAAAACAAGCCTCAAGGCCCGCCAATTTCAGTCTCAGATCCCATAGTAAGATGGCAGAGACCAGCCCTAAGTTTTGACTCCAACTTCAGGGTCCTTTAACCAAAGAACCAAGCTGAGATTTAAACGACTGATACCCAAGCCCTGAAACCCAGGCCCACCAACTTAAAAAAAAACTCTTTAAAAAAGATTTATTTCTTTTTATTTTATGTGGATGGGTGTCTTGCATACATTTGTGTCTGTGCACCATGTGTGTGCCTGGTGCCTGCTGAGGCCAGAAGAGCGTGTCGGATCCCATGGCACTGAGTTTGCACAGATACAGTTCTGAGCTGCTGTGTGGGCACTAGGAACAGGATGCGGGTTTTCTGCAATGGAGCCATCTCTCCAGCACCTTCGTTATTTTACTGCAAAGCTCAGGTCTTTCCAGATTCGTACTCCCAAGCTCAGGGTCTCAAACTCAGATCGTAACCCCAAACCCTGACCTCATATGTCAGCCCAAGATCCCCCAAACCAATACTCAGAATTGAGGTCCTTACTGCCAACTCTAGCCTCAGAGCCAAACATCACACCTCCTAACCCTAACCTCTGCCTAGGAAGGCGGAGCCCAAGAGTAGGGAGCACTGGGCCCCATACCACACAATCTGACTTCAGTCTCAAAAGGCCAAATACAAACCCTTAAGTCATGACTCTAAGTCTCCTGACCTTACCCCGACATATCCAGATCCTTATGGGTTGGCCTCTGACCTCTGATCCCAAATCTCACATCCCCACTTTTTAGTTCTTAAACATGGGCTACACCACAACACTCCTCCCTAGTCCAGCTTCACCTTCCCCGGGGAAGATAAAGGAACCCTCGACTCCACACTGACTCCCGCCCATTCCTGCGCCTCCTGCCTCACAGCGGCCGCCTGTCTTTGATCTTCCTCAGGCTTTGTGACGGGAGGCCACGTCCTCCGCCTCTTTCATGGACACATGGATGAATGTCTGACCATCTCCCCTTCGGACAGTGATGACCAACGCAGGTCTGGGCTTGGGACAAGGAGACCTTAGGGTCCAGGGGTGTGGGTGGGAAGAAAAGATTGGTTGGGCACTCTGGGCTTTTTAGCTTTCTGTTGCTATAATAAAATGCCTGAGAAAGGCCGGGCGGTGCACTCGGGAGGCAGAGGCAGGCCGATCTCCGTGAGGTCGAGATCAGCCTGGTCTACAGAGCGAGTGCCAGGACAGGCTCCAAAGCTACAGAGAAACCCTGTCTCTACCCCTTCCCCAAAAGAAAAACCCAAAACAAAACAAACACCTGAGAAAATGAACTTTAGTGAAAGATTCTTTTGGATCATGGTTGCAATCTGTGATTCCTTGCCCCTAATACTTTAATTCCTTGGTGGCACAGTATATCATGGTGACAGGATGTGGCAGAGGTTGGTTTCACTTTATGGTATTTGGGGACACACTAAAGAAAGTGGAAGAGCCAAGATTCTAGTATTCCAGTGACCTAGCTTCTTTCCAATGGGCCCCCTCCCAAAGACTTTACCACTTCCAATAGTCCCACAGGGTGGGGGCCAAGGCTGTCAGTCACAGGGCTGGGGACTGGAGTCTGCCTTCCTGACCTTGTTCTCTTTTCTAACCCTAGACTTGTGTACTATGAAGGAGGGCCTGTGTGCACTCACGCCCGCTCCCTTTGGAGGCTGGAGCCACTGAGAATCAGGTGCGACGGGGGAGAGGATGGGAGCTCCTTGGGGCCTGGGAGGGGAGGAAAGGGTCTTGAGGGTTATCTGAGGAAGACACTGGAAGGTTTTGGGGGACAACCTAGAAAGCCTGAGAAAGATTTGGGTCCCAGAATTCCTGGAACCCTTGGGGAAGGTGGGAGGTTCCTGAGGAAGAGATGGGGGCTCTGGGTGAAAGTTTGCATATTGAAAGCTTGACAAGCCAGGCCCTGGAGACCGCTGGGGAGCTCTGAGGAAGGTTCAGGAACCTACCAGAGGACTGGAGCTGCTGAGCAGGGAGGAGAGAGTTCTCAGAAAGATTAAGGGGCCCCAGAAAAGATCTTGGGAACCCTGGAAGGGAGAGGATTGAGGAGTTTCAAACCAAGACTATGATGTTAATGGCTACTATGGAGGAGTCCCCTGATTCTCACTACTAGGGAGGGGTTCCCTGATTCTCCCCACTGTCACCTTCCACAGCTGGAGTGGAAGCCACCTCCGCTGGGGCCAGCCACTTAGAATCAGGCATGTGACAACAGGACGGTACCTTGCGCTCACTGAGGACCAAGGACTTGTGGTAGTTGATGCCAGCAAGGCCCACACCAAGGCCACTTCCTTTTGCTTCCGAATCTCCAAGGTTGGTGTGTGTGTGTGTGTGTGTGTGTGTGTGTGTGTGTGTGTGTGTGTGCGCGCGCGCGCACGCTTGCGCCTGTGTATGTGTAGGAGGTGAGGAGCTCTTCCTCATCTGCAATCCTGGATCTCGCTCTAGTCTCCTGGCTGTAGGCTCTTGCTTGGGGTCTCCCACAGCACCCGGCATAGGAGGCTGATATCTGTCCCTTGTTCCTGCAGGAGAAGCTGGATGTGGCCCCCAAGAGAGATGTGGATGGCATGGGGCCCCCTGAGATCAAGTATGGAGAGTCACTCTGCTTTGTGCAACATGTGGCCTCAGGCCTGTGGCTCACCTATGCTGCCCCAGACCCCAAGGCCCTGAGGCTTGGGGTGCTCAAGAAGAAGGTGGGGCTCCTGGAAGGAGTGGGTGTGTGAGCAGGGGCTGGGCGGGGCTGGTGTTCATTACCCAGCATTTGGGAGCCTGAGAATGAGATAGACGGGGATAAAAGAGGCGTGTGTGTGTGTGTGTGTGTGTGTGTGTGTGTGTGTGTGTGTGTGTAGAAAGAGAGAGAGAGGAGCAGACATAAAGACACACAGAAATTGAAAACTAGGAAGCCATCCACACAGAGAGAAAACAAACAAGGGCCAGCAAGGTGGCTCAGTGAGTAAAAGGTACTTGCTGCTTTACTTTGACCCCTAGAGCCCCATTGTAGAAGGAGGGCGCTGCCTCGTTCAGGTTGTCTTGACGGCCACACGTGTGCATACACACATCCACTACCCATAAAAATCTTCCAAATGATAACAGGCTGAAAATAATATTCCTAAATTATTGGCTGGGTCTGGTGGTTCTCACCAGTTACCCTAGCGCTCAAGAGGCTGAGGGGGGACTGAGTTTGAGTTTGAGGTCAGCTTGGACCACATAGTGAAACCCTGTTTCAAAAGACCCAAAAGGAAAGGGCCGGGGCTATAGCTCAGTTGCTACAGGGCTTGTCTAGTGTGCATAAAGCCCTAGGTTCCATCCCGAGCACCCTATAGATCAGGTGGCCACCTTTCCTGACCTCTGCGTGTGCACATCCAGGCCATGCTGCACCAGGAAGGTCACATGGATGATGCACTGTCACTGACCCGATGCCAGCAGGAGGAGTCCCAGGCTGCCCGAATGATATACAGCACGGCAGGCCTGTACAACCAGTTCATAAAGTAAGCCTGCCCACTGTCTCCTAGCTCCCCACACACATGTATGTACCTGAGAAATGTCATAATCCCTCTTCAGAGGTCCCTTCAGAAACCTCCGCACATCCGACTTGAACACCCATGACTTTGACCTTACATTTTAACTTTCACATTAGCACCGAGACTCTTGACTGGCTCTCTCCAGGCCTGACTACTTCATGATCCCTTGTGCCTGCTACGCAGGAACCCATGCCAATCCCAGTAACGTTATAGGTTCTGTGTGATCTTGGGCCAAGGCCTTTCTTCTGTTTCTCTGTCATACATAAAACGGAAGCCTGTGGGAGTCCAGCCTAGGATGGGGTGGTGCTTCCAACCCTGCCTGAGCACTGTGGTCCCCACAGAGGTCTTGATAGCTTCAGTGGGAAGCCACGGGGTTCGGGGCCACCGGCTGGGTCAGCACTGCCCATCGAGGGCGTCATCCTGAGCCTACAGGACCTCATCGGCTACTTCGAGCCGCCTTCGGAGGAGCTGCAGCATGAGGAGAAGCAGACCAAGCTCCGCAGCCTGCGCAACCGACAGAGCCTCTTCCAGGAGGAGGTAAAGCCAGGCGTGGAGGGCGGGGCCGGAGGGGGCGGGGTTTTGCGGGGGTTAGGGTGAGGGGAGAGACACACGATTCCCAGTGCCTGGGATTTAGAGAGGAGGGAGGATCTAGGGAGGAGCTCGAGAGAGGGCGGGACCTGTAGAATAGTGATGGGTTGGGCCTCAAGGAAGGGGTGGTTTGATGAGGAGGGGCTTGAGGGAGGGCGGGAATGAGGGGGGCAGAGGGAGGGGCCATGAGAAATTGAAGGTCAAGTTTAGTTAACCTGAGCTGGGTTTGAGTCAGAGGCTCCACAACATGGGGCTTCCTGCTGCGTCTGTAGGATCCAGACCTGGGTGAGAGGGCAGAACCAGAGTGGGGTGTAGGATCAGGGGCACAGGGTGATTTTGGTACATATGGGAGGAGATTATTGGGGTTAGGGACTTCATCTCTTAGAACAAGAAGGGAAGAGGTGTGGGGTGCTCCCCTGAACAGAGATGCCTGGACTGAGGTCAGCACTCTGCAGCATTTTCAGTCCTGGGGAATGCGTCTATTCTCAGGGATAGTCTGGCCCCACCTCCCTGATGAGGAAGAAGGAGGATCACAGTAACAATAGCAAAACTACCAACAGGGTAGGATTAGTACAGTTACAGTTCAATACAGATTGGTGGGCTCAGTGAGAGACCCTGCCTCAAAAAATAAGGTGGGGGCTGGAGTGATGGCTCAGTGTTTAAGAGCAGGTATTGCTCTATCAGGACCCAATTTCAGTGTCCAGTACCCATAGCTGATGCCTCAAAAACACCTTAACTCTAGCTCCAGAGAGATCCGATGCCTCACACCCTCACAGTACATAGATTTAAAAATAATAAGGTAAATCTTTAAAAAAAAAAAAACAGGATGGCTGAGTGTGATGATAAACACATTTAATTCCAGTACTAGGAAGGCAGAGGCAGGAGGATCTCTGTAAATTCAAGTCCAGCCTTGTAAGCAGAGACTGCTCATTCATTCCCGGCTGCCCAGACCAGAATAATCACACAGAAACTATATTAATTGCAACACTGTTTGGCCTATTAGGTCAGGCTTCTTATTAACTAACTCATACATCTTAAATTAATTTGTTTCTATTAATCTATGCATTGCCATAATGCTGTGGCTTACCAGTAAGGTTCTGGCAGTGTTCTGGCGGTCAGGCGTCTTTCTCCTTCAGCAACTACATGGCATCTCCCTGACTCTGCCTACTCACTCTCTCTCTCTCTCTCTCTCTCTCTCTCTCTCTCTCTATATATATATATATATATATATATATATATATATATATATATATATATATATATATATATATATATATATATATATCTGTTTAGATTTCCTGCCAGGCTTTATTCTGCTAAGATATTGGCCCAAACAACTTTATTCATTAGCTAATAAAAGCAAAACATATACAGAAGGGCATCCTACATCACAGCCTGGTGTACATAGCAAGTTTCAGGCCAGCCAGACCTATGTAATAAGACCCTGTTCTTATAACAAAACAAAAAAACAAGATGACAAGTCATCATAGAAGACCCCAAAAGTTGCCAGGTGATGGTGGTGCACACCTTTAATCCCAGCAATCAGGAGGCAGAGGCAGGATAATCTCTGAGTTTGACGCTAGGCTGGTCTACAGAGTGAGTTCCAGGACAGCCAGGGCTACACAGAAAAACTCTGTCTGTAAAACAAACAAATAAGAAACTGAAAACAAAAACAAAAAACTCTTGAAGTTGACCTCTAGTCTCCACAGGAGCAAGAATTCACACCTGCACACAAACAAACACATATCACATACTCACATGCGCATGCACACACACACAGAGTCTCAAAACGCAAACAAAATAAATGACTTTCAGGTACCATCTGGAGCTCTCTTTTTTTCTTGCCTCAATACAGAGTTTCTCTGTGTTGATCTATGCCTCTGCTTCCCAAGTGCTGGGATTAAAGGTGTGAGCCACTACTACTTGGTTTATATGTAATTTTTAAGTACAGGAAAGATAAGTTTCATTCAGGTGTTAATATGATGCTATCAGCTGTGAATTTAATATTTCTCAATAAAGACTATATCATGAATATGTTTCTTTATCTAGAAACATGAATAAAGCAAGGTTATGCACTAACTCATTGATGAAAAATTGTATTCAGAAGCTGAGCACAACAGCTCATGCCTACAGTTTCCACTATGTGGGAAGGTAAAGAAAGTGATTTGAGGGAATCCAGAATAGGAGTTACAGACACAGGTCAAAGCCGGTAACCTAAACCAAAGTTGCCCTGATGCAAGGAACTCCACCTTGGGCAGCAAATTCCACAAGAGTAGAATTGAACGAGACTCCTAGGACAGAGAGAGACAGAGGAAACAAGCTCCACTGGGAGCAGAAGCCAGGAGCAAATCCTGGAAACAGGCCTCCGAGCCAACCTAGTCCTGGGACACTGGCAGACCAGGATTGAGCCAACACCGGAACTGTAGTGGGACTGAACTAGTTACCTAAGACAAAGAGAGAACAAGCTCCACCAGGAACAGAACCCAGGAACAAACCCGGTCCCAGGACATGGGTGGATCATGATTGAACCAGCGACCAGATCCAGAATCAGCGATTGCCACCAGAACAGGTCTAACTCCAAGCCAGGGACTTCTGCAAGAGGAGATCCAGACCAAGATTTACAGAAACAGATCAAAGCCAGCAGCCTAGGCCAAAGTAGGCCTGAGACAGCAAACTCCAAGGGAGCAGACCAAAGCACAGGAGCACTGAGCTGCCTCCAGGAACAGGAATAACCAACGGGGTAACTAGAACTGTGATACTGACTGTACCACGAGGAAAACCATCTTAGCTTGGGATTCACTGGCACCTAGAAGATTATTCAACAGAATCTCAGACAGCCCCACCCACACCTATTAGAGGAAAAGATGAGTAGAAAAGGTAAGATCACAAGCTACACCACAAAGAGCAACACAATACCAGTGAAACCCAAAGACCCTACAAAAGTAAGACCTGAACAATCAAATATTGATGAACCAGAAGAAAATGATCTAAAAATAAACACAAGAGAATGTCTGAAATTCTTAAAGATGAAATAAGAAATTACCATAAAGAAATGGAAGAAAAAGGTCGGGTGGTGGTGGCGCATGCCTTTAATCCCAGCACTTGGGAGGCAGAGGCAGGCGGATCTCTGTGAGTTTGAGACCAGCCTGGTCTACAAGAGCTAGTTCCAGAACAGGCTTCAAAGCTACAGAGAAAGCCTGTCTCAAAAAACAAAAACAAAAACAAAAAACAAACAGAAAAGAATTGGAAGAATAAACAAATAAAAAATTGGAAGATATCAGCAAATCACTTAAAGAAAACCAAGAAAAAGAACTCAAACATATAACAGAAACTATAAATGCCCCTTGATCGAAGAATGGATAAGGAAAATATGGTACATTTACATAATGGAGTACTACAGAGCAGAAAAAATAACAACAGCTTGAATTTTGCAGGAAAATGGATGGAACTAGAAAAGATTATTTTGAGTGAGGTAACCCAGATCCAGAAAGACAATTATCACATGTATTCACTCATAGGTGGTTTTTAAACATAAAGCAAAGAAAGCCAGCCTACAACCACAATCCCAGAGAACTTAGACAACAATACGGACACTAAGAGAGACTTACATAGATATAATCTACGTGGAAGTAGAAAGTATAAAAAGACAAGATCTCCTGAGTAAATTGGGAAGTAGGGACCTTGGGGGAGGGTTGAAGGGTTGAGGGGAGAGGCAGGGAGGGGAGCAGAGAAAAATGTAGAGCTCAATAAATATCATGGGAAAAAAAAGTCATTTGAGCCCAGGAATTTGGGGCTAGCCTGGGCCACATAGTATATATATTCCCTCTCTCCCTCTCGCCCTTGGCTGACCACAGGATGGCCTGTTCCTTCTGCTCCCACATCCCAGTTGCTGAACAAGTGTGCATCATGTTCACCTTATGTGGTGCTGAGGACTAACCACATTCTCTCTAAGCTAATATTACCAATTGAGCTACATCTTCAGCTACGACTCCATCTTTTTTTGGAGGGGGCAGGGAGGTGGGGGGAGTTTGGTTGTTCGAGACATAGCCCAGGCTGTGCTGAAACTTACTCTGTAGATCAGGCTGACTTCAAACTCACAGGGATCTGCCTTCCTCTGTCTCCCAAGTGCTGGGATTAAAGGCGTGCACCAGCACTGCTGGGCTCATGATTCCATATTTTAAAAATTAAAAAAATATAATTTAGCCGGGCGGTGGTGGCGCATGCCTTTAATCCCAGCACTCGGGAGGCAGAGGCAGGTGGATCTCTGTGAGTTCGAGACCAGCCTGGTCTACAAGAGCTAGTTCCAGGACAGGCTCCAAAGCCACAGAGAAACCCTGTCTCGAAAAACCAAAAAAATATAATTTATTTTATGTTCATTGGTATTTTGCCTGCATGTGTGTCTGTGTCAGAAACCCAGGAGCTGGAGTTATAGACAGGCGTGAGCACCCATGTGGGTGCTGGGAATTGAACCTGGTTCTTCTGGAAGAGCAACCAGTTCTCCTAACCATTAAGCCATCTCTCCAGCCCCTAAAATAAACATTTTAAGGCAGGGGTGGTGACTCCAGGATTTGGGAGGCAGAGATAGAGGAATTGCCACAAGGTCAAATCCAGCCTGCCCCATATAGTAAGTACCAAGTCCAACCTGGTTTACACAAAAAGACCCTGTTTCAGAAAAATTATAATGAGTGAGGTGTGGAGGCTCACACCTGTGACCCCAGCACTGGGGAGGCTGACATATGAGGATTGCCGCCAATTCCGGGACAGCCTGAGCTACAAGATGAGACCATTTCAAATAAATAAACAAAACTATATATATCCAGACATTCCCATGCATCCCCTGCATTTTTGCCATGAGTGATGATTCAGTAATTGATAAGTCATTGTTCATATGATTTAACACACCACTGCTGTGAGTAATGAGAATTGTCTATGCTTTATTTACTTTTCTGCGTGTGTGTTAGAATTCACCAAAGGACTGAAAAGAGAGCTCAGCCAGTTAAAGCGCATGAGAAACTGAGTTAGGTTCTGATAAAAATGCTATGCATGGTGTTAGGTTCATGTAGTCCCAGCCCTGGGGAGGCAGAGACAGGCAGATCCCCAAGGCTTGATGGCCAGCCAGTGTAGCCTAAATGGTGACCTTCAGGCAAGTGAGAAACCTTGTCTCAAAGGGGGTAGATGTTGTTCTTTGGCCTCCATGAACACACATAGATGCATACATATACAGGCTCATCTACACACACACACACACACACACACACACACACGAGTAAAATACTCAGAATAGGGACTGGAGAGATGGCTCAGTGGTTTAGGGCACTTTCTCTCTTTCAGAGGATTTGGGTTCAGTTCCTAGCACCTACACAGCAGACTACAACTATCTGTAACTCTAGTTCCACGGGATCCAATTTCCTCTTCTGACTTCTGCAGGCACCAGGCATAGACATGGAACACACATGCAATAGGCAAACCATTTGTACAATATAAAAACTTATAAAACTCAGAAGAGATGGGCATGTTGGTGCACACTTTTAACATCAGAATTCTGGAGGTAGAGGCAGGTGGATCTGTATAAGTTTGAGGTCAATTTGGTCTACACAGTGAGTTCCAGGCCAGCCAACGCTACATAATGAGATCCTGTCTCCAAAAAGTAAGAATAAATCACAGTAAAGAAAAAAACATTAAAATGTCAGAGGGGAGAAAGTAAAAAAATCTCTTATAATAGGTGGTAAAAGTGAACTGGTCCAAACTGAAACCAGGAGTGGTATGTCTGGAACCAAGTAAAATGGAGAAAAAAACTATAGATCGTAGAAGCACAAATTCCATCTTAATATTAATAAGGGCATATTACATTAGAGACTGAGGCACAGAGCCCAGGAAGAGGCTTGATGAGTCAAGGAGAGGAGGGGGATAAGACTGAATGGGGACACGGAGCTAAAGAAGCTGGGTCACAACGGGCGGTGGTGGCGCACGCCTTTAATCCCAGTACTTGGGAGGCAGAGACAAGTGGTTCTCTGTGAGTTCGAGGCCAGGCTGGTCTACACAGTGAGTTCCTGGATAGGATCCAAAGCTACAGAGAAGCCCTGTCTCGAGAAACAAAACTAACCAACCAAACAAACAAGCAAAGAAACCGGGTTGCCTCTGGGAACACAACTATTACCTAGTGCAGGAATATGAGGTAGTAAGTCTAGGAAAGACAAAGAAGTGTGGGTCTGGGACTCCTGCTGTGACCCCTTCATTTCTTCTCCCTAGGGGATGCTCTCCCTGGTCCTGAATTGCATTGACCGACTCAATGTCTACACCACTGCCGCCCACTTTGCCGAATTTGCAGGGGAGGAGGCAGCTGAATCTTGGAAAGAGATTGTGAACCTGCTCTATGAACTCCTAGGTGAGGGGGCTCAGAGCTGACTTCCCCAGGAGCACCCAGATCCCCTGTTCTAACAGATCTCCCCTTCGTGTCCCCTATAGCCTCTCTGATTCGTGGCAATCGCACCAACTGCGCCCTCTTCTCCACAAACTTGGATTGGCTGGTTAGCAAGCTGGATCGCCTGGAGGCCTCATCTGGTAGAAGAACCCAGGAGAGGGCGATGGGAAGGGTGGGGAAGAGAGGCCATCCCCCCCTCACCTCTCCCTTGGGCACCCGGCAGGCATACTGGAGGTGCTGTACTGTGTCCTGATTGAGAGTCCCGAGGTTCTGAACATCATCCAGGAGAACCACATCAAGTCCATCATCTCCCTCCTAGACAAGCATGGAAGGAACCACAAGGTTGGTCCTTTAGCCTTGACTTCTCACCCTGTGGCCCCAGGACTCCTTCCTTTTACCTCACCTTTTACTGAACTTTGTTTTAATGCACTTCCATCCCAAGCAGAGGGTCTCAAATTCGTGGCTCTTCAGTGGATTCTGGGCTACAGATCTACTTAGGTGAATCTCTGAAATGCACACTTTACAGCCATTGGTGGGTGGCAGATCGACTTTACAGTTTGCTACAGGCCCTATCAGTGCCCGCTGTACAATTTCAAACCTGTTCATACCTTTACATCCCCATCTGGCCCATGAAGGCTGAAGTTTAAATCCCCTGCTAATCCAAACTCTCACCTTGACTCCTGAGGCTCTCGTTGACCTTCCACTCTGCCCTTTGACCTCTTCCTTCACTACCCCAGTCTCTAATTTCTTGCACTTAAGGATGCCTTATCCCAACCCACAAGGACCACACCAGCCTCTTGCCCCACCTTCCTCTTTGATCTTTGACCTTCCTCTCCTTACCCTCTGAAGCAGGATCTCCATGTTCTATCTGGAGCTGTCATATACTAACTAGCCTTGCCTTCTGACTTTCTTCTGCGGTCCTCCCAGAGCCTCCCCACTCTGGTGCCCTCACTCTCCTTTTTAATTTTCAGTTTTCAGACAGGGTCTCACTCACTGTGTAGCTCTGGCTGTCCAGAAACTTACTGCGTAGACCAGGCTAGCCTCAAACTCACAGAGATCCATTTGTCTGTGCCTCACATGTGCTGGGATTAAAGGCATGCGCCACCATGCCTGGCTAGCATCACTCTCCTTGACCTCTGAACTTGACTTCCAGGTCCTGGATGTGCTGTGCTCACTGTGTGTGTGCAATGGTGTGGCCGTGCGCTCCAACCAAGATCTCATTACTGAGAATTTGCTCCCGGGCCGAGAACTTCTACTGCAGACAAACCTCATCAACTACGTCACCAGGTGGGTCTCTTAACCTTAGCTTTGACCCCCAGGCCTGACCTCAGGCTGAAACCCAGGTCCTCTGCCAGAGCAGCCAGTGTTCTTAGCTATCACTGCAGTTCTTTGATGTCTCTCTGTCTCTCTTTCCTTCCCCTCCATGTGGGTCTCCTCTCCATCCCTCCTGTCCTGTCTCTCCTCCAGCATCCGCCCCAACATCTTTGTGGGCCGAGCAGAGGGCTCCACGCAGTATGGCAAATGGTACTTTGAAGTGATGGTGGATGAGGTGGCTCCATTTCTGACAGCACAGGCCACTCACCTGCGGGTGGGCTGGGCCCTCAGCGAGGGCTACAGCCCATATCCTGGAGGCGGCGAGGGCTGGGGCGGCAATGGGGTCGGCGATGATCTCTATTCCTATGGCTTTGATGGGCTGCATCTCTGGACAGGTATTTATACCTCTTAGGGGATTCTCATACCTGATCATTGGCCCCGGAATTTCCAAGATTCTGGTGACACACCTTGGGGTTTAAGCGCATGGTCTGCAGAGCAAATTCCAGGACAGCCAGGGCTGTTATACAGAGAAACCCTGTCTCAAAAACCCAACAACAATAATAATAGAAATAATAAAAAGAATCCTGACTCCCACAGGAGAAATCGCAGGAGACTGCCCTGATTTATGACCTCTGACCTTTGATTTATGATCTCAACATTTCCAGAATTCAAACTCTAGGAAGACTAGCATCTTATCATATATCTCCTAGGAATCCTGACATCAGCTCTTACAGATTCTAATATCAGGCCCCCACAGGATCCCTTAACAGCCACCCCTTGTCCCAGCAAAACTGCTTTTGTGGAACCTTTGACCCTTGACCCTTTTCTGATGACTGGTTGTAGGGCATGTGGCCCGCCCTGTGACTTCTCCAGGACAGCACCTCCTGGCTGCAGAGGATGTGGTCAGCTGCTGCCTGGACCTCAGTGTGCCATCCATCTCCTTCCGTATCAATGGCTGCCCCGTGCAGGGTGTCTTCGAATCCTTCAACCTGGACGGGCTCTTCTTCCCTGTCGTGAGCTTCTCAGCTGGCATCAAGTGAGAACCCGTCCCTGCCCCCACTGTGCGTCCCAGGTCTGGGAACGGACTTTATTTGGCTTCTGCAATCAAAAGGCAGGGACACAGCAGCCAGCTTCATGACTGATTGGTGGCCAGAACCCCTACATGAAGGTCTCCATGACCTCAGTGTGACCCCAGTGATCTCTGATTCCTGTATCCTCCCAGGGACCTCCAAGTAACCCTAGAATTTCACAATAACTTTATAAAGACTCCAGATTGTTACAGAGATGTCTCAATGACCCAGGACCCTTTTAGTAACCTCCCAATGACCTCAGACTCTTTTTTTAAAAAAAGATTTATTTATTTATTATGTATACAGTATTCTGCCCACATATATCCCTATAGGTCAGAAGAGAACACCATATCTCATTATAGATGGTTGTGAGCCACCATGTGGTTGCTAGGAATTGAACTCAGGACCTCTGGAAGAACAGCCAGTGAGTGCTCTTAACCTCTGAGCCATCTCTCCAGCCCCCTGACCTCAGACTCTTGCAGTGACTTTAGGATTTGATCGTGGTCTAAGATCCTGTTTGACATCCCTGTGGACTCAGAGTGCCAGCAATGGTCTTGCCCAGTGTCTCCCCCATCACCACATACTCCGAAGAACTTTCACAGACCTAGAACTTTCCAAACATCCTCAGCTTTTTGAATTCCCATTCAATGGGAATCCTGTTTATTTTGTAATTATAGTGGACTTTGAATGACTCCTAAATGGCTTCTGTGATCCCAGGGAGACCCAAGATGGCTCAGGGCCTGCACATTCTCCCAGAGCACTCCACTGACCCTAGTGTTGCTCCCACATTCCCCACTAACTGCAAGCTCTCTCCTTCATCCCCCCATGATGCCCATTCTCCTCTCCCAGAGTGCGATTCCTCCTTGGTGGCCGCCATGGTGAGTTCAAGTTCCTGCCCCCACCTGGCTATGCTCCATGCCATGAAGCTGTGCTCCCTCGGGAGCGACTCCATCTCCAACCCATCAAAGAGTACCGTCGGGAAGGACCTCGGGGACCCCACCTGGTGGGCCCCAGTCGCTGCCTCTCACACTTGGACTTTGTGCCCTGCCCTGTGGACACCATCCAGGTATGGCCTGCTCTACAAGGGTATTCTTTCTTCTAAACACTTATTTAAAGAATTATTTATTTGCCTGGGCAGTGCACACCTTTAATCCCAGCACTTGGGAGGCAGAGGCAGGCGGATCTCTGTGAGTTCAAGGCCAGCCTGGTCTACAGAGAAAGTTCCAGGACAGGCTCCAAAGCTACAGAGAAACCCTGTCTTGAAAAACCAAATATGTGTGTGTGTTTTAGGTTTCTTTCTTTCTTTAAAAAAAAATTTATTTATTTATTTATTATGTATACAATATTCTGTCTGTCTGTATGCCTGTAGGCCAGAAGAGGGCACCAGACCCCATTACAGATGGTTGTGAGCCACCATGTGGTTGCTGGGAATTGAACTCAGGACCTTTGGAAGAGCAGGCAATGCTCTTAACCTCTGAGCCATCTCTCCAGCCCCCATGTTTTAGGTTTCTATTGCTGTAATAAAATACTGACTGAAAGCAACTTGGGAAGGAAAGGGTTTATTTCAGCTACACCGTAGTCCCTCAGTGAGGAAAGTCAGGGCAAGGCCTCAAGGCAAGAACTTGGAGGCAGGAACTCAGTGGAAGAGCCCCTGCCTAGAATCCCCCAGTGAGGGACTAGGAGTGTGGATCAATGGTAGAACCCCTGCCTAGAATCCCCTAGTGAGGGGCTGGGGGTGTGGCTCAGTGGTAGAGCCCCTGCCTAGAGTCTCCCAGTGAGGGGCTGGGGTGTGGCTCAGTGGTAGAGCCCCTGCCTAGAGTCCCCTAGTGAGGGGCTGGGGTGTGGCTCAGTGGTAGAGCCCCTGCCTAGAATCCCCTAGTGAGGGGTTGGGGTGTGGCTCACTGCTAGAGCACCTGCCTAGAATCCCCCAGTGAGGGGCTGGGTGTGGCTCAGTGGTAGAGCCCCTGCCTTAGAATCCCCAAGTGAGGGGCTGGAGTGTGGCTCAGCAGTGTAGGACAACTGCCTAGTGTCTGAAGCTCTGGGTTTCAGTCTCAGCAGTGTGTGTAGAACTCTTGATAAGATTCTCATCGCTGTCTTTATAGAGAGAAGGAAATAGCTGCTCATTCCACAGTGTTTTCTGGCTGGTTTTCTGGATCTGACTCTAGCTCTGGCTGGGTGGTACTAGAAGTTCAATGGCCTGGAGCAGCCCAAACTCTGTCTTCAAGGGGTTCCCCGTGCACAGGGACACATGGTTGTCCCCAGGTGCCCCTTAACTTTGATGATGCTACATCCTTGCTCCTCTGGACATTACTTTTCTAATCAAGGCGTGGTATGGGTACAGGGCTTTGGAGTAGCACTGCTGGGGGAGGAGGCTAGCTAGGACTCACTCACATTATTAGGAAAAGAGGTCACAGAGGAGGTGCAATAGGATTTCACAAATGTCCCCCTACCCCCAGATCGTCTTGCCTCCTCACCTAGAGCGGATTCGGGAGAAGTTGGCGGAGAACATTCATGAACTCTGGGCACTGACCCGCATTGAACAGGGATGGACCTATGGTCCGGTGAGCCTAGACCCTGTGAGGGACGAGCAAAAATGGTAGGGAGGATCAGTCCCTGGGACTTCAGGGTACCAAGGAGTCTTTGGGCTGCAAGTGGCAGAATTATAGGTGGGAGGTCAATGGGGTGGCATCTAGGAGTTGGGGGATGAAGGGGAGCCCAAAGATTGACCCCGGTGTTTCTCTAGGTTCGAGATGACAACAAGAGGCTGCATCCATGCCTTGTGGATTTCCACAGCTTACCAGAACCCGAGCGGAATTACAATTTACAGATGTCAGGGGAGACACTCAAGTGAGAGGGCTCAGGGGAGCAGAGTGTGGGAGTGACTGATGGTCAGGAGGGAACATGGAGCCAGGGGGCCTGGGGTGTGGGTCAGTGGTGGGATGCTTGCCTGGAATCCACCAGTGCAGGGCTGGGGGTGTGCTCTTTTGGCATGCAAATGGTCCTGGATTATATCTCTGGTAAAGCCTAAATAAATAACAAAAATATGAGGAGGCTGGAGAGATGCTCAGTCATAGAGGGCTTGTGGCACAAGCATGAGGACCCGAGCTTAGATCTCCCATATAAAAAGCCACGTGTGGTACCAGCTCCGGGGAGGAGCCTGGCAGCTCAATGACCAGCCTGTGGACCCGGTTGGTGGACTCTGAGTGAGAGATCTTGACTCAAAAAATAAGGTAGAAAATGGGTGAGGAAGACATCTGACATCAACCTGTGGCCTCTACACACACACATGTGCATCTGTACATGCCCATGCAAATGTGTGCACAGACAGGATCACAGATAAGGAAAAGAGAAGGGCAGGTTTGGTGATGTGTGGTCCATCATCCCAGATCCTTAAGATGCTGAGCCTTGAGGATGTGAGGCTAGCCCGGTGACTCAGTAAGACACTCGCACAAGCAGTGGGAGGGGAGGTGGGAAGCCACAGCAAAGGATAGACATGGAAAGGGACAGAGAAAGACGTATTCAGGAAAATCTGACCCTAACCAAAGAGATGTAGGGATGAAGAAATGCAGGGAGACAAGACAGTGTGGCCCAAAGAGAGGGAATTCAGTCACTACAGAAGTCAAAGAAAGAGCTAAAGAGAGAGACCCAGGGCTGGAGAGATGGCTCAGTGGTTAAGATGGCTCAGTGATTGCCTGCTCTTCCAAAGGTCCTGAGTTCAATTCCCAGCAACCACATGGTGCTCACAACCATCTGTAATGAGGTCTAGTGCCCCCTTCTGGCCTGCAGACATACACACAGACAGAATATTGTATACATAATAAATATATATATATATAAAAAGAGAGAGAGAGACCCAGAGAGAGACAGGTGATGGGGCAGGAAGTTCTGTGGGTTGTGACCTTTTGTTCATTCCCCTGCTCAGGACTCTGCTGGCCCTGGGCTGCCATGTGGGCATGGCTGACGAGAAGGCTGAAGACAACCTGAAGAAGACAAAACTCCCGAAGACGTGAGTCTGGGTGGGCCTTGGTGGGGAAAGGATTCACAGGGAGGTCTAAAGAGCTCACAGAGCCATGTGGTGAGGCTAAGGTGAGAGTACAGGGGTTAGAGTGTTGTCTGTAGGGTCAGGGGTCAGGGTCAGAAGTAAGTTGAGGATTGAGGAATTAGGAGTTCCAGAAAGAGCCTGAGCCAGGAAGCAGGGTCAGGATCTGCCCTGAGAAATCTAAGGTGGAGTCCAAGGTCAGAGGTAGAAGGCCAGAAGCCAGAGGTTGCTGGAACTGTGAGTAGTCAGTCCTAGGATGGTGGGTGAGGAAATAGAAACCCTGAGTTCAAAGGTCAAGGATTTCAAAGCCTGGTATCTAAGAGTGATTGGACAGGCCGGGCGGTGGTGGCAGTATGCCTTTAATCCCAGCACTCAGGAGGCAGAGGCAGGTGGATCTCTGTGAGTTCGAGGCCAGCATGGTCCAGGACAGTGAGGGCTGTTACACAGAGGAACCCTGTCTTGAAAAACAAAATGAAACCAAAATAAAACAAGTGATTGTTAAGAGTGAGAAACCCCAAAGCTAGAGGTGAGAAGCCACAAAGTGTGGTATCAGGGTCAAAGGAAAGATTCCCAAATCCGGGTGCCGTGGTGAACACTTGCCACTCCAGATTTCTGGAGACTGGGACAGAAGCATCCATGAGTTTGGGGTCATCTGGTCTGTATAGTGAGACCCCGTCTTAAAAACAACCACAGACCCCCCAAAAGGAGCAAAGATAAAACTCCCTGTGTTTTAAAAATAAAGGGATCTTGCTGGTGTGGCTCAGTGTTTCAGAGCGCTGGCTGCTCCTCCAGAAGACCCAGGTTCAGTTCCCAGCACCCACATGGAGGTTCACAGATACCTGTAACTCCAGCTCCGTGGGAGTGGATGTCGCCTTTAGACCTCAGACACTCACTCAGAAGCACACACATATACACATCAATTTAAAAAAAAAGTACATTAAATTTTAAAAAGTGAAGGGGGTCGCAGAGGCAGTAGTGCCAAGCCCCGCAGGTAAGAACTCTTGCCATGCAAGCTTGATGACCCGAGTTCAATCCCTGGAACTCACAGAAAGGAGGAAGGAGAAAACGGACTCCACAATTGTGACCTCCAAGTGCCCTGTGGTGTACTTGATCCCCACCCCACACATATGAACACACAATAAACAACAGAGCTAAAGATCTTAGGGTCCCAAGACAGGCCAAGATTCCACAGCCAGCCCAGGGTGGGTGCACACCTTCAATTCCTGTACTCAGGAGGCAGATCTCTGTGAGTTCAAAGCCAGCCTGGTCTACACAGTGAGTCCCAGGCTAGCCAGGCTTACACAGTGGGACTCTCCTATCTGCAGGTATATGATGAGCAATGGGTACAAACCGGCGCCGCTGGACCTCAGTCATGTGAGGCTGACACCTGCACAGACAACCCTGGTGGATCGGCTGGCAGAGAATGGGCACAACGTGTGGGCGAGAGACCGTGTGGCACAGGGGTGGAGCTATAGCGCTGTGCAGGACATTCCTGCACGCAGAAACCCGCGCCTCGTGCCCTACCGCCTGCTGGATGAGGCCACCAAACGCAGCAATCGGGACAGTCTCTGCCAGGCTGTGCGCACCCTGATGGGCTATGGCTATAACATTGAACCACCTGACCAGGAGTCCAGTGAGTGCTGACCTCTGTCTCCACCTCTATGCTTACCTTGACCTTGAACCCTGATCCTTGATCTCTGATCCAATCAGCCTCAAGTGGTTGACATTTCCAGTCTTTAACACTGAGTGGACTGATCAGAAGGTTGATAAACACTGACCCTTGCCCTCAACTGTGACCCTTACCCATCATCCTTATCTTGACCCCAGTCTGACCACTGATCTTGATCTGACTCAGTGTTTGTGTGGGCCAGGACCACAATGGTGAGCTGTGGGACCATGCCATGTGCTCAGTGAGTGCTGACCTTTAATCCCATTTGACCTTTAATCCCAGTCCCTAGGTATAGCTATATAACATGAAGCCACTCAAACAAGGGACCAAGGACTCTAGCCATAACTTGATCTTTCACCAATCCCTAAACCAAGCCATTGTCCCCAATCTCTTCCTCCCTCTCCCTCTTTTCTGCACACTTTGTTTGTTTGTCTTCTGCGGAATGGTCTCAATAACTGAAGCTAGCCTGGTACTCATTACATAATCCAGGCTAGTCACAAGATCATGAGTCTCTTGACTCAGCCCCCATGTACTGGAATTATAGGTATGCCTGGCTGTGATTATGTTTATTTTCAAGAAGGTGTCTTGAGTAGCCCAGGCAGGTCAGGTGAGCTTCCAACATGTACAGCTGAGGCTGGCCTTGAACTCCAGATCTTCCTTGTGACCCTTTATTTGTTTATTTTGGGGAGCATTTTTTTTATTTTTTTCTCCTCCTCTTCCTCTTTCTGTTTTGAAACAGGGTCTCACTATGCAGCCCTGGTTGGCCTTGAACTCACAGAGATCTTCTTGCCTCTGTCTTCTGAGTGCTGGAAGTGAAGGCATGGACCACCATGCCCAGCATAGTTTGGCTTTATTCCTGAGAATTTCATACATGTATACAAGGAAAAGATCCACTCTCATTGTCCCCCCTCCAGCACCCCTAACGCCCCCAATATGCTCCTTCTCCTGACTCCGTGTCCTCTTTTATTTTCTTGACAAGTCACCAAGTCTGTTGAGTGCTGCTCATGTATGTACAGGTGTGGCACCTGTCAGTAGCCACACATTCAAACAATGATGCTGGGCATGGTGGCTTTAATCCCAGCACTGGGCAGTTAGAGACTGGTAAGATCTGTGAGTTCAAGGCCAGCCTGGTCTATATAGGAAGTTACAGGCCAGCTAGAGCTACACAATGAGACCTTGTCTCAAAACAAAACAAAACAAAAACCCAAGACTGTGAAGACCCTCAGTTTTTCTGGTCTCTCCTCTCTGTTTGACATCTAACCCTAACCCTACTCTAATCCATTTCCTGCCCAGCCTCTTTAACTCTGCCTTGCCTCCTCTGTAGGTCAGATGGACAGCCAGTCTCGTGGGGATCGGGCCCGCATCTTCCGGGCAGAGAAGTCCTATGCAGTCCAGAGTGGTCGCTGGTACTTTGAGTTCGAAGCAGTCACCACAGGAGAGATGCGAGTGGGCTGGGCAAGGCCTGAGTTGCGACCTGATGTGGAGCTGGGAGCTGACGATTTGGCCTATGTCTTCAATGGGCACCGAGTGGGTACCTCCCTGGGCTCCATTATGTCAGGCCTGCGGTTTCTCCTAGTTACGCTTTCTTGTTTTGTCCAGTTGTACCTCACTGTTCTTTGATCCATGCATGTATCATACTGTTTATCCACGAATCCACCCATCCACCCATCTATCCATCCACCAATCTATCCATTCACCACCCACCCACTCACCCTCTCTCCCATCCATACTATTCACCATCATCCATCTGTGTCATTTTTTTTTAAAGGCAGGGTCTTTCTGCATAGCGTTAGCTGTCCTGGAACTCACTACATAGATCAAGTTGGCTTTGAACTCACAGAGTTCCATCTACTGCTTCCCAAGTGCTGGGATTAAAAGCATTCACCACCATGCTCAGGTTATTTTTTTTTTTAATACAGGGTCTTGACATTCACCCTTGAAACTTCTATTTTGCCTCAAACTCATAATTCTCCTGCCTCTGGCTCCTAAGTACTAGTATTACAGGCATGAATCACTGTGTCCAGCAGCATCCATCTTTCTGTCTATCCCTCCATCCATCTACCCATCCGTTTATCCATCCATTCCATCTGCCTACCCATTTATTTATGTGTGCATCTCCTCACATTTCTTTCTTCCCTCCATCCAACAGTCTCTCCATTCTCCTATCCCTTTTCCCATCCAGTCCTACCAAGCTTCTCCTCCATCCATATCATTATTTATCAATTCTGGGAACCTAAGGGTATGTGTGGAGGATTTGCATAGGCCCAATTTTCTTTCTGTGCCTTCTCTTACATGCATCCCAAGCCCTACAGTACCACCTTGGTGGTCTGCACGCCCTTGCCCCGGGCACAGCAGGAGGAAGCAGGCAGAAGGAATAGGGTAGAGACTAAAGACAGGTTTCTGGATGCAAATGTGGGAAGGTGGGGTTCTGTGGATGACCTTCTGTCTCACATGCACTGAAGCTGGTGCTGTGTGTGTCTCCCCGCTTCCTTTGTCTTCCTTTCTCTGTGTGTCTCCACATTGTGTGTTCCTGCTTTCTCCTCATAGGGCCAGCGCTGGCACTTGGGCAGTGAGCCATTCGGACGCCCCTGGCAGCCAGGAGACGTTGTTGGCTGCATGATTGATCTCACAGAGAACACCATTATCTTCACCCTCAACGGCGAAGTCCTTATGTCGGACTCAGGCTCGGAAACGGCCTTCCGCGACATTGAGATTGGAGACGGTGAGAGCTGAGGGCCCTTTGGTTTCTCCCATCTTCCACAGTGCCTCCTTCCCATGGACGCCTACTAACCCCCACTTCTGGCCCTTTCCCTCAGGCTTCCTGCCCGTCTGCAGCTTGGGGCCCGGTCAGGTGGGTCACCTGAACCTGGGCCAGGATGTGAGCTCTCTGCGTTTTTTTGCCATCTGTGGCCTCCAGGAAGGCTTCGAACCATTTGCCATCAACATGCAACGCCCAGTGACCACCTGGTTTAGCAAGAGCCTTCCTCAGTTTGAGCCTGTGCCCCTCGAACACCCCCACTATGAGGTGAGAACTGGTCCCCATTCGCATGATTATTATTATTATTATTATTACTACTACTACTACTATTATGTTGTAACACAGGGCATGGTGCATGCTAGATAACTTCTTTTTTCTCTTTTGTGGTGGTTTCAGGGATTGAACCTAGAACCTTGCACATGCTAGACAGGTGCTCTACCACTGAGCCACGCCCCAGCCCCTCACTGGGGATTCTAGGCAGGGGCTCTACCACTGAGCCACACCCCAGCCCCTCACTGAGGGATCCTAGGCAGGGGCTCTACCACTGAGCCACACCCCAGCCCCTCACTGGGGGATTCTAGGCAGGGGCTTTACTGCTGGAATACATGTCCAACCCCTAGAATAACATCTTATAATTCTGTTCACCCTCCATTCTTCTTTTCACAATTCCCTTGCTGCTGTCTCTTCTATGCACGAACGCTGTGGAAGGAGCTGTCAGCACGTGGGCTCCCAGGGTTGCCTTTTAAAGTGCAGCTTCCACAGATGACTTCCCATCTCCATCTATAAAACAAGAGATGGGAGCAAAGAAAAATCATGATTAAATGACCCCAGTGGAACCAGCTGTGGCACAGTCCTGTTGTTCTAGAACTCGGGAGCTGAAGGCAGAAGTTCAAGGCCATCTTTGGCTACTTAGAGAGTTCGAGGTCAGCCTGGGTGACATGAGACCCTGCCTGTCTCAGAAACTCAGGGATGAGTAAGAAGAGGGAAAGGAGATGTTTTTATGATTTCTGTAGGAAAGAGGCTTGTGACTAGTACTAATATGGAGTACAGATTTTTTTTCTGTCCTTAAGTAAATTAATGTCTGCTCCAAAATATCATTTATCTACTCATCCATTCTTGGGGAAAAGAAGATCAGATATCAATCCTAGCAGATGTTGCATGTAAATTGGTACCAAGTAATGATTGCAACGCAGATGATTAAGAATTTTGTAGCAGAAAGCTCTGCTATATTTTAATTTTATATACAATTATGATAATTAGCACACCGTAAGACTACAAACCTCTGCTTTTTAATATTGATTTTATTCTTTATCACTGTTTATGTACTATTGGTTTCATAATATAAATACTATACATTGAACAAATTAAATGTCAAATTTTTTATTACCATAGTTCATGTTAATAGTGCTGCTTTCAGGTGTCTAGAAACTTTTGGGTAACATTTGATGCAAAAATACTAGATGCGTATAACTTCAGAGTTGAATTTTAAGGGACTCCCTAATATGCATACTATCTTTTTATCTGAAGTAATAAATAAACTACAATCTTGAAAAAAAAAAGAAGAGGGAAAGGAGGGACATTGTGACTCTTCACCCTAAAGCACTGCGGTGTGCGTTTCTTCAGAGCTATGGCATGTCAGAGAGAACGCAGGGCAGTGGTGGCCACCAGGAGATCAGACACTGGCACGCTGTGGCCTGGCCCCCAGCCTTTATTTAAATTTGCTCAGTTGTAACTCTCATTTCCCCTGCGTTTTTTTCTGAGCCAGGATCCACTGCAGACTCACGTGCTACATTTAGTGGTTAGGTCTCTGTGCAGAATGTTCCTGATGTTTTTAGTTTTTATGGCTTTAAATACATTTTTTAAAAGATTTATTTTATTTTATTTTATTCGTGTGAATGTTTTGTCTGGATGTATATCTCTGTACCATGTGTGTGCCTGGCACCTGTGGAAGTCAGAAGAGGGTATAAGATCCCTTGGAACTAGAGTTACAGATGTTTGTGAGCTTCCTGTGGGAGCTGGGAGTAGAACCTGGGTCCTCTGCATGATTAGCCGGTGCTCTTAACCATAGAGCCATCTCTCCAGTACTGACTTGGACATTTCTGAAGTCTACAGGTTTTGCAATATGTCCTTAAATTTGGGTTTGGGAGATATTTTATTATAATCAGGTTCCTATTATTTATATATATGTGTGTGTTCTGTAGAAATATCACAGAAATTAAGTTGTGCCTTCCACTGAATGATGTTGCTATATCTTTTTTGTTTTAAATTTGATTTGATTATTCTATGTGTCTGGGTGTTTTGCCTGTCTGAACGTCTGTGCACCTCTTGTGTGTCAGGTATCTATGGAAGGCATTAGAGTCCCTGGAAGAGGAGTTACAGATGGTTGTGAGCTGCCACGTGGAGGCTGGGAATCAAACCCAGGATCTTTGGAAGAGCAGCCAGTGTGTTCTTAACTGCTGAGCCGGCTCACGTCTCCGGCCTGGAGGCTGCTCTAGCTTATTGCCCTCAGCCTTCCGTACCCTGTGCCATATGTTTTGTACCCATGACTTCAACCAGCTGCACATCAAAAACATTTGAAAAGACTTTGCCTCTGTATGAACATGTGCAGATTTTCTTCTCACCATTATTTCCTAAAGAACATAGCAGAACCGCCATTCCCATAGCATCGAGCTGTGTTATATGTTGTATGTATGTTTAAAACATGAAGAGAAAAGGCTGGGGATGCAGCTCTGTGGTAGAATGCTTGCCTAGTATGTGCCAGGTCTTAGGTTTGATCACTAGTACTAGAAAAAGTAAGTACATGAGTAAGAGCATATGGAGGATGTGTGTGAGTGTGTGTGTGTGTTAGATGTGAGCACTCTGCCGTCGCACAAGGAGCCATTCATTTGGGCATCTGCAGATGGTTTGGACATTCTACACCGCTCTGCTGACCCAAGCTAACTAGGCTTGCTTCATGGGATGGAGCCTGTCAGGTTGCTCCCTGCTGACTGCTGCTTTGCTCTCAGTAATTGACAAGTGATCAAACAGAGCAACAAACCCGGCCTTGGTGGTGCGTGCCTGTGTCCTCAGCACTTGGGAGTAGAGGCGGGGAACTCAGATGCTCAAGGTCAGCCTGGGCTACGTGAACCTGTTTCATAAGCAACAAAAACTAGCCAAGTGGGTCACAAATGACCTTAATCCCAGCACTTGGGAGGCAAAGGCAGGTGGATCTCTATGAGTTTGAAGCTTGGTCTACATAGAGAGTTCCAGGCTAGCTAGGTTTACACAACAAGACCCTAACTCAAAACAAACCAGCAAACAAAAAAAACCTATCACCTTCACTACTACCACCTCCACCACCATCATCACCTCCAGCATTATCACCGCCTCCACCACCACCACCATCACCTCCACCACCACCACTACCACCACCAACTCCATCACCACCACTACTATCTCCTCTACCACCATCACCACCTCCACCACCACCACCTCCACCACCATCATCACCTCCACCACCACCACTTCCACTGCTAACACAATCAGTGATGTGGGGGATATTTTAGAACTAAGGATATAGAACACTTTTTAATGGGGTCATGTCTAAAGGAGTTTGGAGTTTTGGAAATGTATTTCTGTTGGCAAGAGATCCCAGGTGTGAAGATGGAGCCTGAATGGCCAGAGAAGATGTAATGGGAGGTGGTCTCTACTCTGCCAGAGTAGAGTCAATGCAGACAACTGACTATCACAGCAGAGAGTAGAGTCAACGCAGACAACTGGATATCACAGCAGAAAGTAGAGTCAACGCAGACAACTATCACGGCAGAGAGGAGAGTCAATGCAGACAACTGGATATCACGGCAGAGAGTAGAGTCAACACAGACAACTGGATATAACAGCAGCAAGAGTGAAGAAGCCAGAAGGAACCTCACAAACACAATGCAGAGTGAGAGAAGTCAAGTACAAAAGAGCACAGGCTGTGGGAGTCCATTCATAGGACGTTCTGGAACAGGCCAGGCTAATGGGTGGTATGACAGATTGAGAGGTGTGTTACCAGAAAGGAGTGATGCAGAGACAGTGCTGGTGTCTTCACACAGAAGTCACAGGAGGGAGTCTTTGTTGTCGGGGAACAATGGCAGAAGAGGGCTCCTGAGAGAGGACAGAAAGAGAGAGGGGAGAAAATGTGTTTTGTAGGCACAGTTTGGGGTGAATTCTCCAGACAGTGAAGAACACAGGGCCAAGTAAGGATTTGGTACTTGGGGAGACAGCTCCACTTCTGCTGCCTGCGGATTAATCTCTAGAAAACCTATGAGAAGCCTGGGTTGGTGGCACAGCCTGGGACCCAGCACTCAGGAGGCCGAAGCAGGAGGCTAGTTTGAGGCCAGCCTGGGCTACATGGCAAGGCCCTATCTCATAAATCCAAGGGCTGGAATGCAACTCAGTGGTTCATCATTTGTCCAGCATGTACAAGGCCCTGGTTCCATCTGCAGCAACACACATGTACACACACACACACACACACACACACACACACACACACACACACACAAATCCTTGATAATCTATCTTGACCACATGGCATACAGGGCTCTTTGGGGTCCTACCCTTTATTTAAGCCACACTGGCTGAGTGGTTCCCAGGAATAGATCCATTTCTACATTGGGGTGCTGGGTGCACAGGAGTGTTCAAGCTATAGAAATCCATCATGATGCCATTATAATGTTCATACCTTCTGAACGAGCATCGCATTTCCTCACACTTTCCTCTGGGGAGCCTCTCCAAACTCTGAGCCTTCTGAGCTGCTCTTTCTGCAGAGATCCCTCTAGGATCGTAGGAAGGCAGACCTTCACTGTGTTCGCTGATGTGTTTCTAACTCCTAGAACAGTGCCTGGCACACAGTGTGTGCTCCTGAGATATTTATGGTATGGATAGATGATGTCTGGATGGGTGGCTAATACATGGACAGATGGATGATGTGTGGAAGGATGGTGCTGCACAGATGGGTGTGTAGCGTATAGACGTATGTATGTATGTATGTATGTATGAACGTGGGTGGGTGCATAGGTGAGTGGCTGGGTGATGGATGAGTGCACGGGTGGTTGCATGGAGTTATGCATTGAATGCATATGTGGGCGTCTTACTCTGGAGTGCACAGGTAGGTTCTGAAAATTTCTCTAAGTGATACCAGTATAGGACCAAGCTGTTACTCTTCAAACAGCTCAGAACTTGGCAGAAGGTTGATAGCATTCCGCAGCCAAGCCCTATTCACCCAGAGGAGAGGTTACTGTTGGATAATTCCCACACAGGAGCCCAATAGGGACTTTAGACAGAACCATGTTTAGGACCAGAGGCCTGGCCTAGCTCACAAGCCTGGCTCAGAACTTCTGCCTTCCTTCCTCTCCCAAGGTGGCCCGCATGGACGGCACTGTGGATACACCTCCCTGCCTTCGCTTGACCCACCGCACCTGGGGCTCACAGAACAGCCTGGTGGAGATGCTGTTCCTCCGGCTGAGCCTTCCTGTCCAGTTCCACCAGCACTTCCGCTGCACTGCAGGGGCCACGCCCCTGGCATCACCTGGCCTGCAGCCCCCTGCCGAAGATGAGGCCCGGGCAGCAGAACCTGATACTGACTATGAAAACCTGCGCCGCTCAGCTGGCGGCTGGGGAGAGACTGAGGGGAGCAAGGAAGGAACTGCCAAGGAGGGAGCGCCCGGAGGCACTGCCCAGGGTGGGATAGAGGCCCAGCCCACCAGGGCAGAGAATGAGAAAGACGCTACCACTGAGAAGAACAAGAAAAGGGGGTGAGTCCAGACTGGGGCTAGCATGGGGCTCAGGGTCTGTTTCGGGGTCCCCAATATGCAACTTCAATAATTTAAGAAGCCTCCATTGCAGCCCAGAGGGGTCTATATGTGCTAAGCGAGGTCAGAACACAGAGAGATCTTGTCTCACACGAATGCTATTATTTCCCCATAATGATGTTTTTTTCACAAAAGTGTGAAATTGGAAAACACTACTACACAGCATGAGGGATGCTGTTATCCCCGAGTATCTGGTGGACTCCAAAGTGCTCAATGGATGCCATTAGCCATGAACACTAACGGGGGCTTCCTTATCCTGTTGGAATTTACCATGCCCTCCCCTTATGCCTCAGTGGACACAGAGTGGCCTTCTAAGTTGGGATCCATTCTGTGTCTCCAATGTGACCCCCAAAACTAACGTTAGCTAGATGGAGTGGTACATGCCTTTAACCCTAGCACTCAGGAGGTGGAGGGAGGTGGATCTCTATAAGTTCAAGGACAGCCTGGTCTATGTAGTGAGTTCTGGGCCAGCCAGGATTACATAAGTGAGACCATCTTGAAAAAACCCAACAAACAGCCAAAACTGAACTAACTTCAAAGAAGGCCTTTAGAAGGTACTGGATTGAAAGAAAATCTACTTCCCCCTGTTATGATAGTGACTTTCAATTCAATAGAATTCTGTCTCTCGGAGGTTGTTTGGAAGTGGTGGAGAGCTGTTGGTATCTAGCACAGTCGGAGGCATCTATTGCTGGAAGAGCCCACACAGCTTGTAGTGTATAAGACAATGTACATGATGAAGATTTGCTAACAAGGCATGGTGGCTTCACCTGTAATTCCAGCACTTGGGAGGTGAAGGCAAGAGAATCATAAGTTCAAAAGCCAGCCTATGAAGAAAGAACCTACCTCAAGAACAGGCAAAGTGTGAGCCAGGTGGTGGTATCCCAGCACTCAGGAGGCAGAGGCAGGCAGATCTCTGTGTGTTCCAGGACAGCCAGGGCTATGCAGGGAAACCCTATCTCCAAAAACCAAAAACCAAACCAAACTAAAAAACAAAAACAGGCAAAGTGTGTTGCATACCTATAATCCAGCAGCAGAAGCAGAACTGTTAGCCTGAGCCACATAGTGAATCTAGACCAGCCAGGGCTATGTAGTGATACCCTACCTCAAAAACAAATAAGCAACATCAATTAAAATAAAACAAACAAAAAGCCAAGCTGGTCTGAGGCAGTTGGCTCAGTCAGAAAAGTGCTTGCCTTGAAGCACGGGCTTCAGTTCATCCCCAGAAACCACAATAAAATGCCAGTAGTGATCACAGGAGCTTGCAGTCCCAGGACTGGGGAAGTGTAGACAGGTAGGCTCCTATGGCTCTATGGCTAGCCAGCCTAGCCTACTCAGGGGCGCTCCATGCCAACAAAAGACACCATCTTGGACAGCCAAGGCTACACAGAGCAACCCTGTCATGAAAAACCAAAGAAAAAGGAAAAGAAACAGAGAGATAAAGAAAAAGACACACTGTCTAGCAAAACAAGTTGGGTGTCACTTCCTGAGTACAAGGTTGTCCTCTGGCCTCCACATGCACACACACACATGTGCACCCACATGAATACACGTGCATGCAGACACACAGATAGAGGGATGGATGGATGGATAAAGACAGACAGACAGACAGATAGAACACAAATGGCAAATGTCGATTTAGGGAAAACACTGTGTATTCCCAAAGAGGACCCCCATGTTTCTGGTTACCCTATTTATTTTGCTTTGTTTTTATAGTTTTGTTTTTGAGACAGGGTCTCACATTGCCCAGTCTGACCTCGAATTTGCTGTCTAGTGAGGATGGCCTTGAACTCCCAGTTTCTTGTCTCACCTCCCCAGTGCTTGTGTGTGTGCCGCCACACTTAGCTCTCAGTACATACACAGTGCTCCCTAGTGCCTGTGTGCCGCCACACTTAGCTCTCAGTACATACATAGTGCTCCCTAGTGCCTGTGTGTGTGCCGCCACACTTAGCTCTCAGTACATACATAGTGCTCCCAGTGCCTGAGTGTGTGCCACACTTAGCTCTCAGTACACACATAGTGCTCCCTAGTGCCTGTGTGTGTGCCTCCACACTTAGCTCTCAGTACACACATAGTGCTCCCTAGTGCCTGTGTGTGTGCCGCCACACTTAGCTCCCAGTAGCCCTCTGTAAGTGTGTGTGCCCAGCATCCACAAGTACAGCACACAGCACCTCTGGGCCATCCAGGAACCCCTGCCCTCAAGAGGCAGACTATTAGTGTTAGAATGAGGTCTAACCGGGACAGATGTGGGTGACATGCATGGCTGTGGTGGAGTGCAGGGCCTGGGCTTAGGAGCAGCTTCTCATGGCAGGCTCTCCTCTGACTTCCAGGTTCTTATTCAAGGCCAAGAAGGTGGCCATGATGACCCAGCCACCTGCCACCCCTGCTCTTCCCCGACTTCCTCGAGATGTGGTACCAACAGACAACCGCGATGATCCTGAGATCATCCTCAATACCACCACGGTGTGAACCTAGGACCCTCAGCACTGGGGTCCCCTCAGCATAATAGGGAAACTCCAAAATTCCCAACTCAGAGCTGTCATCCTTCTATTTGAGATGCCCCAATACACTGTAGAGAGGGTGGATACAGCACACACTGATGCTGTCCTTGGAATCCCCTACGTAGTTAATGGCTTGAAGATGGCAGGGGGTTCAATGAAGCTATAAGGCAAACTAATATAATTCTTAGGGATCCCAAAGTCCAGAGGATAAGCCAATGTAGATCAACACTTGGGGTCAACTATAATATAAATGCAATGCTTAAAGTTCAAAAACCACTCTAATATATTCTAGGAGTAAACATCCATAGTTATCTCAAGATGGTTTGAGTCCTTAGATATTTGTTAAGACAGAAATCTTATTCACGCTGGGCTTGCTGGCATAGGCATGTCATTCCAGCTACGTGGGAGACTGAGGCAGGAGGGTCAGAAGTTGAAGGCCTGCCTGGGCTACAGAGGAGTTTCAGGACCAGCTTGTGCAACATAGTGCACAATCCCAAAATGTAAAAAGAGGGCTGGAGAGTGTAGCTCAGCAATAGAGCAGTTGCCTATTCCTGAGGCCCTAGATTCTGCCCTTAGTCCAAGAGAGGAGGGGGGAGGGGAGGGGAATGAAAGGGAGAGGAAAGAGAAGCGTATCTTAGCATTTAGGACCTTAGGATCATAGGCCACCTAGGTGCCACTTGACTGAGTCACTTCACTGCTCAGTGCCTTCTAGTGGAAGGACTGTGATTCCTCACCAGGAAATAAAAGGGTAAAAATGGTGCATGCCTAACCCCCATTCCCGCTGCCCTATAGTGAGGTGGCGGGGCAGAGACTGTGGTCAGACCCTGTAAAGAGCCTTAGAGCAGTAAGCTAATATTGTGAGCTATTATTTGTTGTTTTGCTGTAGTCTGAAGAGGGACCCAATTGTAGGGGTGCCACCAAATATTCCCAAGGAATCCATCTCCCAATCTAGAAGAATTTGAATAGTGACACCAACACACTTAGTCTTGGGGCTTCTCTCATTTAGGAACTTCATGTTAAACTCCCAGAATCCACAAGATGGGTTTAGAGTCCCAAGAAGGGCCATATTTCTGACTGACCTCTGGTCCTCTCTTTGTGTCCCCAGTACTATTACTCTGTGAGGGTTTTCGCAGGCCAGGAGCCCAGCTGTGTGTGGGTGGGCTGGGTCACTCCTGACTACCATCAACACGACATGAGCTTTGACCTCAGCAAAGTCCGGGCGGTGACGGTGACCATGGGGGACGAGCAAGGCAACGTCCATAGCAGGTGCTGGGGCACAGTGCGGGGACTGTGTGCAGGTGGGGGTTGCCATGGGTAGGATGGGGGGCTCCACCACCAGCTTTGGGGCTGCCTGAGAACCTTCTGGAACAAGAGGAGTCACGGCACCCACTTCAGAAGCTTTTCTTCTGTTTATGTTCATTGCTCTCTAATTGTCTGTTCTGTTTTCTTTTATGCTCCCTTTTCAAATATTTTACCACTTTTTATTTTTCCCCCATCTCTTCTGGCTCCCACTTCTGATTCTCTTTCTCTCCTCCTCTGTCCTTCTGACCCCTCTTTCCAAGATGCCCATGTTAACCCACAGATTCTCGCTGGGGCCTTGGGACCTGGGGTGTGGGGTTTCTGTGCTCAGTGTGGAGGTAGTGGGTGTTTGGGAGGGGAGCTCTGAGGTGGTGGTATTCTGGGAGTGTGGGGAGGGTGGTATCCAGTGTTCCCAGGATGAGGATGTGTGCCGTAACCATGCCTGTCTTTTCCAGCCTCAAGTGCAGCAACTGTTACATGGTGTGGGGCGGGGATTTTGTGAGTTCTGGGCAGCAAGGCCGGATCAGCCACACAGATCTTGTCATTGGCTGCCTGGTGGATTTGGCCACAGGCTTGATGACCTTTACAGCCAATGGCAAAGAGAGCAACACCTTTTTCCAGGTGAGCCCAGCCCCTCACAGTTTAAAACCAGCATCTGCTTTTCCTAGCTTTGCAGGAGGACCCTTTCTACTCTACACTGGAGACATAAAAACAGGCCCAAGGCAGTCTCCCCCTGGGAGTCACCGGGAGCTGTCTAATTGAACCTCCATTGAACTTAGGCCCAGATTGGAGGAGACAGCGCAGCCTTGGCATAGAAGAGAGGTCTCTTTAGTCCCTCGTGGACTGGATGGTACCAGTCATCATGTGTTTACGCACCAATTAGCAAACATCCCAGGATGCCCTAACATCTTCAAGTGGGTTTTCCTTTTCAGTATTTTATTACTATTATCATTTAAGTGTTTACATGTATTTTGGGCACACAGAGACCTCGAAGGAGTTGTGTAGCAAGTCCCTGTTGATAAGCGTACCACCAAAGCCTATCAAGTCTCTGCCACATCTATGTCTAACCTACCTGTCCTTAGCTCGTCTAAGGTAGTCTTCTCAAAATTTATTTATTTATTATTATTTTTAATTTTTAGAGGTGCCCCCAAATGGAGTTCATTATTGGAAGATGTATCTACTTATTAGATGTGTTTAGGTGTATGGGTGTTTTGCCTGCATGCATGTAAATGTGCCATGTGCATGCCCAGTGATCATGGAGGTCAGAAGAGGGCATCAGATCCTCTGAAACTGGAGCTACCATGTAGGTGCTGGGAACTGAACCTGGGTCCTCTTGAAGAGCAGCAAGTGCTCTTAGCCATAGAGCCCTCTCTCTGGATGTTTTATTGTTTTATGAGACAAGATTTTATGTAGCCCAGGCTGACCTTAAACTCATCATGTAGCCAAGGATGGCCTACACTCCCGAATCTCTGGCCTTTACCTCCCAAGTGCTGGCTGGGATTATAGGCGTATGCCACCATGCTCAGCTTGCAAAACCATCTTTTAAATGGAGAATTTCAGAAATATACAAAAGCAGAATAGCATAATGAGCCACCAGGTCCCCATTTCCAGCGTCAGCTGCCACCCACTCAGAGCCAATCGCATTTCATTTTTCCGCCTACTTCCCTTCCACTCCCACTGGAGAGCTCTGAAAGAAATTGCCGACATCATATAGCTTCATCTCTTTAAAAGATAAAGATTATTTTTAAAAGGCAGAACCACAATACCGCTATCACTGAAAAGAAAAAAAAAAGTCCCTAACTGTTCCTGCCTGTCGTCAAATATCTAGTTCATGTTCAGATTTCTCTGATTGTCTCGCAAATCTTTCCTTGCCATTTCTTTGTTCGAATCATAATCTAAGTGAAGCTGTATCCTTTAATGATTTCCTACATCCTTTAAATCTCCTCATACATTCCCCTCTCTCCTTTCTTCCTCCCTCCCTCCCGATCCCTTCCTTTTTTTAAAGATAGGATCTTATGTACCCTAGGCTAGCCTATGTAGCCGAGGCTGGCCTTGAACTCCTGATCCTTCTGCCCCCACCTCCAAGTGCTGAGATTACAGGTGTGTGCCACTGCACTCCACTTGTGCTCTCCCTCCTTCCATCCTTTCCCCCTCCACCCTCCCTCCCAGGCCCTCTGTCCTTATGCACCTGACAGGGAAGCAGGGCTGTGCTGCAACACTTGGCTCCTTACAGTGTGGTCCCTGGGCCAGCATCGTCTGGGATCTCATTAGATCCGCAGGGTCTCAGGCTCCTCCTCACCCCTGCTGACTGTGAATCTTTGTTTTATTGAGATTCCAGGGAAATTCTGTGCACGTTAACCTCTGGAGAGCTCCGGCCGAGCTGCCTACAGCCTCTAGGCTGGCTGACACCTAACGTCTTCCTTGCCCTTTGTATGTCCTATGAAGGGGTGGGAGGGGTAGGTCTATGGACGCTGTCAAGTTCCAGTTTGGATCTGGCAAGGCTTCTCCTCACCAGTGTCGTCTGGGGAGAGGAAGGCTGATGAGGGTGGGCTCCAGTTAGGAGGGTTGGAGGAAGCCAGTCAGGGGACGCTCTGGCTTCTGAAGAGGGAGTAAGGAAAGGCATTCCTAGAGCAGCCCTCATATGCACAATGATGCAGCTGACAGGTTGCTCCAAAGGAGCGGGAAAAGCTTGGCCCGGCTGCCCCAGGGTCACCTACAGCCACTGTGGACCTCCAGTGTGGATCTGCAAAATTGGGTCAGAGTCCATGCTGCCTTCGGGGCGCCGCCTCTCACTTCTTGCCTTCTTCTCCCTCACCAGGTGGAACCCAACACAAAACTGTTTCCTGCTGTCTTTGTCCTGCCCACCCACCAGAACGTCGTCCAGTTTGAGCTGGGGAAGCAGAAGGCAAGGAGACAGGGATGGGTGCAGGCCAAGACTGGGGTGTGCAGAGGGTTTCCATGGAGGGCCGGGAGGACTGTGGATCCCAGCCCACGCTTTCTTCCCAACCCACAGAACATCATGCCACTGTCAGCCGCCATGTTCCAGAGTGAGCGCAAGAACCCAGCCCCTCAGTGCCCGCCAAGGCTGGAGGTCCAGATGCTGATGCCGGTCTCCTGGAGCCGAATGCCCAACCACTTCCTACATGTGGACACTCGGCGTGCTGGGGAGCGGCTTGGCTGGGCTGTGCAGTGCCAGGAGCCTCTGATGATGATGGCGCTGCACATCCCAGAGGAGAACAGGTCAGGGCCCTGCTGGGTTCATTGCCTTCCCCAACCACAGCCCCAGGGCTCCACATGGTCCTAGGATGTTCCAGGTCCTGGTAAGAGGTCCCTGACTTGGCAACAGCCTCCTCAGATCGTCTCCCAGGGAGCTCTAGATCTGCCTCAGGGAGCCCCTGAGACCCACCCCAGTGGGCCTCATATTCATCTCAGGGGAGCACAGTTACACCCCAGGGACCCAGGCCACACTGCAGGATTGTAAACCCATCTCAAAGAGCCCGGACTGTGATCAAACTCCCCAACCCAGACATTTCTCAGAAAGCTCTAGCTGTATTCCAGGGCCTCTGGGCACATTCTGGGAGACTTCAGGCATGTCTCATGCAGATCTGGAACCCACTCTAGGTCCCTGACACGCCCAGACCTGTGTTTACATAGATGTCAGAAAATGTATAGATATTCAATGCTGAAGGTTTGAACCTAAGGCCTCTCCCGTGCTAGGCAAGTGTTCTACCACCGGGCTATAGCTCTTAAGATATTTTAAAAGTTATTATCTTGAGATGGAATCTTCTCTAAAGTCCTGGTCTTGTGTAGCCAGACTGGCCTTGAACTGGCTACATAGCTGAGGATGACTGTGAACACCATCCTCCTTCACCTCCCAGGTGCTAGGATTACAGGTGTCCCCACCCCACCTGGCACATTTAGTTACTCATGCTGGCCCACTCAGATATAACCAGGGTGCAGGAATCTTCCAGAAAGAGCTCTGGGTCATGTCACCTACATCTGGGTTACCAGATGTTTTCTGCTGTCCCAGAAACTCCAGAGTCTTAGACTATTCTAGAAATCCCAGGTGTCGGGTATAGAGACCCCAAACCCTTAGGGTCGAGCAGGACCACGGAAATATTTCTGGATCCAGAGCCAGAGCCCCCTTGGAGCCTGACCCTGCGGGACAGTGAGGTTCCCTGCTACAGCCAACAATATACCCGAGCCTCTCTGAGTTCTCCGTCTCCCACTTCTTCTGACCCCGACCGCTGCCTCTGACTGTGCGCCATATCTCTGCTGCAGGTGCATGGACATCCTGGAGCTGTCTGAGCGCCTGGACCTCCAGCGCTTCCATTCGCACACGCTCGCTCTCTACCGCTCAGTGTGTGCCCTAGGTAACAACCGGGTGGCCCACGCTCTGTGCAGCCACGTGGACCAGGCCCAGCTGCTGCACGCTCTGGAGGACGCGCACTTGCCAGGTCCTCTACGCGCAGGCTACTACGACCTCCTCATCAGCATCCACCTCGAAAGCGCCTGCCGCAGCCGTCGCTCCATGCTCTCCGAGTACATCGTGCCCCTCACGCCGGAGACCCGAACCATCACGCTCTTCCCACCCGGACGAAGTGCAGAAGATGGGCCTTGCCGCCATGGCCTGCCTGGCGTGGGAGTCACGACCTCGTTGAGACCTCCGCATCATTTCTCGCCCCCGTGTTTTGTGGCCGCCTTGCCAGCTGCTGGGGCCACAGAAGCTCCAGCCCGCCTCAGCCCGGCCATTCCTCTGGAAGCTTTGCGAGACAAGGCACTGAGAATGTTGGGTGAAGCTGTGCGAGATGGAGGACAGCATGCTCGTGATCCCGTCGGCGGCTCTGTGGAGTTCCAGTTTGTGCCAGTGCTCAAGCTTGTGTCTACCCTCCTGGTAATGGCTCCTTCCGGTTTCCCTCCCCCCATTCCTCCACATTCGAAGTTGTGCGCCCGTCTATGTATCAGTCTCCCACCTGTTTGTACATTCTACTGCCTTTCAGTTCACCCATCTCCTACCCATCTATCGCTCATCTTTCCTTTGATCCAGTCACCTAGCTTCTGTTTATGTTTCTTGGTATCTCCATTTCCCCATCCAATCAATTGTTCATTCATTCATCCATCAATTTTCCATTCTCTCACTTATATACACCCTTATCTTCCTACCCACAAGTACCTCCCATTCTGTTTTTCTGTCCACCAACATATCCATCCATCCATCCATCCATCCATCCATCCATCCATCCATCACTTTCAACGTATCAGTCACCTCTCTTAGCATTCATTCACACATGAGCCCATGTTGCTCAATCCACATACCAATTTCTTTATAGATATATATTCCTTTCATGTAGGCAATAGTCGCCTTCCTTCTACCTTGCATCCATTTATATATCCAGTCACAAATCCATCCATTTCTCTGCCTTCCACTTACATTTTCATACATGCATGTGCCCATCCATTGTATGTACATCCATCCAATTATCTACACCCATGTATCCACTGCCCGTCCTTCTTGCCACCCTTTATTTTATGTTTTGCTTTGTTCATATACTCATATTACCAATCAACCATATACATACTCATCCACAGGTCAATCTGTCCATCCATCCAATCCTCCACTCCCATGTCAGTTTGTTCTCTACACGCATTTGTTTGCTCATGCATCTATCAGTCTGTCTTAGTTTCTGTTCTATTGCTATGAAGAGACACCATGACCAAGGCAACTCTTAGAAAAGAAAGCATTTTAATTGGAGGCTTGCTTACACTTTCAGAGGGTTAGCCCGTTATCATCATGGCTGGAGGCAGACAGGCATGGTGCTGGAGCAGGAACATCCTGATCCACAGGCAGCAGGCAAAGAGGCACTGGGCCTGGTGTAGTCTTTTGAAAGCCCACCCCCAGAAACACACGACTCCAGCAAGGCCACACCTCCTAGTCCTTCCCAAACAGTTTGCCAACAGGAGACTGAACATGCAAATACATAAGCTATGGGGGACAATCTCAGTCAAATGGCCACACGGTCCAGCCGCCTGCCTACCTATACAGCATGCGTTCATTTCACTCATCTCTTCCGCCATTTCCTTCGTCTGCCATTCACTCAGCTCCCCTTCCGATCTCTGTAACTCAGCCTATCAATTCATCTAGCCAGCCAGTTAGTCCTCTTGCCTCTTACCATTGGTTCTTCTGTCTCCCTTCGTCTCTCCTTTGTTGCTTCCTAACTTCCCTTCCATTCTTCAGTCTATTAGCATCTTCACTGGATCAGGTGAGCGCCGGTGTGTGCTGCGACCTGTGTAGACCTTTATCAGATGTAGAGCATGTCTTGTCTCAGAGTCACCTGTGTCCAGGCTTAAGATAAAGGACACTTGCCCATGAAGGGAGTGCTGCTGATGTCTGATGATGTAGTCTGGGCTGTGTGGGTGAGGCATAGATGTGGACTGGGGGAGGGTTAAAGAGTTGTTTTGTTTTTTTTTTTAAAGTTTGAATGACTGGTCAGTTGGGAATAGATTATGAAGTGCAATGAAACATGATATTTTTTAATTTTTAATTTATTTATTATGTATATAGTATTCTGAGCACCAGATCTCATTATAGATGGTGTGAGCCATCATGTGGTTTGTGGGACTCAGGACCTCCGGAACAGCAGTCAGTTCTCTTAACCTCTGAGCCATCTCTCCAGCCCAAGAGTTTTTTCCTTAACAAATATATATATATATATAACTCAAACATATATATATATATACTGTATATCTTGATCATGTCTAACTCTAATCCCACCATACTGGGGGGTCTTAATGAAAGCGACAGCAAAGTGGGGATGGCATTCTGCCTGTGGAAGGAGTCATATCAACCAATGCAGGCATGGTCCTGGTGTGTGGGGGAGAAGGATGTCTGGAAAGTGGGACTCGGGTAAGACCATGACGTCCCTCAGGCCCCGGAAAGGACTCAGATTTTGCCCTGCAGGTGATGGGTGTCTTTAGTGACGAGGATGTGAAGCAGATCCTGAAGATGATTGAGCCTGAAGTATTCACTGAGGAGGAACAGGAGGAGGAGGAACAGGAGGAGGAGGAGGAGGAGGAGGAGGAAGATGAGGAGGAGGAGAAGGAGGAGGATGAGGAGGAAGAGGCACATGAGAAGGAAGATGAGGAGAAAGAAGAGGAGGAGGCAGCAGAAGAAGAGAAAGAAGAGCTGGAGGAGGGGTTGCTCCAGATGAAGCTGCCAGAGTCTGTGAAGTTACAGGTGGGCTGGGTTTTCCCGTCTTTCAGCCTCCATCCATCTGGACTCAAAGACACCCAGCCTGGCGGAGCCTGGGTCTGGACTGTGCCCAGTGGCAGTGGGGAGCTATGGAAGTGCAGAAGGCAGTGGGGTGGTGCTGGGCTCAAAGATCCCAGTCTGGTGGAGCCTGGGTCTGGACTGTGCCCAGTGGCAGTGGGGAGCTATGGAAATGCAGAAGGCAGTGGGGGTGGTTCTGACTTGGATTGTCTCTCTGATTGCCACGTGAGAGGAAACTGGAGGACCCCAGTGGGTGATGGATGGTGTTTGAACATGGGCAGGGCCCTGGAGAGGGAGGAGAAAGCACTGAAAGCTTCAAGGCAGTCCTGAGGTCTCTCCACCATGCCTCCTGCTGCATGATTGCCCCCCCCAACAGATGTGTCACCTCCTGGAGTATTTCTGTGATCAAGAGCTGCAGCACCGTGTGGAGTCCTTGGTGGCCTTTGCAGAGTGCTATGTGGACAGGCTCCAGGGCAACCAGCGGGGTCGCTATGGCCTCCTCATGAAAGCCTTCACCATGAGTGCTGCTGAGACCGCAAGACGCACCCGAGAGTTCCGCTCCCCGCCCCAGGAACAGGTCCTCTGACCCCTCACTCTGGCTGGCCTTACTGTCTAAACCCTGACCTCAAATTCCCCAGGTCCAACTGATTGATGCTGATCACCTTCAAAACTGGTGCTCGACCCTTGAACTTTCATGCTGACCTCTCGCTCTCTTGAGCTAGCCACTGAGTCACCTGAGACTGATCGTGCCCCTTGCCCCTAATAGCCGCCTCTAGTCTCTCAGATGTTCTTCACTAGCCCATGCTTGGGCTCATAACCTTAGAGAGAGACTTACATTTGGGTCTATGACCCTTGACCCTGCTCTGAGGTCAAAGGCCTTTATTCTAACGTTTAATCTTTCTCTAGATCAACATGCTATTGCAATTCAAAAATGGTGAAGATGAGGAAGATTGTCCTCTCCCTGAAGAACTCCGGCAGGATCTGGTTAACTTTCACCAAGACCTGCTGGCACACTGTGGTAAGCTGAGAAGCTCAGAGAGCTCTGCCCCTGAACTTTCTTTTGCAATCTCTCCTGAAGCTTCAGTAAGATTTACTGATCTTAAATAGCCACGTAGGGGCTGGAGAGATGGCTCAGTGGTTAAGTGCACTGGCTGTTCTAGAGGACCTCGGTTCGATTCCCAGCACACACACACACAACTCACAACCATCTGTAAATCCAGAGTCAGAGTATCCAATGACTTCTGAACATTTCAGGCACCAGGCACACACACGGTGTGCAGACTTACATTCAGGCAAAGTATTCATACATGTAAAATAAAAATAAATGAATCTTTAAGTCAGGAGTAGCAGCACCTACCTTTAATCCCAGCACTCGGGAGGCAGAAGCAGGTGGATCTCAAAGATCAAAGCCAGCCTAGTCTATGTAGTGAGTTTTAGGATAGCCAGAGCTACATGGTAAGACCCTGTCTTGGTGAAAAACAAAAACAAAAGAAACATGGATTGGTGCTATAAAATGATTGAGTGAATGACTGAATGCGGATATGGTTGAACAGACAGATACTCAACGGGAGGATGTGACTAATGAGTATTTGGGAGGATGGGTATATGAGCAGCTGACTGTAAGCCAGTGATGATGGACAGAAGGATGGACGAATGGCCATCAGGATGTCCCAGCAGGTAAAAATACTTGCTCCTAAGTTTGGCAACCTCAGTTCAGTCCCCAGTATCCACATTGTCAAAGAAAAGAACCTACTCCTGTGAGTGTCATGTGTGTCTTGGTATGCATGTGTGTGATAAATAAATAAATAAGAATTTTTTATTTTTATTTTTCGAGACAGGGTTTCTCTGTAGCTTTGGAGCCTGTCCTGGAACTAGCTCTTGTAGACCAGGCTGGCCTCAAACTCACAGAGATCTGCCTGCCTCTGCTTCCCGAGTGCTGGGATTAAAGGCGTGTGTAACCACAGCCCGGCATAAATAAGAATTTTTAAGAAAATGGATGAAAAATAACTGGGAGGCTGAAGCTGGCTGTATAGTTAGCTGATTCAGTGCAGGAGAGCTGGCTGGCTCGGGAGGCTGCTGACTGTCTTCTCTCGTTTCTGATGGGAAATCACTGACAGTCTTATGGAGGTTCCCTTGTTCATGATAAGTCACTTTTTCTCTGCCTGACTTTCAGGATTCTGTCTTTGCTTTGCAATGGCTTGAGCTGTTATAGTGTCTAGATATGGAGCTCTTTGAGTTGCTCTTATTTGGAATTTCATTTTCTTGGAAATGTAAATTAGTATTTTTTAAAATCAAGATAGGAAAGTCTTGAGCGATTATTTCTTCAGTTTGTCTTTGCCTCTTTCTCTCTCTTCTCTCTGTCTGGGAATCTCATTACGAATGTATTATGTTTCATGGTGTCCCACAGTCTCTCAGGGTCTCTTGCTTTTTTCATTTTTTGATTCTATCTTTTAGATTAGTAAATCTCTACAACCTACTTTTAAATGTATTTACGTGTGTATATGCATACCTGTGCATGTATGGGTGTGTGACTGCAGAGGTACGTGTACGTGCCCTGTGCGTATATGGGTGTGTGACTGCAGAGGTACGTGTACGTGCCCTGTGCGTATATGGGTGTGTGACTGCAGAGGTACGTGTACGTGCCCTGTGCGTATATGGGTGTGTGACTGCAGAGGTACGTGTACGTGCCCTGTGCGTATATGGGTGTGTGACTGCAGAGGTACATGTCATTTGGGTAGAAGTAGAGGACAACTTGCAGGAGTTGCCGCCTACCTTGCTTTTTTTTTTTAAAAAAAAGATTTATTTATTTATTATGTATACAACATTCTGCCTCCATGTATGCCCACAAGCCAGAAGAGGGCGCCAGATCTCATTACAGATGGTTGTGAGCCACCATGTGGTTGCTGGGAATTGAACTCAGGATCTCTGGAAGAGCAGCCAGTGCTCTTAACCACTGAGCCATCTCTCCAGCCCGCTTTTTTTTTTTTTTTTTTTTTTTTTACGGTTTTTCGAGACAGGGTTTCTCTGTAGCTTTGGAGCCTGTCCTGGAACTAGCTCTTGTAGACCAGGCTGGCCTCGAACTCGCAGAGATCTGCCTGCGTCTGCCTCCCGAGTGCTGGGACTAAAGGTGTGTGCCACCACCGCCCAGCTCCTGCCTTATTTCCAAGGCAAGCTCTCTGGTGTTTTGCTCCCTGCTGCATGTGGAAGTGTCTGGCTGATTCTCCTGTTCCCACCTTGCCTCTCGACATAGGAGTGCTGCCGTTGTAGATGTGCACCATGACATCCAACTTCATATGGATTGCGGGGATTGAACACAGCTCATTGGGCTTATGAACGGAGAGTTTTTACCCACTGAGCCACTAACTCCCTTGCTCTCTGAACCCCCCTTTCAAGATCACAGTTTCTTTCTCTTACCACTCAAATCCACACCTCTCCAAGTAATTTTTAAAAATTCCTTTCTAGTTGGGCGGTGGTGGCGCACGCCTTTAATCCCAGCACTCGGGAGGCAGAAGCAGGCGGAACTCTGTGCGTTTGAGGCCAGCCTGGACTAGAGAGTGAGTTCCAGGACAGCTAGGACTGTTACACAGAGAAACCCTGTCTCAAAGAAAGAAAGAAAGAAAGAAAGAAAGAAAGAAAGAAAGAAAGAAAGAAAGAAAGAAAGAAGAAAAAATCCTTTCTAAATTAAAATATATTTTATTGGAAAATGTGTGGTTACTATTTTTTCTTAAGTTCTCATGTAGGACAGCCTGACCTTGAAATGTACGTGTAGCCAATGGTGACTTGAAGTCCTCGATCTTCCTGCTTCCACTTCCTGGGTACTAAGACGACTGGTGTGCACCACAAACCCAGCTCTATACTTGTTATCTATGGAGTGCTTCTTATAATAGCTACCTCTTTATTAATTGCCTCTACTCAGCCCAGTGTGTGGCACACGCCTTTAATCCTAGCACTTAGGAGACAAAGGCAGGTCAACCTCTGCTAATTTGAGACTAGCCTTGTCTACAGAGTGAGTTCTAGGATAATGAGACCCTGTCTCAACACACACACACTAACTATTAATAATAGTAGTAGTATTAGTAGTAATAATAATAATAATAATAATAAATTCTCTAATGGGTGTTCCACTGACAGCATGCTTTCTTTAAATTCTTTTGACATTTTCTTCATTCTTTTGTCCTTTGAATATATTTGGGTGACTTGATTAAAGGGCAGATATTTCTGGGAATGGTGCCATACACTGGTGCTCAAGAGGCCAAAGCAGGAGGATCACTTACAAGTTTGAGGCTAGCCTGGGTTACATAGGGAGTTCAAGGCCAAACTGGTCTACATGATTCTGTCTCAAAACTCCAACAATTACTTTCCAAGTTAATGAAAATAAACAGAGCCAGGCCAGTCAGCACATATCTGTCATCCCAGCACCGGGGAGGTGGAAGCAGAAAGAACAGGAATTCTAGGTCAGCCTAGACCATGTGAGACTGTCTCCAAAAAAAAAAAAAAAAAAAACAAGCCCAACAAACAAACGGCAAGTTCCTCATAGACTGACTGAGTGGGCAAACACATGGACACAGGAGGAGGAGTGAGAAAGGGGAATGGACGAAGGAGTGAACGAATGACCCGATGGATAAGCAAGCACTAGAGGGGCATCCCATACCTTCTGGCCTCCAGGAATCCAGCTGGAGGGAGAGGAGGAGGAGCCAGAGGAAGAGACCACGCTGGGTATCCGCCTGATGAGCCTGTTGGAGAAAGTGCGGCTGGTGAAGAAGAAAGAGGAGAAACCCGAGGAGGAACCGGCAGCTGAGGAGCACAAGCCTCGTGAGGACTGGGGACAAGGGCAGGGGCAGGGTGGGGCGGGCAACCCAAGGCGCGGGGAGACTGTCTCTGAAGCGTGTGTGTGTGCGCGCGCACGCGCGCGCGTGCAGGGGGGGAAGAGGGGAAGAGGGGGAGGGAGGGAAGGAGAGAGGGAGGGAGGGACAAGTGAAAACAAGAAAGCAAGAGTTGGGGAAGAAGAGGGTACTGGAGGTGTGGCCCAAGTGTACAGGCTGCTGCTGACCTGTGGCGGTGTCACCTACAGAATAGTGGTGCATCTAGCCTGGGATGGTGACAGCTCCGGCACCGTGATGGCTCCTGTTTCCTTGTGGTCCTGGTTTCCATTTTCTCTCACAGTGAAATGATGACCATGCCTAGGAATTAGAAAAGCATGGTCCGTGTTGGGTGTCACAGTGCAAACTGTTTAGTTAGCCACACCCTAGAGAGATTCTCTGATACTGGTAGAAGTTTGAGCCTAATTTTTTTTTTTAAGAGAAGGTGTCATTATGTAGACTTGGATCTTGCTTTGTAAACTAGGCTGGCCTCAAACTCATGAAGACCCTCCTGCCTCTGCATGCTGAGTGCTGGGATTAGAGATGTGAGCCACAACAGCCTGCCCATTTTTATTATTTATTTGTTTGGTGTATGTGTGTGTGTGTGTTTGCTTATGTGCATGAGTACAGGTGACTGCAGAGTCCAGAGGAAGGAGGGAGGGAGGGAAGGAGACAGGAGGGAAGAAAGAAATAAGGGAGGGTAGGAGAGAGGTAGGAGAGAGGGAGAAAGAGATTGATTCTTGGGACAACAGAAAATTTATCTGGATCCGTGTGCTTGTGGCAAGTGGAAGACAAGGCAGTTAGTGACAGAGAAAGGCTTCCCTCTCTTCTGGTTCAAAGCCACAGCCTAGTGTCCCAACCTTTTCTCAGAGTCTTTGCAGGAGCTAGTGTCCCACACGGTGGTGCGCTGGGCCCAGGAGGACTTCATTCAGAGCCCCGAGCTGGTTCGTGCCATGTTCAGTCTCCTGCACCGACAATACGATGGGCTCGGTGAGCTGCTGCGCGCCTTGCCCAGGGCCTACACAGTCTCGCCGTCCTCGGTGGAGGACACTATGAGCCTGCTGGAGTGCCTGGGCCAGATCCGCTCACTGCTCATTGTGCAGATGGGTCCCCAGGAGGAAAACCTCATGATCCAGAGCATTGGGTGAGTGCCCCTCCCTGGCTGGCAGGTGCTTTACCATCCTTCCCACAGTGTCCGTTTGTCCTGACAGTTAACTCTTCCCTCAGCAGTTCCTGGTCACTCTGAGACTCTTGGCACATTTGCTGTTTCTGAGCTAAGAGTCTTCTCCTGTAACAAAGGGAATGGCAGTACCCTGCACAGAGTGACCATGGGGCTTCGGGGACTTGTGCTTATAGTAATAACAAGATAGCAAGTTTGGGGTGGCATTCAGGAAGCTGAGGCAGGAGGATCTTGAGTTCCAGGCAATCTTGGGCTACACAAGCTTGGGATATATAGTGAGACCCTGTTTCACAATAATAATAAATATTAATAGTTAGGCTGGTGAGATGGTCTCCCAGAGTGTGTATGAGGATGGGTGAAGAACGAGGTGGTGGCTCATACCTGTTACCTCACATTTGGGAGGCAGGATCCAGGAGGATGACTGTGAACTCTAGGCCATCCTAGGCTACATAGTTTAGGCCAGCCTGAGGTACCAGAGTGAGACATTGTCTCAAAACCTAACTAAAACAAAACAAACCAAAAAGGATGGATGAATTTGGATCTGCAAAAGGCACATAGAGAGCACTGTCTGTTATCACCATGGTGACCGTGGCTCTCCCTGGATGTGCTCCTCCCACCCCCAGGCTGTGCTAACCCCACCCACTCTGTCTGTTCATAGGAACATCATGAATAACAAAGTCTTCTACCAACACCCAAACCTGATGAGAGCGCTGGGCATGCACGAAACTGTCATGGAGGTCATGGTGAACGTCCTTGGAGGTGGCGAGTCGAAGGTGAGGGGCCTGGATGGGGGCAGGAGCTCAGGGAGGGGACACAGGGTGTGGGCACTCACCACTGGCCCTCCCTCCTACCTCCTGCAGGAGATCCGCTTCCCCAAGATGGTGACAAGCTGCTGCCGGTTCCTCTGCTACTTCTGCCGGATCAGCCGGCAGAACCAGCGCTCCATGTTTGACCACCTGAGCTACCTGCTGGAAAACAGTGGCATTGGCCTGGGTGAGAAACCCCAGAGGCCATAAAGTTATTCTCACCTACATAACAAGTTTGAGGCTAGCCTGGGCTACATGAGACTCTGTTTCAACCCCCCCCCCAAAAAAAAGCAATTAGGATGCTGATACAGACAGCGTTGGCTGACCCGCAGCTCACACAACAGCCAGGGATAAAGCTCGGCCTCAGACACCATCAGCCCAGAGGGAAAAGCACAGACCAGCTTAGCCCATTGTGGAAAGGGGGTGGTGAGGAAAGGCTTCCCAGAGGAGGTGGCACCATCAAGACTGGGGAGGGACTGGGGAGATGGTTCAGTGGTTAAGAGCACTTATCGCTCTATCAGGAGGACCAGAGTTCAGATACCAGCACCATTTTATGTGACTCACAACCATCTGTAACTCCAGCCCTAAAGAATTTGGCGCCCTCTTCTGGCCTCCGTGTCTACCTGCACACACACACACACCATGAAATGCACATAAATCTTTGAAAAAGAGTGGGGAAGCCAGCGATATATCCCCAAAATCCACCCTGATCACTATTTGTCCCCATAGGCATGCAGGGCTCCACGCCCCTGGATGTGGCAGCTGCTTCTGTCATTGACAACAACGAGCTGGCCTTGGCATTGCAAGAGCAAGACCTGGAAAAGGTGTGGCGGGGGGGAAGCCTGGCCATGCCTGTCTGTGTGGGCACATGCTGTCTCTGATCACCTCGTTCAGACTGATTTTAGACATCCCAGGGCCCAATCAGAAGGGAACTAACATGGAAGGACCCACCAGCAGCCACTGACTAAAGGGGCTGGGAGCAGGTCTATGGGCTAAGTGCCCCCGCTGGGTGGCCTTGGTGCTTGTCATGGCCAAGTGGGGCTCCAGGGGGTTTTGGGTCTAAAGTCAGTGGTTCCACTCCTTAATTGAGTGACCCGGAAAAGGGACCGCATCATCTGACCTCTGTCATTTACTCTGATCAGTAATATGTAATCTTGATTTTGTGGAGCACTCATGAGTTCAGATAGACCTCAGTGGCAGGGGCAACACAGGGTCCCTGGAGCAGCTGAGAGCCCTGGCTGGGATAAAGGCAGTAGAGGTGGAGTGGTAAAAGGTGATGTCATGGAGGTCACATGGGGTCCTGGAGGCTGTAGCAAGGATGCTGGATCTAATCCCAGGTGATGGGCATGGAAGGATAACCTGACTTGTGTTTATGGGGGGGGTTAGAGGTGAAGGATGCTCAGGAAGGGACAACACGGATGGAGATGAGGCAGATAAGCCTAGGGTTAGCTTGCTGAGGACCTGGAGGTGTGTGGGACTGAGGAGCTCTGGGATAGTAAGCCTGAACCGTAGGGAGGAGAGTAGTCTTGGGCTGAGCTCCCTACTGCATTGCAGGTTGTGTCATACCTGGCAGGCTGCGGCTTACAAAGCTGCTCCATGCTCCTGGCCAAAGGATATCCTGACATCGGATGGAATCCCTGTGGGGGTGAACGCTACCTGGACTTCCTGCGCTTTGCCGTCTTTGTCAATGGTGAGGCGAGGTGGGAGGTGTAGGGTCACTGGCTAAAGCCTCGCTCTAATGACGTCCATACCCTGAGCTTAAGGCCTCCCTGAGAGGATCCCGTTAAGTGTGTCTGAGGGCCAATGGGGACCTGATGTTACCCTTGGGTGTTCTGGGGTTCCATGAGGGTCCCCTCAAGAGCCTTCTTGACCTTTCTGGGCGCCAGGCGAAAGTGTGGAAGAGAACGCTAATGTGGTGGTGCGACTGTTGATCCGAAAACCCGAGTGCTTTGGACCTGCCCTGAGGGGCGAGGGTGGCTCAGGGCTGCTGGCTGCCATAGAGGAGGCCATCCGCATCTCCGAGGACCCTGCGCGGGATGGACCAGGTGTCCGCAGGGACCGGCGACGTGAGCAGTGAGTCCCTGTCTCCTTTGCAGTATGGTAACCACCCTGTCCCTGGACCCCTCCCACCACCACCTTCTCCCCTACAGCTTTGGTGAGGAGCCTCCGGAAGAAAACCGGGTGCACCTGGGACATGCCATCATGTCCTTCTATGCCGCCTTGATCGACCTGCTGGGACGCTGTGCACCTGAGATGCATGTGAGCCCTGGGAGGTCAGGTGGGCTGGGAAGGCTCGGGTGGGAGTGGCCAGCCTTCAGCCTCAGCCTTCAGGCACCAGGCAGCATTCATAGAGCTCACTGTGGGTGTGGTCCCAGATTAGGTGACGCTGGGCATACACCCTCATGACCAAGACATCCTCAGGCCCGATCCCATGGAGCCCAGTGGAGGAAATGGAGTGAAGGCTCAGAGGACTCGGGGGAGGGGTGGAGAAGGTGCATACAGATGGTCATCCAATGAGACTTGAGCTGAGAATGGTGCCACACTGGTACCCTGTCACACCCACCTACAGTCACAGCACTCTAAAGGCATGAGTACTGGGAGCTTGAGGCCACTCTACATGACATAACAAGACCCTGTCTCAACACCGCTGTGTGTGGTGGCACAGGCCAGTCATCCAGGACTGGGAAGGTAAAATCCAGAGGGTCAGACATTCAGGGTCATCTTTGGCTACACAGCAACTTGGAGGCTAGCCTGGGCTACGTGAGACCTTGCCTCAAAAACCAAGCAAGGGGCCACTAGCTCAGTGTGTAAAGGTGCCTGCCACCAAGCCCGATGACCTGATTTCAGTCACCAGGACTCATGTGGTAGGAGAAAACCAACTCCCACATGCACACCATAGCATATGTACCCCCTAATAAACCAAAATAAACAGCCAGGGATGGGGGTGCACGCCTTTAGTCCCAACACTCAAGAAGTAGAGGCAGGTGGATCTCTGAGTTACAGCCCAGCCTGACCTACATAGCAAGTTCCAGGGCAGCCAGGGCTATATAACAGAGAGATCCTGTCTCAAAACAAAACAACACACTTCCCTCCAAAAAAAGAAACAATGGCCAGGAAAATAGCATCACCAGGGCTCGCTGGACAGCCAGGTTAACTGGAAAATGAGCTTGAGGTTCAGTGAGACCCGGTCTCAAAAAACAAGGGAAGAGCAATAGGGAAAGAAAGACACCTGGCATCAACTTCGATCTTCACTCAGAGGTATAGGAGCAAGCCCACATACTTGCATACACATGCACATACATGCAAATGCACATACATGTGTACACACATGTGCGTCCACATGTACATATGCACACATATACATACAGCACATACACAGAGGGAGGCTTGCTTTACCGCCAGCGTGTCAGGAATGGTTGGAACAGAACAATTCCCAAGTGGAGCAGAGCTGTCTGATATTTTGCCTATTCTGTCCACCATCTCCAGCTGATCCAAGCCGGAAAGGGTGAGGCCCTGAGGATCCGAGCCATCCTTCGGTCCCTTGTGCCCTTGGATGACCTTGTGGGCATCATCAGCCTCCCACTACAGATCCCCACCCTAGGCAAAGGTAGATGGGGGCAGGAGATGTCAAGGGAGTGATGCTGGGAGGGAGCAAGTGGGAGAGAAACACATGCTAACAACACCCCACCCTCCTTGCCTGTAGATGGGGCACTGGTTCAGCCAAAGATGTCTGCATCCTTTGTGCCTGACCACAAGGCATCCATGGTGCTTTTCCTGGACCGAGTGTACGGCATTGAGAACCAGGACTTCTTGCTCCATGTGCTGGATGTGGGGTTCCTTCCTGACATGAGGGCAGCCGCCTCACTGGACACGGTGAGCAGCCCCACCTAGCTAGTCATTCACACAGGACAGGTTGAGGGATGGCATCAACAGAATTGGAATGGCGTGCATTTCCCGATCTCACCTCCACCTTTGTGATAAAAAACAAAACCCATGGAAAACAGTTTTGCTGCAGAGTGGGTAGGAATCCCCAAGGCCTTCAGTTACAAAGAAGCATTGGCTGGGTGTAGTGACACACACTTTTTTTTTCATGATATTTATTGAGCTCTACATTTTTCTCTGCTCCCCTCCCTGCCTCTCCCCTCCACCCTTCAACCCTCCCCCAAGGTCCCCATGCTCCCAATTTACTCAGGAGATAATGTCTTTTTATACTTTCTACCTCCCATGTAGATTATATCTATGTAAGTCTCTCTTAGTGTCCATATTGTTGTCTAAGTTCTCTGGGATTGTGGTTTGTAGGCAGGTTTTCTTTGCTTTATGTTTAAAAAGTACCTATGAGTGAGTACATGTGATAATTGTCTTTCTGCGTCTGGGTTACCTCACTCAAAATAATGTTTTCTAATTCCATCCATTTTCCTGCAAAATTCAGCTGTTGTTATTTTTTCTGCTGTGTAGTACTCCATTGTGTAAATGTACCACATTTTTCTTATCCATTCTTTGGTCAAGGGGCATTTAGGTTGTTTCCAGGTTCTGGCTATGACAAACAAAGCTGCTATGAATGTAGTTGAGTACATGTCCTTGTGGCACAATTGAGCATCCTTTGGATAGATACCTAAAAGTGGTATTATTGGGACTTGAGGAAGGTTGTTTCCGAGTTTTCTGAAAAATCACCACACTCACATTCAAAGGGGTTGTACCAGCTTGCATTCCCACCAGCAGTGCAGAAGTGTTCCCTTTTCCCCACAACCTCTCCAGCATAAGTTGTCATCATTGCTTTTGATCTTGGCCATTCTTACAGGTGTTAGATGGAATCTCAGAGTTGTTTTGATTTGCATTTCTCTGATGACTAAGGATGTTGAACATTTCCTTAAGTGTCTTTCAGTCATTTTAGATTCCTCTGTTGAGAGTTCTCTGTTTAGGTCTGTACTGCATTTTGTTTATTAGATTATGTGATTTTTTTGGTGTCCAATTTCTTGAGTTCTTTGTATATTTTGGAGATCAGACCTCTGTCTGATGTGGGGTTAGTGAAGATCTTTTCCCATTCTGTAGGCTGTCGCTTTGTCTTGTTGACCGTGTCCTTTGCTTTACAGAAGCTTTTCAGTTTCAGGTGGTCCCATTTATTAATTGTTTCTCTCAGTGTCTGTGCTGCTGGGGTTCTATTTAGGAAGTGGTTCCCTGTGCCAATGCGTTCAAGTGTACTTCCCACTTTCTCTTCTATAAGGATCAGTGTGGCTGGCTTTATGTTGAGGTCTTTGATCCATTTGGACTTGAGTTTTGTATATGGTGATAGATATGGATCTATTTTCATTTTTCTACATGTTGATATCTAGTTATGCCAGCACCACTTGTTGAATATGTTTCTTTTTTCCATTTGATATTTTTTGCTTCTTTATCAAATATCAGGTGTTCGAAGATGTGTGGATTGATTTCCAGGTCTTCTATTCAGTTCCGTTGGTTCTCCTGTCTGTTCTTATGCCAGTACCAGGCTGTTTTCAGTACTGTAGCTCTGTAGTAGAGTTTGAAGTCAGGGATTGTGATGCCTCCAGAAGTTCTTTTGTTGCCCAGGATTGTTTTGGCTATCCTGGGTTTTTTGCTTTTCCAAATGAAGTTGAGTACCATTTTTCCAAGGTCTTTGAAGAATTTTGTTGGGATTTTGATGGGCATTGCGTTGAATCTGTAGATTGCTTTCGGTAGGATTGCCATTTTTACTATATTAATTCTGCCTACCCAAGAGCATGGGAGGTCTTTCCATTTTCTGGTGTCTTCATCAATTTCTTTCTTCAAAGATTTAAAGTTCTTGTCATATAAGTCTTCAACTTGTTTGGTTAGAGTTACTCCGAGATATTTTATGCCATTTGTGGCTATTGTGAAGGGTGTTGATTCTTTGATTTCTTCCTCAGCCCCTTTATCATCTGTGTACAGGAGGGCTACTGATTTTTTTGAGTTAATCTTGTATCCTGCTACATTGCTGAAAGTGTTTATGAGTTGTAGAAGTTCCTTGGTAGATTTTTGGGATCACTTATGTAAACTATCATATCATCAGCAAACAGTGAGAGTTTGACTTCTTCTTTTCCAATTTGTATCCCCTTGATCTCCCTTTGGTGTCTTATTGCTCTAGCTAGGACCTCAAGAACTATACTGAATAGGTATGGAGAGAGTGGACAAACTTGTTCCTGATTTCAGTGGAATCGCTGGGAGTTTCTCTCCATTTAGTTTGATGTTGGCTGTTGGCTTGCTGTATATTGCCTTAATTATGTTTAGGTATGTTCCTTGTATCCCTGCTCTCTCCAAGACTTTTGTCATGAAGGGATGTTGTATTTTGTCAAATGCTTTTTCAGCATCTAATGAGATGATCATGTGTTATTTTTCAGCTTGTTTATATGGTGGATTATGTTGACAGATTTTCGTATGTTAAACCATCCCTGCATCTGTGGGATAAAGCTGACTTCGTCATGGTGGATGATGGTTCTGATGTGTTCTTGGATTCTATTTGCTAGTATTTTATTTAGTATTTTTGCATCAATGTTCATGAGTGAGATTGGTCTGTAATTCTCTTTCTTAGTAATGTCTTTCAGTGGTTTGGATATCAGGGTAATTGTAGCCTCATAAAAAGAGTTTGTCAATGTTCCCTCTGTTTCTATTGTGTGGAATAATTTGAGGAGTATTGATATTAGTTCCTCTTTGAAAGTCTTGTAGAATTCTGAGCTGAAACCATCTGGTCCTGTGCTTTTTTTGTTTGGGAGACTTTTGATGTCTGTTTCTATTTCTTCAGCAGTTATAGGTCTGTTTAATTTGCTTATCTGGTCTTGATTTAATTTTGGTAAGTGATATTTATCCAGAAAGTTGTCCAATTTTTTTGTATTTGTTGAGGTTTGTTTTGTTACTGAGTATGTGGTCAATTTTTGAGAAGGTTCCATGAGGTGCTGAGAAGAATGTATATTCTTTTCTGTTTGGATGGAATATTCCATAGATGTCTGTTAAGTCCATTTGAGTCATAACATTTTTAGTTGTCTTATTTCTCTGTTCATTTTTTGTCTGATTGACCTGTCCAGTGTTGAGAGGGGAGTGTTGAGACTCCCACTATTAGTGTGTGGGGTTTAATATATGATTTAAGCTTTCAAAGTGTTTCTTTGACATATGAAGGTGCCCTTGTATTTGGAGCATAGATATTCAGTATTGAAATTTCCTCTTGATGGATTTTCCCTGTGACTAATATGAAATGTCCTTCTTTGTCTCTTTTGACTGATTTTAGCTTGAAGTCTATTTTGTTAGATATTAGGATAGCTACACCTGCTTGTTTCTTACGTCCATTTGATTGGTATATTTTTTCCCAACCTTTTACTTTGAGACGATGTCTGTCTTTGAGGTTGAGATGTGTTTCGTGTAAGCAGAAGAGGGATGGATTCTGTTTTCATATCCAATCTGTTAGCCTGTGCCTTTTTATGGGTGAGTTGAGTCCATTTACATTAAGGGATATTAATGACCAGTGGTTGCTATCTCCTGTTAATTTGGTTTTCGTCGCTGGTGATGTTAATTTGTGCATTTTTTCTTCTTTGGGATTTGCTGTAATGAGATCATCAATTGTCTGTGTTTTTGTTGGTGTAGCCATCTTCCTTGGGTTGGAGTTTTCCTTCTAGTATTTTGTGTAGGGCTGGGTTTGTGGCTAGGTATTGGTGAAATCTAGATTTGTCATGGAATATTTTGTTTTGTCCTTCTATGGTGATCGACAGTTTTGTTGGGTATAGTAGCCTGGGCTGGCATCTGTGGTTTCTTAATGTCTGCATAATGCTTGACCATGACCTCTGGCTTTCATTGTCTCCACCGAGAAGTCAGGTGTAATTCTGATAGGCCTACCTTTATATGTTACTTGGCCCTTTTCCTTTGCAGCTCTTAATATTCTTTCTTTACTCTGTATGTTTAGTGTTTTGATTATTATGTGGCGACAGGACTTTTTTTTTTGATCCAGTCTATTTGGTGTTCTGTAAGCTTCTTGTATCTTCATAGGCATATCTTTCTTTAGGTAGGGAAAGTTTTCTTCTATGATTTTGTTAAATAAATTTTCTGTGCCTTTGAGTTACTTTCTTCTCCTTCTTCTATACCTATTATTCTAAGATTTGGCCTTTTTATGTTGTCCTATATTTCATGGATATTTTGGGTTAGATTTAATGTTTTCTTTAACTGATGAGTCTATTTCCTCTATTTTATCTTCCGCACTTGAGATTCTCTCTTCCATTTCTTGTATTCTGATGTTCATACTTGCATTTGTGGTTCCTGCTCTTTTTCTCATGATTTCTGTTTCTGTAATTCCTTTGGCTTGTGTTTTCTTTATTTTTTCTATCTCAGTTTTCAAGTCCTGAATAGTTTCTGTTATATGTTTGAGTTCTTTTTCTTGGTTTTCTTTAAGTGATTTGCTGATATCTTCCAATTTTTTGTTTGTTTTTTCTTCCATTTCTTCAAGGTAATTTCTTATTTCATCTTTAAGAATTTCAGATATTCTCTTGTGGTTATTTTTTAGATCATTTTCTTCTGGGTCATCCATATTTGGTTGTTCAGGTCTTACTTTTCTAGGGTCTTTGGGTTTTCCTGGTATTGTGTTGCTCTTTGTGGTGTAGCTTGTGATCTTACCTTTTCTACTCATCTTTTCCTCTAATAGGTGTGGTTGGGGCTGTCTGAGATTCTGTTGAATAATCTTCTGGTTGCCAGTAGATTGAAAGCTAAGATGGTTTTCCTAGTGGTACAGTCAGTGTCACAGTTCTAGTTACCCCGTTGGTTATTCCTGTTCCTGGAGGCAGCTCAGTGCTCCTGTGCTTTGGTCTGCTCCCTTGGAGTTTGGTGTCTCAGCCCTACTTTGGCCTAGGCTGCTGGCTTTGATCTGTTTCTGTAAATCTTGGTCTGGATCTCCTCTTGCAGAAGTCCCTGGCTTGGAGTTAGACCTGTTCTGGTGGAGATCGCTTACTCTGGATCTGGTTGCTGGCTCAGTCCTGATCTGCTCGTGTCCCGGGACTGGGTTTGCTCCTGGCTTCTGCTCCTGGTGGAGCTTGTTCTCTCTTTGTCTTAGGTAACTGGTTCAGTCCCACTCCAGTTCAGATGGAGGTCACGGACTCTGAGTCAGGTCCTTGGTTCAGTCCTGGTCTGCCAGTGTTCCAGGACTGGGTTGGCTCCCAGGGCTGGATTTGCTCCTGGCTTCTGCTCCCGGTGGAGCTTGTTTCCTCTGGCTCTCTCTGTTCTAGGAGTCTCGTTCAATTCCACTCCTGTGGAATTTGTTGCCCAAGGTGGAGTTCCTTGCCTCAGGGCAATTTTGGCTTAGGTTACCGGCTTTGACCTGTATCTGTAAATCCTAGTCTAGGTTCCCTCCTGCAGAAGTACCTGGGTTGGAGTTGGGCCTGGATAGGTTTCTAGTTCTGGTCTACTGCCTGGGAGGTTTTAGGGTCGGGTGTGCGCGAACCCGCAGGGGACCTGCTTACTTCCTCAGAGGTCTGAGACTAAGGCTGTGAGCCGCAGGGGTTCCAGGTTCCTGCCTATTCCCTTTGAAGTCTCAAACCAATGCCGGAATCCACAGGGGACCTGGCTCAGGCCAACTCTCTCTTGAGGTCCCAGATTCGCGCCTGGCCCGGTTGAGAGCTCTGGTTCCTGCCTGTTCCCTCGGAGGACCCAGCCTCACTCACGCCCAGGCTGATGGAGGTCCTGGCTCGGGCTTAGTTCCTGGGAGGTCCTAGACTCTCGCCCGGACCCACGGGGGTGTTGGCCTACGTCCACTCCCTTGAAGGTCCCAGATTCACGTCCGGACCCTCAGCATTTTCTGGTTCTGGCTCACTTGCTCAGCGGTTACTCCCTTGTACCTGTTCCAGTGGAGATGGCTGGCTCTGGATCTGGTCGCTGGGTCAATCCTGATCCGCTCGTGTCCTGGGACTGGGTTTGTTCCTGGCTTCTGCTCCTGGTGGAGCTTGTTCTCTCTGTGTCTTAGGTAACTGGTTCAGTCCCACTCCGGTTCCGGTGGAGGTCGCAGACTCTGAGTCAGGTCCTTGGCTCAATCCTGATCTGCCAGTGTCCCAGGACTGGGTTGGCTCCCAGGGCTGGATTTGCTCCTGGCTTCTGCTCCCGGTGGAGCTTGTTTCCTTGTGACACACACTTTTAATCTAGTACTAGAGAGATGGAGGCCAGAGGACAGTGAGTTCCCTGGGCTACAGTCAAATTCTGCCTTAAAAAACCAAAGTGGGGCTAGAGAAATGGCTCAGCGGTTAAGAGCACTGGCTGCTTTTCCAGAGGTCCTGAGTTTTTTAGAGATTGTTAACCTCTTTTTTTAATTTATTTATTATGTATACAATATTCTGTCTTTGTGTATGCCTGCAGGCCAGAAGAGGGCACCAGACCCCATTACAGATGGTTGTGAGCCACCATGTGGTTGCTGGGAATTGAACTCAGGACCTTTGGAAGAGCAGGCAATGCTCTTAACCTTTGAGCCATCTCTCTAGCCCCTAAATAAATCTTAAAAAACACCAAAAAAACAAAGTGGAGTTGGGCATGGTGATGCATGCCTTTAATCCCAGCACTCAGGAGGCAGAGGCAGGTCAGTCTGGTCTATGTGGCAAGTTCTGGATGTAGTCTGGCTAGTTGTAGGCCAGCCAAGACTACATAATGAGAACCTGTCTTAAAACAACAACAACAAAAAAAAAAAAAAACCCAAAGCAACAACAAAAGGCTGGCCTGTAATCCCAGCACTTGGGAAGTAGAGACAGGATGACCAGCAGTTCCAGGCTAGCCCGAGCTACATGAGATCCTGTAGAAGGTCAACATTACAGAACAGCTAAATCAGAGTCATGAGTTTCAGTAATCAGTTCCTGGTGTGTGTGTGTGTGTGTGTGTGTGTGTGTGTGTGTGTGTGTGTGTGTAGAGAGAGAGAGAGATTTATTACTTATTGCCCAAGTAATAAGGATGTGGGTAGAGATCTGGAGGAGTGTGAGTTAGGAGAATGACTGATTAGAAATTTGGGTACCAAGGCAACACCAGGGGTGTGCCGTGGGCCTGATGTCCTCACCCTCTATCCCAGGCTACTTTCAGCACCACGGAGATGGCGCTGGCGCTGAACCGCTACCTGTGCCTGGCCGTGCTGCCGCTCATCACCAAGTGCGCGCCCCTCTTTGCGGGCACCGAGCACCGCGCCATCATGGTGGACTCCATGTTGCACACAGTGTACCGCCTGTCGCGTGGCCGCTCGCTCACCAAGGCACAGCGTGACGTCATCGAGGACTGCCTCATGGCCCTCTGCAGGTGAGGCGGGGTCCGGGTGGGTGCGGCGTGGGCGGGGCCGTGAGGCGGAGCCTCGTATGAGCTCTCTGCCCCCTCTGGGCGTGTCCTCCTCAGGTATATCCGCCCGTCCATGCTGCAGCACCTGCTTAGACGCCTGGTGTTCGACGTACCCATCCTCAACGAGTTCGCCAAGATGCCACTCAAGGTGAGGGTGGTCCTCAGCGGGAGCCTGACTCTGCCTCCGGACCAGTGGGCTCGTCCGTATTAGCCACGCCCACTACAACTAACTTGCGGACAGCGAACCCGGAGGAAACCAATTAGCATCCTCATTTGCCAACTAGGATTCCCATAACATTCGCTGTGCGTCATTGGCGCTGCTAACATTCCCTAATTACCGCTTAATTTGCCTAACTAAGTAAGCCAGCCCCCGTCTCAATTAACATATATCTTCATGGGCGCACTATTTTCCCTAATTAGCATTTTATTCACATGCCCAGACCACCAGCCTTCCAGTATTTAAATGATTGCGTTTATTTGAATAAACAGTACCATAGCTATTCTGAATATTTGCATACTGTCTCTCCTACTTTGTCATTTGCATGCTAGTTTGCATAAAGAGCTACCCCCCCCAACTTACTGTCTTGCACAAGATGCCTAAATTAGCTCCAACTCCAAGTTGCACATTGGGTAGTGGAGGCCTTTTTGATTACCATATATTTGCATGGGGCACTGCCTATGTTTCTAGTTGACATACTAATTTGCATAAGCACAGATCATCCCATTAGTGTGCACACAACTCTACCAGGAGACTCTTAGCTTGCCTATTTCTGTAAAAACAACAGACAAACGCAGCCGTAGTTTAATGCCCATCATGGCTCTCATTGAGAACACTAACTCTACATAATAAGCTATCCAGGCCCATTCTCTAACAAGCATATCATCCTCCCCTTATTAGCATCTCATTTGCAAGCGCTGACACCCTCTGCCTCCTGGGGCCTTCATTGCCTGACACCTGCTTATGCCTCCCTTTGTGTGTCTTTGCTCGCAGCTCCTTACCAACCACTACGAGCGCTGCTGGAAGTACTACTGCCTCCCCACAGGCTGGGCCAACTTCGGGGTCACCTCTGAGGAAGAGCTGCACCTCACGCGCAAGCTCTTCTGGGGCATCTTTGACTCTCTGGCGCATAAGGTCTGGGCACCCATGGGGTCTCAAAGGAGCCTATGTGGAGGGTTTGGGGGTTCAAGCTCAAAGATCTGGAATGAAATCCCTGTTGGATGTGGTAGCACACACCTGTAATTCCAGTGGTCAGGAGAAGCAGGAGGACTAGGAATTCAAAGTCGCTCGGGTTATATAGCAAGTTTAAGGACAGCCTGGGCCCCATGCGATCTTGTCTAAAAAAAATAATAATAAACAAAACAGGACAGAGTGAGGCCTGGGCTGTAGGGAGAGTGCCTAGCAGATTTGTGGGTTCAGAGAGAAGAGGGGCTGTAGCATTAGGGGGAAGTGAAGCCTGCATGATCCTCCCCTTCGTCCTTGGCACCCTCAGAAATACGACCAGGAGCTCTACCGAATGGCCATGCCTTGTCTGTGTGCCATTGCGGGGGCGCTGCCTCCTGACTACGTAGATGCCTCCTATTCGTCCAAGACGGAGAAGAAAGCCACAGTGGATGCTGAAGGCAACTTTGACCCCCGGCCTGTGGAGACTCTCAAGTGAGACCTGGGACAGACAGTGGTGGGGTTAGGTTGGGCAAAGGCAGGTTCCAGGAGACAAAAGCCCCACCCCACTGCCTGTGGTCCCATCTCTACTTACAGCGTCATCATCCCAGAGAAGCTGGACTCCTTCATTAACAAGTTTGCAGAGTACACCCATGAGAAATGGGCCTTCGACAAGGTAAACCCAAGGGTCCTCCCCCTCTGCCTTCCTTCTTTTCCCAGACCCCATGTCTTCTCTGAGACCCCATGTTGTCTTGGACCCGCAGCCATCCCTAGGACCCTCGCTGTTATCCATGAGCCCTCAGCCCCTGCAGGGTGCCCCCACCTCTCACCCTGCCTCCACCTCTAGATCCAGAACAACTGGTCCTACGGGGAGAATGCCGATGAAGAGCTGAAGACCCACCCCATGCTGAGACCCTACAAGACCTTTTCAGAGAAGGTGACCAAACCTTAGGGCCTGAGGTCAGAGGTCAGGATGCAACTCCAAAATCTAGAGGTCCGGGGAAGAGTGAGACACTTCATAGATTGGTATCTGCTCATGGATTGCCTTCCCACAAGACTGGCTGCTTCCCCTGGAGGACCCCAGCACCCTCATGTCCCTTTTCTTAGAAGGAGTCCTTGGTAGCAAGACCTCTCTGAGGCTTTTGGAAAATGGGTACTAGGACTGTGTTTGAGACACTTGTTTACAGAGAAGATTAGAGTCCTGGGTTCGAAACCTGACGGCTCCACTTCCTAGTCCTTGGTGTGGTGTTCTTCCCCCTGAGCCTGTAGAGACCAGGGAAACGGAACCAAGCTTTTCTTCTGGTCCTATTCCCCCAACTCTGCTCCCTCTGTCTGCTCTAGGACAAAGAGATTTACCGCTGGCCCATCAAGGAGTCCTTGAAAGCCATGATTGCCTGGGAGTGGACAGTAGAGAAGGCTAGGGAGGGTGAGGAGGAAAAGACAGAGAAGAAGAAAACAAGGAAGATATCGCAGACTGCCCAGGTGAGCTTGCTAGCAGGCAGTGAAGGTCTGAACAAGGGGAGGGGCTGGGAAGGCTGGATCTGATGTGCTGGGATCGAGGGGGTGGAGCCAAACGATAGAGGGGTCATGAAAAGGTGTGGCTGGATGGCTGGGGTTGCAATGAGGCCTGGCACGGGGGGAGGTAGAGCAAGAAGGCGCAGCCCCGAGCAGAAATCTCCACATCAAACGGACAGCCATGGTCTGAGGAACTGAAGAGCAGAGGAGGGTGTCTTAGCCACAGGGCCTAAAGGGACTGGCTCAGAGGAGGATTCTGGAGGCAGGGTCAGAGCTAATGGGGCTTCCTACTAATCCATTAAGGACCCCCCTCTTGACTTTTCAGACATATGACCCTCGAGAAGGCTACAACCCCCAACCCCCAGACCTCAGCGGGGTTACATTGTCCCGGGAGCTGCAGGTAAGGCCACCGACTCTCTACTTGGGAAGGACAGGGGCCGCCTGCATATGGTCCTTGATTCTCTGCGTCCCACTTCCAGGCCATGGCCGAACAACTGGCAGAAAATTACCACAACACATGGGGGCGAAAGAAGAAGCAAGAGCTGGAGGCCAAAGGTGAGGACACCCATTCCTTCGCACCACTGGCCCCTTCTCCCTTCTCTTCGGTCCCCCATTCGTAAGTCCTGTGGTCAACGGGCCTGGGTTAGAGTCCGGGCTTCATGGTGTTACTCTGCTCTACCGCCCTGGAGTCCAGCATCGGCAAGCGATGTTTGCATCGTTAGCACCGTTTTAGTTGTGCAGGTACGCAGCCGCAAGAGCCGCAGTGAGAGTAACATGCCTTCCCCGACCCCTGACTTCTAATCTTTGCCGTCCCCAGGGGGTGGGTCGCATCCCTTGCTGGTTCCCTACGACACGCTCACGGCCAAGGAGAAGGCACGGGATCGAGAGAAGGCCCAGGAGTTGCTGAAGTTTCTGCAGATGAATGGCTATGCTGTCACCAGGCACGTGAGCGGGGAATTTGGGCAGAGGCCGCCGCAGGCAGGGCTGGAAGGAAGGAGATTGGGGGCGGGGCTTGGTAACGGAGGCGGGGCCGCAAGGAAGCCCAGGGGTGGACCTGAGAAAAATAGGGCTACAAAGGAGGCCCTCCTAGAGGGGCGGAGCCTGGAGAGTGAAGTCATGCTAAAGAGAGTGGCCTGTGGGTGGAGACGGGACTACAAGGGTGAGGCCAAGGGGACAGAGAGCATGGGGAAGCAAGACTCGGAAAACAACCTGAGATGAAGAGGCCGGTGGAGGAAGGACCTGGAGGAAAGATAGCATTCACAGGCTGACCACCAGGGTTTATGTCTGAGCTGACCCCTCTCTGCCTCTCCATGCAGAGGCCTTAAGGACATGGAATTAGACACATCTTCCATTGAGAAGCGATTTGCCTTTGGCTTCCTGCAGCAGCTGTTGCGCTGGATGGACATTTCCCAGGAGTTCATCGCCCATCTGGGTAGGAAGAATTCCCTCCCCACCTTTCCATGTCATCCCTAAAGATTCACCTAGGACACCAGGTCATCGATTTCTTCCAACAAGTGTTTACTGAGCATCAGTTATGGACCAGACTCTGCTTTGGACGTGATGGGGATAGACTGATTAGCAGGGAGCAAGACAAAGACCTTCTTCATCTGCATCCCTGTTCTGGAGTCAGACAGAATCACACTTAACTAAACTGTGTGTTCCAGGACGACTCTAGTGTTATGGGAAGAGGATGTCGAGAACTGGGGGGCAGGGGGGATAGTGTGGAGCCAGGTGTCATTTAAATAGGGTATTCAAGGAAGACATGCCAAGATACCAAGGGGTAAAGGGGAGCGTTTGGACATCTGGACATGGGGTGAGGTGAGCTGGGCTTGGCGGGTAGATGGGAGGCAAGAGCTTGTCCTTTGGACAAAGATGGAGCCACAGGACGGCTCTGAATAGGGACCCCACCCAGGTGGTCAGAGGCCCTCTGGCTTGACTGTGGCCAGGGCAGGTATGAAAGAAAGCAGGAGAGAACTTATCTGCCACCATTTCCTGACTCTGTCCCCAGTGTCCCTTCCTACCAGAATGTTCTGGCTTCCTATGCTTAAACCCACAACTACTCCTTCTTGCCCTTCCCACAGAGGCTGTGGTCAGCAGTGGACGAGTGGAGAAGTCTCCACATGAACAGGAGATTAAATTCTTCGCCAAGGTGAGAGGTGGACCAGAAACTGGAGGAACTGTGTTCTGGAAGAGTCCCTGTCCCCTCACCCAGCCCACCCACCCCATTTCCTTTCCCATCTAGATTCTGCTCCCTTTGATCAACCAATACTTCACCAACCACTGTCTCTACTTCCTGTCCACACCGGCCAAAGTGCTGGGCAGTGGTGGCCATGCCTCCAACAAGGAGAAGGAAATGATCACCAGGTGAGCTGCCTGTGACCTCTGACCTTACCCAAACCTTTCATTCCTGACCTTGACTCTTATGGGCTCTGATGGGTGTTTCCACCTTGGGATACTCTAGAGTGACCAACTGTCCAAATTTCCCAGAGACTAAAGGGGTTTCCCAAGACTTAAGTGACACAAACTGATCACTATGACAGAGGCGGCTTTGCCTCCATCACCTCTACTGCCCAGTTTTTGCTGTGACTTTTCTTCTCTTGCAGTGCTGAGAACTGAACTTTACATAGGTTAAGTAAGCAGTCTATCAATGAGCACGCCCCCAGCCCCTCACTAGGGGATTCTAGGCAGGGGCTCTATCACTAAGCCACACCCCAGCCCCTCACTGGGGGATTCTAGGCCGTCACTCCGAATGAGCCACTCCTGCATTCCTTGCCTGTGACTTCCAAGCTTGGTCGTATCTCTTTGTCCTTCGTTCTGCCTGCCCTCCCACCTGTGTTCTGTCCCCTCCCTATCCTTTTGGTTCCTGTCTCCTCTGGTCATGTCACCACCATCTTTCATCTAGTTGGTCTCCTCACTCCCTGTTCCCTTGTCCTTCTGCCCCTTCCTCTTTCTTCAGCCTCTTCTGTAAGCTTGCTGCTCTTGTTCGCCACCGAGTCTCCCTCTTTGGTAAGTAGCCCTGCCTCTGAGCCTTTCGGCCAGGTCTCCCTCGCTTCCTCTGTTGCCAAGTCCACCTGGAAGAAAGAACTCCAGCTTCAGCTTCTTTCTTATGTTTATTGTTTTCTCTGAACCTGGTCTGGGTCATCCTGGAGGTGGGGTAGTTAATCATGCAGGCCACTGTCCCACACAGAGAGGTGGAGCTAGAAGGAAGAGGGAGGAACGATAGGAAGGCAGTCAGGGCCAGGGGTGGGAAGGACACCCAGGGGACTGTGGAACCTAGGTTGGGTAGCTATGAGATAGCATGAACCTAGCCAGGAAGTGGAGTCAGAGAGGAAGGGGTTGTGATGGATGTGAGGACGTGCTCGCTTGCGGCCCCTCCTTCATCCTGGCCTGTGTCCCATTCCCAGGGACGGATGCCCCAGCTGTGGTCAACTGTCTTCACATATTGGCACGTTCTCTGGATGCCAGGTATGGCTTGGGGACACCCATACACACTTGAATCATGTCCCCAAACCCAGTTCTCCTATACTCTCTGAAACCCAACCTAGGTGACATGGTGAGACTTTGTCTCAAGAAGAAGGAAGCGGAATGGGAGGAAGGGGAAGGGGGAGGAAGGGGGAGGGGAGGAGAGGGAGGCCTCTGCTTCTGCCTCTGCAGCTCTGAACACCCCTCCTAGAACGGTGATGAAGTCAGGCCCCGAGATTGTGAAGGCTGGGCTCCGCTCCTTCTTTGAGAGTGCCTCTGAGGACATTGAGAAGATGGTGGAGAACCTACGGCTAGGCAAGGTGTCCCAGGCGCGCACCCAGGTGAAGGGCGTGGGCCAGAACCTCACCTACACCACGGTGGCCCTGCTGCCTGTCCTCACCACTCTCTTCCAGCACATCGCCCAGCACCAGTTCGGAGACGATGTCATCCGTAAGAACTCCTGAGACCGAGGGCAAGGGGCATGGGTGGGGCGTCAGCTTGACCAACACTGCCTGGCCTGAGGTGTGCAGTGGAGTCACTAGGTGTTAGAGCATATGCTTTCTTCCATGAGTCAAAGCACACAGTCCGTAAAGTGTGCAGAGCAGAAGGTATTCTCTAAGATGCGAGTTCAAAAGCCACAGCGGTGGTGAACACCTGTAAACAATCTCAGCACTTCAGACACTGAAGCAGGGAGATGACTGCAAGCTTGAGGTCAGCCTGAGCTATATATAGTGAGTTCTAGGCCAGCCTGGGCTAAAGCAAAAGGAAAACAAGGGCTGAAGATATGTAACTCAATAGTAGATTACTGTGCTGGTACTGAGCGGCGAAGAGCTGGGAACAAGACTCAGTGATAGCTCTCCTAAATTGCACAATGAAAGGCTAAAAGTGTGGCTTAGTGGTAGAGCCCCTGCCTAGAATCCCCAGTGAGGGGCTGGGGTGTGGCTCAGTGGTAGAGCCCCTGCCTAGAATCCCCCAGTGAGGGGCTGGGGTGTGGCTCAGTGGTAGAGAACCTTCCTAGAATCCCCCAGTGAGGGCTGGGATGTGGCTCAGTGGTAGAGAACCTTCCTAGAATCCCCCCAGTGAGGGGCTGGGGTGTGGCTCAGTGGTAGAGCCCCTGCCTAGAATCCCCCAGTGAGGGGCTGGGGTGTGGCTCAGCCACAGAGCACTTGCCTAGCATGCACAGAGTGCTGGTTTCTATCCCCAGCACTGCACATACACTTGCACCAGAGACCCAATGGCCCTTAATCACTGTAACTCAAAGAAGTTAGAAGTTTCTTTCTCTTGAATGTAGCAGTCCCCAAAGTAGATCACAAAGTCCTAAGAGCAGAAGTTCAAGTTTCCTCCATCTCGTTGCTCTGCCTTCTCTAAAACACTGTCTTTCCCTCATGGTGCACTATGCCTCACCATGGCGTCCTCCCAGGCTGGGGAGGAGGAGAGAAGCAGTGAGGAGTTGCTGCAGCCCTATGATGAACAGTCTAGAAGGGTCCCTTAGTCAGGGTCTCTCACTGTGACAGCCTAGCTAAAAGAAACAGTTCAGTTGGAGGACGGATCTGTTTGACTCACACTCTCAGAAGTTTCAGTAATTGGTCACTTGGCTCCCTTCATTTGGGTGGCATCATGGTGGCAGGAACACGTAGCAAGCTACTGACCTCATGAGAATCGGGAAGGGACACTGGGATAAAGAGGCAGAGGAAAGGCATACCCTCCAAATGACCTGTCCCCCAAGGATCTACTTCCTTCAATGTGGCCCCACCTTCCACAGTCTCTGTCCAGTTATGAATCTAATAGCATGACTTGGTGGTGAGATCAGAGCCCTATGACCCAATCAGATTTCAAACGTTCCATATCTGCACAGCACTGCCTTGATCCTGCGACCTGTGAGCCTTTGTGGGAAACACTTTATGTCCAAACCAGAGCAGGTGCTATTGCTTCTAGGGGTGGGAGGAGGTGTGTGTGAGGGTGAGATCTGCAGGGATTGTAGGGCACTAGAGGCTGTAGGCTATAGTATAGCTATGCCTGAACTCACTTTCTATTTGAAATTAGAATCTTTTCTAGTTTGGGGTGGGTTTTTAAAAAACATTTATTTCTTTATTGTGTATATATGTGTGGTATATGCATGCCAATATTTGTGGAGGCCACAGGATGATCATCACAGGATGATCTCCATCACATAGGTTCTGGGATCAAACTCAGGTTGTCAGGCTTAGAGTAGAAGATACATTTGCTTGCTGAGCCATCCTGCTGGCCCTCAGTTTTGTTTTTGTTTGTTGTTGTTTATGGGTTTTTTGGGGGGGGGCCGTTTTTGGTCTTATTTTTGTTTTTCAAGACAGGGTTTCACTGTGTAGCTCCGGCTGTCCTGGAACTTGCTCTGTAGACCAGGCTGGCTTTGAACTCATAAAGATCCTCCTGTCTCTGCTTCCCAAGTCCTGGGATTAAAGGCCTGTATTACCATGCCTAGCCCAGGCCTTCAACTCTTGATCCTCCTGCCTCTACCTCCCAAGTGCTGAGGTTATAGGCATGCACCATGGCACTCAGCTGTCCCTAAGTTTTAAAAATTCATACTCCCAAAAGTTGGGGAGATGACCCAGTTGGAAAAGCTGTTTAAGCATGAGGACCTGGGTTTGGATCCCTTTATCCTCATAAAAGCCATGTGCAGTGGCATGGACCTGCAGTCTCAGTGCTGGGAGGACAGGCAAGGGCATCCCTGAGGCTTGCTTGCTGGCCGGCTACACTAGCACAATATGTGAGCTCCAGTGTCAGCGAGAGACCAAAGTGAGCTGGGCCTGTGATCGCAATACTTGGGAGGCAGAGGCAGGTGGATCTCTGTGAGTTCAAGACCAGCCTGATCTATGTAGTGAGTTCCAGGTCAGTCAGGGCTACATAGTGAGATCCTGTCTTTAAAAAATTAAATTATGGGCTGGAGAGATGGCTCAGGGGTTAAGAGCACTGGCTGCTCCTCCAGAGGTCCTGAGTCCAATTCCCAGCAACCACAAGGTGGCTCACAACCATCTGTAGTGAGATCTGGTGCCCTCTTCTGTCATAAAGGTGCACATGCAGATAGAGCACTCATACATTAAATAAATAAATCTTTTTAAAAAATTAAAAAACACAGATAACTTTGAATAAATATTTTTTAAAAATTAAGATAAAGAAAGAAATTGAGCAGTTGACTGCTTTTGACCTCTGGCCTCCACATGCACACACCAGAACACATACACATGCTTGTATCACACAAACATGCACACACAGGAGAAATACAGATGCTGTGAAGTCACTTCCATTGTATTCGGCTTTCTCTCTGTCATCTTTTCTCAGTTTTGACCTTCCCTGCCCTCCTTTTGCCTCATGCATTTGTACAGTCATTGTTCTTACCTTGCCCTCTGGGAGGTGGGATCACACCCAACGACACACGCTCCTGTGTGTGCTTTGTTCTGGAGGAAGTATTGTCATGTTCATCTAAGAGACCAAGGAAAAACGGGCAACTACCCTTTAGTAAGCACCTCCTGTGTCCTCCTTTCTTTCTTTCTTTCTTTCTTTCTTTCTTTCTTTCTTTCTTTCTTTTCCCCAAGACAGGGTTTCTCTGTGTAGCCCTGGCTGTCCTGGAACTCACTCTGTAGACCAGGCTGGTCTCAAACTCACAGAGATCTACCTGCCTCTACCTCCCCAGTGCTGGGATTAAAGGCGTGCGCCACCACCGCCCAGCTTGTGTCCTCTTTTCTAAGTGCTTTTTAAGAATTAATCCAGGGCTGGAGAGATGGCTTAGAGGTTAAGAACACTGGCTGCTCTTCCAGAGATCCTGAGTTCAATTGCCAGCAACCACATGGTGACATGGTGACTCACGACCATCAGTAATGAGATCTGGTGCCCTATTCTGTCATGCAGGCAGACATGTATGCATGATAGATAGATGATTGATAGATAGATAGATAGATAGATAGATAGATAGACAGGTAGATAGATAGATAGATAGATAGATAGATAGATAGATAGATGGATGGATAGATATTAATCCATTTGAGGACTGGATGTAGTTTAGTAGCAGAGCACTTGCCTAGAGTGTGTGAGGTTCCAAGTTCCATTCCTAAGAACACAAATAAAAAAAAAAAAACCTCATTTGATCCTCAAACTATCTAGTGTGGAAGTTACTATAATGATTCCACTTCACAGATGGGGAACCTGAGGCTAAAAGAGAATTGGTTTTGGCTGAATCACAAAGCATAAATGGCGGGGTGGGGGGCTCCACGGCTTCAGGCTTCATCTCTTACCCACCGGCCATGTGTTGACAGAGAAAGTGGTAAGGAGTGGGCTGCCATGGTGGGCACAGCCCAGACCCTCCCTCTCCCTCCCTTCTCAGTGGATGACGTGCAAGTGTCTTGCTACCGAACGCTGTGCAGTATTTACTCTCTGGGTACCACCAGGAATCCCTACGTGGAAAAGTAAGAAAATTGGGATATACTGTGTGGCGTAGATGGGCATTTTGAGGCTATGGGGGAAGGGAGGGGACCTGTGAAGTGGAGTGGGAATGCAAAGCTGGAGATGTTAATATCTTGGCCCTGCCACTGTACCAGGGTAGCTGAAGTTGTCGCCAGTACCCACAAGAGGGCGCGTAGTAGAAAGGCCCGCCGTAGAAACAGGCTGTGGGATCTGGGAGAGGGTGGAAATCAGATACTTGCCAAGTATGCTTGAGTGGCTTCTCTCTGGGGAGTAAGCTTGACCTGATAGGAGATGTACAGAAACGGGGCGGTAGCATGCTGGGGACATTTCAGTTTGCATACAAGTCTTTGCAAGGCACGCAGCGAAGGGTGCACACAAGAGCTGCGCCCGAGAGGACCAGGAGGGGCGCTTCTGTGTAGGATAGGGCTCCGCTCAGGACTCCGCGGAGGGACGCATGGAAGCTAACTGCAGCTCTTCTTCCAGGCTGCAACCAGCCCTCGGGGAATGCCTGGCCCGCCTGGCCGCAGCCATGCCAGTGGCATTTCTGGAGCCTCAGCTGAATGAATACAACGCGTGCTCCGTTTACACCACCAAGTCTCCTCGAGAGCGGGCCAGTGAGTTGTGTGGGCTGGGGCAGCTTTCAGGGTCACGTGAGAGCCGCTGAGAATTCTCCTGGGTAGAAGTGTTGCCCGCCCTGGCCATGCTCTAAGAGACTATCCAAAGCCCCTGCACTGGGAGGATTATGGGGTCACAGTGAAACTTGGAGCTGTGAGGTTCATTATGGAGTTGGTACTATGAAGCTTGGGGCGCGGGTACTTCCCAGCATCCTTGAGGCTTCAGTGAGAGGGTTTTTCATTCAGTGTCTGTGGAGTGCCACTTAGGGACAAGATTCAGAAGCGACTAGACAAGCCGCAGGCAAACGTCCTGTCTCCACAGCCCCGGGGTTAGAGCCAGGTGTGGGTCTCAGAAAATATCCTTTGGTCAGGCTGTGCTCCCCAAATCCAGCCAGCTGTGGTGGCACGAGCTTGTATCCCCAGCCCCTGGAAGGGAAGGGGCAGGAGGGTCAGAAGTTCAAGGTCATCTTCACTCCTTAGTGAAAATTGAGGCCAAGCCTGCACTGCATGAGACTCAGTTCCCCCCACCCCACCCCCAAATATCCATTTCCAGCCCATGGAAGGGAACAGCGAGACTGAGTTCCAAGGGACAAAATTGGAGTATAGAGTTCAGAAACATGGAATTAGCTCAAGCTGGCTGTGACAGCACAAGCCCCTCCTCTCTGCAGGCTGCAGCTTGGGCTACTTCACGGTATCTTATCTCAGAAAAAGGGGGGGGATCAGATTCGGAAAGTGCTTTTAGGGTTCAAGGCCTGCCTGAGACCATGTCTGGATAAAACAATTGGGATTCTTGCTTCAGAAGTTCGGTGAGGAAGTTCCATGTCATTTCAGCCAGGGCACGCAGCACTCAGGAAGCAGAGGCAGGCGGACCTCTGTGAGTTCAAGGCCAGCCTGGTCTACATAGTGAGTTCAAGGCCAGCCTGGTCTACGTAGTGAGTTCAAGGCCAGCCTAGTCTACGTAGTGAGACAAGTTCCATGTCAGGAGTACATTTTTGGATTGGGGCCAAATTTTGCATATGTGTGTGACTTTAGGGGTGAATCAGATTTGGGGTGTAAAGTACTTGGGGGCCACTGGGTTTCAGCGTGAGGGTTGTGAAAGGAACCTGGGTTGGCAGGTGAGATGGAGGGATGGGGTGTTGGGGACTCTTCTAGGTACAGGGTGATTCATTGGTGTCAGGTGGGCTGCAGAGCCGGTTGTAGAGCAGTGACAGTTGGCATACCCTAACCTGTCCCTGCACCCCAGTCCTGGGGCTCCCCAACAGTGTGGAGGAGATGTGTCCCGACATCCCAGTGCTAGAGCGGCTCATGGCAGAAATCGGGGGGCTGGCCGAGTCCGGGGCGCGCTACACGGAGATGCCACACGTCATCGAGATTACACTGCCTATGCTGTGCAGCTACCTGCCCCGCTGGTGGGAGCGAGGACCTGAGGCGCCCCCACCAGCCCTGCCTGCAGGGGCTCCACCACCATGCACAGCCGTCACCTCCGACCACCTCAATTCCCTGCTGGGGAACATCCTTCGCATTATCGTCAACAATCTGGGCATCGACGAGGCCTCCTGGATGAAGCGGCTGGCTGGTGCGTCTGCAGGGCAGTGTCCCCGGGGGAGCAGTGTGTTGGGGCCCCTGGAATAGGGGGCTCTGAGAGGGGATGGGCTGGGAATGAGGGTCAGGGGCTATGTTGGAGGCAGAGGTCAGGTGGGAAAGACACCCACCCTCTTGCAGTGTTCGCCCAGCCCATCGTGAGTCGCGCCAGGCCTGAGCTCCTGCACTCCCACTTCATCCCCACCATTGGGCGACTGCGCAAGCGTGCAGGGAAGGTGGTGTCTGAGGAGGAGCAGCTGCGCCTGGAGGCCAAGGCAGAAGCTGAGGAGGGAGAGCTCCTGGTGCGGGACGAGTTCTCCGTGCTCTGCCGGGACCTGTATGCCCTCTACCCGCTGCTCATCCGCTATGTGGACAACAACAGGTCAGCAAAGCCCTGTCCGGACTCAGGCTTCCTCAACGGCCGTGGGCTCTTCCAACCCCACTCAGCCCTGTCCAGCCCTTTCTCCCTCCCTATCCCCTCTGAGCTGGAGAGATAGCTGAGTGGGTAAAGTGGTAGGTCCTGAGTTCAAACCCCAGAACCCATGTAAAGCGGAAGCAGCAGCTCCCATCTGCTATCCCTGTGCTCCTGTGGTGACATGGGAGGTGAAGACAGGACATTGTCTGGAAACCTGTAGCCCACCTAGCCTGGAGCCTGCGTGGAGCTAACAAAGACTGTGTTTCAAACAAAGTAGCAAGGACAGCACCATGTGCACGGTGGCAAGTGTCTGCACACGCGCGCGTGCGCTCACACACACACACACACACACACACACACACACACACACACACACACACTTTCAACCTTCCCGGGTTTGTCTCCTCTGCTCCTTTACCCCATGAGGGTTACAGCATGCACTACAGGGAGACTTATTACGTGCCCACCAGCACTGTGTCTACCTGTGTGTAGATCTAAGTGCCTAGCTTTTGTAGTGAAGCCCAATGGTCAGGCTTTCCTCCACAGAGAGAAAAAGGGAGCCTGGATGGCATCTGGTTAGCCTAATAGTCCCCCAAGAACATAGGTCTTTAAGAAAAAGATGCACGCTAACTAATACCTTCCTAAACCAAAAGCACTAGCTACATAGCTTGATCTCCAAAATCCCTCTGGATTGAAAAAGACTTTAAGGTTGCCTTGGGCTCTATGATTGATTAGTTATGTTCTGCCAGGGGGCGGAAATGGGAAGTAGTGGTGTGCATTCTGTGCAAGTGCCTTTGCAGATTTGGACTGCGACCCATCACTACCGAATCAGCCATGCGTTCTTTGTCGTTACTGCCCTCTCGTTGTTGTTTGTTTTTGAGATCGAGTCTCGCTCTGTAACTAGAATGAGAACACTCTAGATGGGAAAACTCACAGAAATGTCCTGCCTCAGACTTCCAAGTTCAGCCACAAGTTTTGTAAGCAAAATTATGCTAATATCCGTTGACTCATCCTGGACCTAGAACCCTCCAGATTTAGACACAGTTTTATCTAATAGAAATCCCCTCTTCTCCCAGCTTGGTTCTATTTGTTGTGGGTTTTTGTTGTTGTTGTTGCTTTTGTTTTCCTTCTTGTCTAAGCAGAAAGGGAGGAGGTCAGGCACTTACCCCAGAACACTCCGCTGGCACCATCTCCTTTGGATCACAGCAAAGGGCTTTATCAGACCATCTGACCTCGCTCTCCTCTACCTCTGCCACTTTTTTTTTATCTTTAGGCATAGAAGAGAATTGGAATATGGGATGAACTTCTGGTTAACGTAGGGAAGAGAGGGTACTGAGCAGAATACAGATCTATAATAACTAAGGGAATTGTGACAGCTGTCACACAGCCCAGCCGGCGGTGCACCGGCTGCACAGCAGGTGTGCACCATACTTCTTCCTTTTTATTTGCTTGCAACGGGTTCTCTCCCTGTCGCCCAGTCCGGCTTGGAACATGCCATTTACCCCGGGCCGGCCTCAGACTGATGGCTCAGCCTCCTGGAGCTGGGGGTACAGGTGTGCTGCCGCGCCCATCTCTACAAGGCCGCTTTATCCTTCCCCTAATGATGGACATGGAGCCTGTTCACTACACACACAATACTTTAGAACTTGCTTTAAAAAAAAAAAAACAGCAGAAGACACATTTATCCTCTTATCCACAGCATCAGTTATCTTCAGTTCATAGTGGTTAGAAAGTTAAATAGAAAATTCTATACTGGGTATGGTGGTATGCCTCAAGTAGCTGAGGCAGGAGAATTGCTGTGAGTTCCAAGTACTCCTGGGCTAAATTAAATTTTTAAAAAAAGGCTGAAATTTTAATTTTTCACTGAATTGACCAGATTCCCTTATAACACCCCCCCACACACACTGTAGGTCTCTTGGCTCCCAAGAGGTCCTCTGAGTCTCTCTGGGTGACCCTCTCCCCTGGGGACGCCTGCACACCTTACCTGTTCCTTCCTTGTCCCCAGGGCACATTGGCTGACAGAGCCCAATCCCAATGCAGAGGAGCTGTTCAGGATGGTGGGCGAAATCTTCATCTACTGGTCCAAGTCCCACGTGAGTCCCTATCCCTGTGTGAACCCCTACCCACACAAGTCCGTGCCCCTACCACTCTCCTCTTGAGTCCTGAAGTGGGTGCCTCCTCCCAGTCTCTGGGCCTGAGCCCCACACTTCTTCCCCCACCAGAACTTTAAGCGTGAGGAACAGAATTTTGTGGTCCAGAATGAGATCAACAACATGTCCTTTCTGACGGCCGACAATAAGAGCAAAATGGCCAAGGTGAGTGCTTAGCCGAACTGTGGGTGTGGGGATGGGAGCACCCCAGGACTGCCTCTTTGGCCCCTCCTAAACCAGTAATCTCCTGTTCTAGTCATTTCCCCTTTAGCTCTCAGGGTACACTTCTTTCCCACGTCCGTCCCTCCTCAGGTCCCTTCCCTCCTCACTTTTCCTATTACCCTCCATTTCCCCCATCTCCCCATCTTCCTGATTTTTTTCCTCCCTCCTCTTCCTCTACCTCCCTATAGCCTCCCCCTCCCCTCTTCCTTCCCTTCCCCATCTTCTTACCCGGCTCTCTCCTATTTCCTCATTTCCTCCCCCTCCTCTCCCCCACCCCATTACTTTCCATTTCTCTTATCTCCCGTTTTTTTTTCCTTCTCTCCCCATCACTCCATAACCTCCCTTTCTTCTCTCTCTTTTCACAACTGCCCTCTTTGGGGGTCTTAAAAAACAGCACCCCCCTAAGTCCAGGTCTGGAAATGCTCAACTAAAGGCTGGGTGGGCGGGGCAGAGGAGCCAGGGTCTGGCTAACTTGGAGTTGGGTCTGGGGCTCTTTGTCCGGCTGGGGTAACCCTTCTTGTCTCTGTCTGCAACCTGTTGAAGCAGACGGGAGACGTACAGGTCAGCACCACATCTGGAACCTTCTGCATGGCTTTTGGCTAATACCTTTTCCCACCCAGAGCCCCACCCTCTCAAACCCCGTCCCTGTCCCCCACCCTTCATCTTTAGCTCCTGGCCCCCATCCTCCATCTTTGTCTTCTTCCTCCCTCAGCACCCACTCCTTTCCTCCCCCCCCCGACTCCTACCCCCACTCTCGGCTTTGACAAGTTTTGACGAGTTGTTGAATTATTTCTTTTCTGGTTTTTGGTGGATTTTCTTTTCTTCTTTTCTTTTTTCTTTTTTGGTTTTATTACCAAAAAAAAAAAAATCAACATGCATTGTGGGCTGAGTTCCGGGGGGTGGAGTTCGACCCATGCATGGTTGGGGGCAGCCCTGGCTGTGCACAGGTGTATGTGTGGGGCTCTGGAATCCATCGGACATGGGTAGAACTCACTGATGGTAGTGAGCTGCGTGACTCTTGCCAAATGTCATCTTTTTGAGCCTCTGATGGCATCCAGCCAATGGGCCCCAGCCCAGGCCTCCTTAAAGACTCAGAAATGCTGCATGTGAGGACTTGGGCAGTGTCTGGCACTTGAACCATGCTCAGCATTGCCATGGATGGGGCTCTGGCCGCAATTTGCCCCTGGGATTTCTTGTCAGCATGACGGGAGTGGTCTTGGTCAGGGAGGGGTCTGCACCTAAGACTCAAGGACATGGCTGTGGGACTCTGTTTTCTGTGTTTTGGCTTCCAGATCTTTCTAGATCTTTCTTGCTTCGTCTGTCCCCTGTGTCCTTGTCTCCCTCAGTCTTTCGGTGTCTCCCCATTTCTTCCAATTTATCTTGTCTCTTGGTGCCCTTTGTGGGCCCACATCTTCATTTTGTTCTTGGAAACATGGTCTGAGGGTGTGAAAAGAGCGGAGTGGAGCATGGCAGACAGCACAGGACTCAGGGATTTTCTGAGAGAGGATCACTAAAGCTTGGAAATTTGCAGGGACATAGAAGGGATCTAGTGAGAAGTGAGGGTGCAGACTCTGGATGGGGTGGGGAGGTCATGGTCAGGGCTGTGGCACAGGTGAGTAAGATGGGGTGGAAAGAGTGGAAATAGACATGTACTCTGATGTTAGGGAGGGTTGCTTGTGTGAAATGGCTGTAGGTTGGGGCTGGGGCAGTGGGGTGGGGACTTGAACAATCACTGAGCCCTGTGTCCCCACAGTCAGGTGGCTCGGACCAGGAACGCACCAAGAAGAAGCGCCGGGGGGATCGGTACTCAGTGCAGACATCTTTGATCGTGGCCACGCTCAAGAAGATGTTGCCAATTGGACTAAACATGTGTGCTCCTACCGACCAGGACCTCATTGTGCTGGCCAAGGCCCGCTATGCCCTGGTGCTTGTCCAGCCCTTCTTGTACCCCAACCTGCCCCTATGACTCCAGTGAATGCCTAGAATCTAAGGGACCCTCTCAGAATCCTACCATAGGATCCCCCAAAGCCCTGCAGGACCCTGAACACTTACCAAACCCTCTAGGATGCTCTGAGCCTTGTCCCAGGATGCTGAGGACTCCACCCAAGAAACCTGAGGATTTGGACACATTTAACCCTCAAATGCAATCAGAGAACGTTAGGACTTCCCAACAGCCTCTCCCCTACAGCCGTGTTATAACCACTGAGACCCTGATGATCCCCCAAACACCTGGAGTCTCTGAACTCTTCATCAAGATACCCCCAATCTCCTGAGACTCACTGAATGCCTTATAACTGAACGCCCCATATACCCTCATGGCTGAAGTTCTGGGTCCCTCTGGAACCCTCTGGCTCACCTCCTTTTATCTTCAGACACCCAGTGAACCTGTATGGTTCAAAGAACTGCCTTCCAGAATCTTAATGTCCCCTTCCCCACAACCACCACTCCCAACCTCTGAGGTCCCAAAAGGTCCTAAGAATCAACTAATCCAGGCCCTAGAACTGAACTTCTTAATCCAGCTGGGACTCCCAAAACCTCCACAGGACCCACTTTTCCCATACATAGAATGGCGAAATAGTACCTCTTTTCAGCCTCAGTACCCCAAAGAAGCCCTCCAAGATTTTGCCCCAAGACCCCTCTAAGCACTGGACAGCTTCCTACCCCGATAAGGCCCAGAGGATACTTGATCTGTTATATTGCAATGACCTCTTTTCTGGGACTCTACAGACCACTCCTCAACCTTGCCTTCCTAGAAGATGTGCCCTTAGGACACTGTAGAGTCCTCCAGCGCCCCCACGACCCTCACTTTGAGCCTTGAGGTCCCTCTTCACCCATCTAACTTTTCTTCTGGCCCAGACATTTAATCGACCTTCCCAACTTCCTATAACCTCAGCTGACCTTGCCAGTTACCCTCATAGCCCCCCCCATTACCTCCCCTGATCCTCCAAACTCCCCATCCTACTCAGCTCCTGAAAAGTCCCTCTTTGGGCTGTTTGAGTTTTGATGGTGTCCCTTGCCACACACCCCAAGGTTCACTAATTCCTCTGTCCCTTCAAGGTGAGCCCGTGACTCTCCCTGACACCTGTCCGCCCACAGTTATGTTCTTTTCATTTTCCCCAGGTCGTCCCCATCAAGGCCTGGGTGTCAGGTGTAGGAGGGGGAGGGCTATGGTCATGGGGGAGGGGAAGGCCTCCAGACTGACCCAGTGGGCCTTATCTTCCCAGAAAGACACAGACGAGGAGGTGCGCGAATTCCTTCAAAACAACCTCAACCTTCAGGGAAAGGTAAGAGCTTTGCGTGTGTGTGTGTGTGTGTGTGTGTGTGTGTGTGTGTGTGTGTGAGAGAGAGAGAGAGAGAGAGAGAGAGAGTGTGTGTGTGTGTGAAGCACCAGGCATGGAATGGGTGACCTTTTTTTAAAATTTATTTTTAAATTAAATATATATATTTAGTGCGTGTGTTGGCAAGCTTATAGAAGTCAGAGAACAACTGGCAGGAAGTAATTCTCTCCTACCGCGTGGGTCCCAGAGATTGAACTCAGATCTTCAGGCTTGGCAGCAAGGGCCCTGACCATCTGGCCAGTTCTGAAGAAGGGTTCTGATGCACCCACCTAAGCTAGGTAGTAGAAAGGGGCCAGGTAGGTGCCTTGACAGGCGTCCTTATTCCCCTTAGGTCGAAGGCTCCCCGTCTCTTCGCTGGCAGATGGCACTGTACCGCGGTGTCCCAGGTCGCGAAGAAGATGCCGATGACCCCGAGAAAATTGTGCGCAGAGTCCAGGAGGTGTCTGCTGTGCTCTACCACCTGGACCAGGTGGGTGCCTTCTGGCTGTGGGCAGAGCCTGGTCTTGGGTCAGAGGGCGGGGCCTGCTAGTGACGAGTGGGACTAGGGATGGAGCCTTGCGTGTAAGGAGCGGTGTCTGAATCTGGGGAAAGAGCATATTGCATCTAGGGACAAGTGTGCCAAAGCACTGGGGCTAGAGTGAGGTATCCCCAAGATGCCTTGGGTCTGTGGGCGGAAGAGCCCGTGTGTTCCTTTGACCCTGTTCCGCTCTGCGTGTAGACTTACGCACGCACACATGGGCAGCTCCACTCAGAGTTGGGTGGGACTCGGGCCAGTACCAGGATCTGAGGACATGACATAACGTTCCACTATCCAGACGGAGCATCCTTACAAGTCCAAGAAGGCGGTGTGGCATAAACTCTTGTCCAAGCAGCGCCGGAGGGCAGTGGTAGCCTGTTTCCGGATGACGCCCCTGTACAACCTGCCCACGTAAGGCCTCCGGGGAGGAGGAGAGCGCCAGGAACTTGGAGGAAGGAAAGAGAATTGGAAGTCAGGAGGATGGAGGGCCAATAGGGCTAAGTCTTAGGATTGAGGGTGGCAGATGCGAGGGGACCTGGGGAGACACAGTGGCCTAGAGACCTTTGCCTTTGCAGGCACCGAGCATGTAACATGTTCCTGGAGAGCTACAAGGCCTCCTGGATCCTGACTGAAGACCACAGTTTCGAGGACCGCATGATAGACGATCTATCAGTGAGCTGGGGACTGCCTGGGAATGTGGAGCAGGGCTGGGTGGGGCTAGGGGAGCCTCAACATAGAAATGGGACCACTGGGGGCTGGAGAGATGAGTTAAGAGCATTGGCTGTTCTTCCAGAGGACCCAGGTTCAATTCAGCACCCACATGGCAGTCTGCACCTGTCTGTAACTCCAGTTTCAGGGGATCTGACACCCTCACACAGACATCCATGCAGGCAAAAACGCCAATGCACATAAAATAAAAGAAAAATTAAAAAGAAAAGAAACGGGACCTCTTAGGCTTGATTTGGGAAAAGAGAAAATTCTAGTCCAGCAAGGCTATGAGGGGAGACTAAAGGGGACCCCAAAAACACCATCCTCCAGCCCTCACCCCATCCCTCCAGAAAGCTGGGGAGCAGGAGGAAGAGGAGGAAGAGGTGGAAGAGAAGAAGCCAGACCCCCTCCACCAGTTAGTTCTGCATTTCAGCCGCACTGCTCTGACCGAAAAGAGGTGAGGGTTCTTCCCTGCCCCCGAAACATCCCACAGATCCTTAGAGAAAAAAGAAAAAGAAAATATAGCTGACCTTTATTTTTAAAAAATTATACTGATTTATTCACTTTGTGTGCGTATATGTGCACAGTGCTCATGTGGAGGTCAAAGGACAGCCTGAAGGATTCTGTTCTTTCCTTCCACCATGTGTGGGTCCAGGTAATCAAACTTAACCTTCCTTGGCAGCAAGCTCCTTTACCCTCTGAACCATCTTACTGGCCCCTAATCATCGGACCTTTTAGCGTCACATTGTATACAGTAAATAGCTACTGTATACTGTCACAGGGGCTGAACACTTCACAAGAGCATCTTGTCTGAGGGACTCACAGAAGATACTACCTAGGTTTATTAGAAGAAAATGTCTTGCCAGGCAATGGTGGTGCACACCTTTAATCCCAGCACTTAGGAGGCAGAGACAGGTGAAACTCAGTGAGTTTGAAGCCAGCCAGAGCTACACAGAAAAACCCTGTCTTGAAAAACAAAACAAAACAACAACAAGAAGATGTCTTACACAACTAACATCTGAGCCGGGGAGGTAGCTCAACAGTAACATGCTTGCGTGGCAAACACAAGGCCCTAGGTTCAACCCCGAGAGAGGGAGCAAGAACAACAGAAACAAAAACATTTTTCTGACAAAGTTCAAGCTGTTGTGGGGGGAAATCAATATATCTGAAAAATTTCTACTCAATAGAAGTGGAGATATTTTCTAACTCATTTGAAGACTTCAATATGGGTTAATGACAATCTTAGTAATTAACAATAATGAGGATGCTTCTGGTAATAATAGCCAAGGACTGGAGGGATGGCTCAGCAGTTGAGGGCTCTTGCTACTCTTGCAGAGGAGCCCAGTTCAGTGTCAATGTCTGCATCGCTGCTGGCCACCATCAGTTAACTCCAGTGTTGGGAGATCTAGCTCCCTCTTCTGGCCTCTGAAGGCATTGCATGCACATGGTATGCATACAGATAAGGCACACACTCATAAAAATAAATTCTAAAACTTAAAAAATTAAGCCTGGCGTGGTGGCGCACACCTTTAATCCCAGAACTCGGGAGGCAGAGGCAGGTGGGTCTCTGTGAGTTGGAGGCCAGCCTGGTCTGCAGAGAGAGAGAGTTCCAGGACAGCCAAGGATACACGGAGAAAACCCTCTTTCAAAAATCCAACATAAGCCAAGCAGTGGTGGCGCACGCCTTTAATCCCAGCACTCAGGAGGCAGAGGCAGGCGAATCTCTGTGAATTCGAGGCCAGCCTGGTCTACAAGAGCTAGTTCCAGGACAGGCTCCAAAGCTACAGAGAAACCCTGTCTCGAAAAACAAAACAAAACAAAACAAAAATCCACACATAGACCAAATTAAAAATGAATAATAGATCAACATCTATGACGTGCTTATTACAGTTGACACAGTACTGGTCATTGAACATGCACACTGGCTCACGTTCTTTTGTTTGTTTGCTTGTTTTGGTTTTGGTTTTTCGAGATAGGGTTTCTCTGTGTGGCCCTGGCTGTCCTGGAACTCATTCTGTAGACCAGGCTGGCCTCGAACTCACAGAGACCCACCTGCCTCTGCCCCATGAGTGCTGGGATTAAAGGCGTGCGCCACCACCACCCAGCTTGGTTTTGTTCTTTTTGAGACAGTCTCTCTGTGAATCTCATGATGATCTTGCTTCAACCTCCTGAGTACTAGGATTGCAAGCTTGGGATACATCTGAATATTGTTTCAAAAATATATTTTGTTTCTGGTTTTGGTGGATTTCAGTCCATCATGGCTGGGAAGGCATGGCAGTGGGAGTGTGCAGCCCAGACTGTTCACATCCTGACCACGTGCCAGACAGGAGGAAAGACTAGCCTTCCCTTTCCTGCCTAGCAAGACTTTTTTCTCCCTGGTAATCTTATGTACATAGCTCATGGGTCAAGATGCTGACGTCCACCTATCATAGCCGCAAGGGACATGGGGAAGCTGAATGCCTTGTTTCCCATCTGTGGGAAACCTCATGACCCTAGAGTTAGTCTGTGTAGGTCAAATCCCAGTGCAAGCCATGCAACCTTATCCAATCAAGATCTTTTGTGACTCAGTTTCCATATCTGTAAAATGGGGCTGGTAATATACCTACCTACCCGATAGGACCACTGCAAAGATAAGTCAGTTAATACACAGAGAACACCTGCCAGCCTTCTAAAATAATAGATATAAAATGGGCAGCTTTAAGATGAGCATGGTGTTTACCTACCTGTAATCCCAGCCCTTGGAAAGATGAGATAAAAGAGTTGAAGGCCAAGGGATGTAGCTCAGCTGGGAGATTAATCCCCAGCACCACAACAGCTAGGCATGGGCTTGCACACCTGGGATCCCAGGACTCAGAAGGTGCAGAAGCCATGGTGAGAAGTTCAGGTCATTTTAGCTACAACTACATATTGAGTTTAAGGCCATCCTGGGCTACACGAGACCTTATCTCAATTAAGAAAAGAAAAGGAGGAGGCAGAGGCAGGCAGAGCTCTGTGAGTTCAAGGCCAGCCTGGTCTACAAGAACTAGTTCCAGGACAGGCTCTAAAAAAAACTACAGTGAAACCCTGTCTCGAAAAACAAACAAACAAAAAAGAAAGAAAGAAAGAAAGAAAGAAAGAAAGAAAGAAAGAAAGAAAAGGAAAAAGAAAAGAAAGAAAAGAAAAAAGTTGGGAGGTGTCACCATTTGGTCCCTCTCCCTCCTTCCTTCCTCAGCAAATTGGATGAGGATTACTTGTACATGGCGTATGCTGACATCATGGCAAAGGTGAGTCCTGCCTCTGCTCTGCAGTGTTGCCTTCTCCCCAGCCTCAGTGCCCCCCCTGCACTGAAGGGACAAGTGGGGGACAGGACACTCACTTGGCCCGCTCTCACCATCAACCGATGCTGCTCCCCAGAGTTGCCACCTGGAGGAGGGCGGGGAAAACGGCGAAGAAGGTGAAGAGGAGGGATCGGAAGTGTCCTTCGAGGTAGGTGGGATGCGGGATCCTGGAGGAAGGGTGGAGAATTCTTGACTCCCATTCATTCAGCATGTGAGCAGAGAGCTATCCCTGGGTACGTGGTAGCCACAAAGTTAGCCTTCAAGGGTGAAGGACACAGGAACCAAACATGAATAATACAAGCTAGTCACTGTGGTGTAGGGAGGCAGGGGTAGAGGGTGGGGCCAACTCAGGGTGTGGGTGGGTACAGCAGCCCAGGCACAGTGTCTGGCCCAGCCTGGTGGGAGAGTATCATGGCAGAAGTATCTCAGAGAAGACAGCGGCTAAGAAGGGTAAAAGTACAATACAGGAGCCAGCTGCAGTGTCGAACACCTGTAATCCCAGCATTCAGGAGGATGAGTCAGAAGAATCATGAGTTCAAGGCCTGCCTAGGGGGCACCATGAGCTTTAAGAAAGATATTTAGGGCTGGAAAGATGGCTCAGTGGTCAAGAGCACTTGCTCTTCTTCAGGAGGGCCCTGAGTTCACTTCCTGACATACATGGTTTACAAACTACTGTAATCCCAGTTCCGGAGGATCTTATGCCCTCTTCTGGTCTCTATGGGTACTGTATAATTACATATATATACCCTCAGGAGGCGCACACATACACACACACACACATACACACACACACACACCCCACAGAAAATAAATATCTTTTTTAAAAAGATTTATTTATTAATTATGTATACAGCATTCGACTTGCATGTGTCCCTGCAGGCCAGAAGAGGGCACCAGACCTTATTACAGATGGTTGTGAGCCACCATGTGGTTGCTGGGAATTGAACTCAGAACCTCTGGAAGAACAGTCAGTGATTTTAACCTCTGAGCCATCTCTCCAGCCCAGAATAAATATATTTTTAAAAATATATTTGAAAACTGAAATTCATAAGCTGGGCATAGTGATTCATGGTTGTAATATCAGTACTTGGAAGACTGAGGCAGGAGGATGGTCAAAAGTTCCAGGCCAGTACAGGGCTATACTGTAAGACCTTTATCAGAACCAAATCTGTAATTGGATCTGAAGCAAGATGTAGCAGGGGGTAATTGAGAGGCTGTGATGACCGTTAAGTGGTGTTTGAATATGTCTGAGGTAGCAATGTGACATGGATACACTTGTGACTGACAACACTTCCACAGCAGAAGGAATGCCAGGCGTGCCTTAGAGAGCGATGCACAGGAGCGTGGGGCTTGTCCGCGTGCCTTAGAGAGCGATGCACAGGAGTGTGGGGCTTGTCCGCGTGCCTTAGAGAGCGATGCACAGGAGCGTGGGGCTTGTCCGCGTGCCTTAGAAAATGATGCACAGGAGCGTGGGGCTTGTCCGCGTGCCTTAGATAGTGATGCACAGGAGCGTGGGGCTTGTCCGCGTGCCTTAGAGAGTGATGCACAGGAGCGTGGGGCTTGTCCGCGTGCATGTCCACAGATGGCTTAGGCTCGCACTGACCTGCCTGAGGTCCCTAGACCAGGTACAGGAGACAAACAGGATGTAAGACTCTCTGGGTGGTGGAGTGATCTCACCATCGGAGAGTGGCAGATGTGACTAGGGAGACAGACAGTGAGGCCCTGGGGACCCCGGCTAGGCTGCTGACCACTGACACCTGCTCCCCCAACACCCCAGGAGAAGGAGATGGAGAAGCAGAGGCTTCTGTACCAGCAGTCACGGCTGCACAACCGGGGTGCCGCTGAGATGGTGTTGCAGATGATCAGTGCCTGCAAAGGTGCCGTATGCCTGCATCCCAGGCGTCCCCTTTCCCCATGAGCACACGCCCACCACATCGCCCTTGGTGCACCCACCCCTGCTGACCCTGCGGGCTCTCTGCGTGCCTCCGACCTGCATACACACTCCAGCTCTCGAGAATTCGTTTTGCATGCCTGCCTTTCAATCTCCCTTCCGCCCTTTGGTCACGCCCCCCCCATCTGTATTCACACTCCATCTCCTCCCTTCACGTCCCTGTGATGGCTGCTTTTTATTCTGCCTCGACTCCACTACCTCCAGGAGAGACGGGCGCCATGGTGTCTTCCACCCTGAAGCTGGGCATCTCCATCCTTAATGGGGGGAATGCCGAAGTGCAGCAGGTAACTAGAGTGGGTGGGCGGGTGAGCGGGTGCAGGTGGATGTTCCCGAGTGGCTCCCAGGTCTCCCCCACCCATCTCCTACCTGTTTCCTCTGCAGAAAATGCTGGATTATCTGAAGGACAAGAAGGAAGTGGGCTTCTTCCAGAGTATCCAGGCACTGATGCAGACATGCAGGTGGGGCCCCATCTGTCTTCCAGCTCCGCTCTGCTGGGTTGCTGTGTCTTCCTGTCCTGCGCTATTCCTGTTCTACTTATAGTGTCCCAGGCCAGGGAAGGCAACCTGCACAGAGGAGTGCAAATTCTAGAGAGCTGCTAGAAGAGTTAGTGCGGAAGGCAGAATGTCACAAGTTGTAAGAATGAGTTACAGGTTGGCACTGTACCTTGGTGGCAAAGTGTCTGCCTCGGCTGTGCAAGGCCTGGCAGTCTCTCCAGCATGGATGGAAGGATAGAAGATGTGATGTGTGCCCGGGACCCTGCACTCAGAAAGCAGAGGCAGGAGGATTACAGAGAGTGTAAGGATAGCCTGAGCTAGCTCAAAAATGGGAGGGGGCGGAGAGTAGTAATATAGGCTCACAAGCAGAACCAGGAGGTTGTTGGCAGTTCAAGGGAGGGCACAGCAGGGCGCTCAGGCGCTTTTGGATAACTAGATTGTAGGTTCTTCTGTCATCTGTCTTTCCTCCCTTCTTGCCCTCAGCTGATGTTTTTCTGCCCCTCTGTAAGTTTTGTTAACTGGTGTTTTCCGTTTCTTCATGATTTCAGCTTGCATACTGGACCTGCCTCTCTTCACAGGGCCAGGGTGGAGGAAGCTTAGGGTAGAGGGTGGGGTTGGGGGCACAGATGGAGGGTAGGAGGACAGTGGGGTTCAGGCAGAGGGTGAGAAGATTGTTCAGGAGGTAGACTGGGTGAAGGGTGGGACGGAGGATCTGCAGAAGGCGAGGGGTGGGGCCGGGACATAGCTTCCGCCTGCTCTTGGGTTTCGCTTGCCCTCTAATCCATTCCTTCTGGTCCCGCATGGCTCTTCAGCCACAGTGAGGACTGCCAAGCCATTGACAAGACAGACAGACAGACACCAGACCCTCATCACCTCAATCACTCTTTCCTCAGTGTCCTGGACCTCAATGCCTTCGAGAGGCAGAACAAGGCAGAGGGGCTGGGCATGGTGAACGAGGATGGAACTGGTGAGACCTTCTTCTGGGTCCTCCTCTCCCTGGGATATCACCTTCCTCAGGATCCCCCTCTCCATCCACTGTCACTGCCCAGCCCACAGCCTTGGTCCTCCAAGACATCCCCCTTCCCAAGAGTTCCCCCGGGTTCTCCCAGGGTTGTGATCCCCAGTCCTGAGGAGCCCCCCTCCATCCCTCCAGGGTCTCCCTTCCCATGGGGTCCGCCCTGGGTGTCATTCTGTCTGGTGTCACCTTTCCCATCACCTCGTGGACCTGCCCTCCACGTGCCCCAAGTCTCACTCTGGTTGCTGTTCATTAATGCCCCTAATCCGTTTAATCAAGTCTTCTCTTTGCTGTGTTTTGACGTGTCTAACTTTCCACCCTGACCTCTGCCTCCTGCCTCTCTTGGGTTCTCTATCTCTCTCTCTCTCTCTCTCTCTCTCTCTCTCTCTCTCTCTCTCTCTCTCGTTCATGTTCCCTCTCTCCCTCTCTCCTTCCCCTGGCTTTCTCCTTACTCCTCTCCCTTGCTAACCCACCTCCTCCTGTCTCCTTATGGCCATCTTTCTCTCTGTGCTCGTATCTCTGTGTCTTTGTCTTTGTCCCCAACTGTGTCACTGTACTTCTGTCTGTCTCTGTCTCTTTTACCTCTTTTCTCCCGCTTCCTCCTCCCATCCTGTTGGCTGCCCCAGTCATCAATCGCCAAAACGGTAATTCCCCAGCCATCCATTGCTGTGCTGCGCCCACCCTTCCCCTTCTAACCCCCTCTGCCCCCTGGGGCTGAGGATCTGGGACACTCGGGGTCAGGGTGGTGGAGTCTCCAGTGAATCCTGTGGAGAAGGTTGAGGTTCCCGAGTTCAGGGCCATAAGCCTCGGTTTCCCCGTGTGTAACATAGAAGTTAGAAAAGAGTCAAGGTCCCTTTTCAGCTGGATATTTTGGAGCATCCTGACCCAGATTCCCAGTCCAGGGCGGGACGAGCCCTCCCCCATACCCAACCCCACCCTCTCTGCGCTGTGCGTCCCAAACCCAGACGGTGGTCAGCGTTTGCAGAGGCAACCACTCTGGTGCCGCGCGTGCCCTCTGCGCCTGCTCTGATTGGCCCATTCCCGATTCCCATTCCCTAGTTTTTATAACCCACATGATTGGTTTCTTTCAGATGTCTATTCTGATTGGACCATGTTGATCCACCTCCCTCTGCTTCTCTTGGGTTGGCTGCTTTTGAGGCTTTGGGGCCAGTTGATTGGCTTTCAAACCCAGTCTCCCCCAGCCCAGTCCTTCCCTGCTTAGAGCCTTGTGTGCAAGTGACCCCAACCCCTATAATCCATTAACCCCTGCAGCCTGGAGTGGGGCTCAGGGTTATACCAGCTGCTCAATGTCTGCTGGGTCACTTCTGGATGTCATACGAGTGGTGACATTGGAAGGACACTAATGTAGAAAGACACTTGAGGCCCCAGCTTCTGTCTCAGGGCTCCTCGGGCCTCCATCTACGATCTCACTGGCTGGTGTCTTGGGTGCTGGTGGCCCTCAGATTGTCTTTGAAGTAGTGGCTGCTCCTCCCAACACCCCATCGTGCATGTGTGTGCAGTGTGCATGGGTTGTGTGCATGTGTGTGCTGTGTCCTGGCGCATCTGACTCTTTCTGGGCTCTGCCCCTTTCCTCCCACCCAGGAGAGAAGGTCATGGCAGATGATGAATTCACACAAGACTTGTTCCGCTTCCTGCAGCTGCTCTGCGAGGGGCACAACAATGGTGAGGAGGGACAGTGGGTAGGGTGGAGAGGACACCGAGACACGGGGTCTTCCAAAAGTTGCCTGAGCTGACCTCCTAACTCCCCTTCTTCCCCCCACCCCCCGTGATGACTTCCCTAGCCATGCTGGTCTTGTCCAGCCTCAGTCTCTCTACCTTCCTCTGCTCTAAGAAGTGCAGTGTGTGAGAGTCAGGGGTTCAAGGTCACCTTAGTTATGCGCTAGCCTGAGCTACATGAGATCCTGTCCCAAAGAAACAAACAACAGTAAGAAATTTCTCTTGAGTTCGGAAACTTCCAAAATCAAACCACTTTGCTTCACTTTCGCTTCCTCTGGCCAGTCCAACTCCCCAAAGGCAATCTGCCAGAATCCAGTTTGGCCAGAAGTCAATTTACCCAAATGGGCAATTCGTCACACTCCGTTTTCCCACAGGCATTTGGCAGCCCTCACCGAGGGCTGGATTCCAGTACTCAGCGTCCACAGACGAACGCATTGCTTGGTGTTTAAAAATGAATCTGTCTGATTTATTCACTTGTGTATCACAGAAAACGTTTCCCCAGAAGATATCCAGCTTCCTCCTTAACAGAAGCAGGAATTCTCACAAGCTCTGTCCTTCACTGTGCCAACTTAACAAGATCCAGGGTGACGAAGCCCGTTAATTGAACATGGTGCTGATGGAAAAATAGGACCCATGCAGCTTGGACAGCTTACACTAAAGGAACAGTTAAGCTGGGCATGGAGGCAAAGGCCTGAAAGCTCAGGGCTCAGGCCACCCGGCAGGAGGCCGAGGCATTCAGAGCTGCCTCGGCTGCGGCTGTGCAGTAGGACTTTATCTCCAAAACCAAAGGCAAAGAGCAGCCTAAATCCTGAATAACCTTCCCCACAAGGCCATATCCCATTACACACGTGTGTCACAGTCATGTGTACGGTGGTCATAGGGCATAGGAAACCCCAGGCTACTCAGAAGGAGTGTGTGTGTGTATGTGCGTGTGTGCGCGCGTGCGCATGCGTGTGTGTCTGTCTGTCTGTGTGTGTATGTGGATCTGTGACTGTGTGTCTTGTGTATGTGTGTGACTGTGTGATGTGTGTCTGTATGTGTGTGACTGTGTGATGTGTGATGTGTGTGACTGTGTGACTGTGTGTCTGTGTGTGTGTGACTGTGTGTCTGTCTGTGGTACATCAGGTGTCTTCCTCTTGTCATGCTCTGCCTTACAGTCTTTAAACAGGGTTTCTCACTGAACAAGAAGCACCCCCCCACCCCCACCCTTATCATGTAGACTGACTGGCCAGGAAGCACTAGGGCTCTGCCAGTCTTTTCAACTACATACTAAATTCAAGACTAGCCTGGGCTACATGAGATCCTGTCCCAAAACATCATTAATAAATAAATAAAAGCCAAATGCAACAAAAGAGGAAGAACAAGAAGAAACAAGTGGAGGACTTAATCTCCATTTTCCCAGTAAATATTTGTTCAGAAAACTTCAATTAAAAAACAATTGGAAGCTGGGCATGGTGACTCAAAATTTTAATGCCAACACTTGGGAGGCAGAGGCAGGTGAATTTCTGAGTTTGAGGTCAGCCTGGTCTACAGAGTGAGTCTCAGGCCAGCAGGGTCTACAGAGTGAGTTCCAGGTAGCCAGGGCTACACAGAGAAACTTTGTCTCAAAAAAAATAGATAAAAATACTTAAAGTTGGGTGTAGTGGTTACACAGTTGTAACTCTGGTTTCACTCTGCAGTCTTCAATGGCTAGAACTTGAACTGTACATTAGGTTAGTTTCAAACTTGTAGCGATCCACCTGCCTCAGTCTCCCCAGAGTTGGGATTAAGGGCAGGGACCATCCATGCCCATCGCCAAATAAATGGAAAATATTTTAATGTGTAAGGGTATCTTGCCTACAAGTATGTGCACCACATGCATGCAGTGTGTGAGGAGACCAGAAGAGGGCGCCAGATCATCTGGAACTGGAGTTGAGAGATGTTGTGAGCTACTATGTGGATGCCGGACAATGAAGCAAGATCCTCTGGAAGAGCAGGCATCTTAACCACAAAACCATCTCTCCATGCCCATACATTAATTTTTAAAAATTGACCAAAAAACGAAGAAAGGAGAAGGGGAGTCTGAATCCCTAGCTGCATTTGCTGCATGGAGGCCCTCAACAAGGTCTTTAGATAAATGTATAAATGACACCCCATTCCTGTGGTTCACACATACTTCAGACTTAGAAAGCTGATTATAGAACTTCAGGCACCCAGTAGGCACCAACGTTTCGTAAATGAATAGGCGCCTTTGTCTCCTCAGACGCAAGGTGCTCACTGAATGAGTGGATGTTTCCTTTCCTTAGATTTCCAAAACTACCTACGGACACAGACCGGGAATACGACCACCATCAACATCATCATCTGTACAGTGGACTATCTCCTGCGGCTGCAGGTGAGGAAGGGAGGCCAGCCTCGTGCGACCTGAACCAGGGGCCAGTGGAACTGCGCATGGCTCCAGCACCCCTCCTGCCTCCCAACCCCACAGGAATCCATCAGTGACTTCTACTGGTACTACTCGGGCAAGGATGTCATCGATGAGCAGGGCAAGAGGAACTTCTCCAAAGCCATGTCTGTAGCTAAACAAGTGTTCAACAGCCTCACTGAGTACATCCAGGTAGGGCCAGGATTCGGGAACCTGCGGAGACAGAGCTGCTCGCATACACACACACACACGCACGCACGCACGCACGCACGCACGCACGCTGTTTCATGCCATCCTCTGTCCTCAGGGACCCTGCACTGGAAACCAGCAGAGTCTAGCGCACAGCCGCCTCTGGGACGCCGTGGTAGGGTTTCTGCACGTGTTTGCCCACATGATGATGAAGCTGGCTCAGGTTTGAGTTCTTCTGTTATCAGCCACCCCTTATTGTCCCATGCCACACTGGTTGGTTCCCTAGTACTCTGTGCACGTTCCAGACAAGCTCACTGCCCCATGGCCAAGCCCCATTCTGGATTGGTCCTCTGCATGCTTCTTCCTCTACTTCCACCAATCGGCTCATTTCCCACTTAACACTTCCATTGGTTTGATTTGGATCCCCGCCCCTATCGTTCAGGACTCTCCTATGATTGGTTGGGATTATTTTTTCGCGGATGAGGTCATCCCGGATTCTTCCAGTTTGGGGGATGGGATGGGACCGTGCTTCTAGATTAGGGCCTGGGGTTGAAGGACTGTTCCTTCTTTACCCTGCGGCAGATGACTCCCGTGCCGAGTACCCATGATGTAAGGATCCCTGTCGCACCCCTGTTCCCAGAATACTTGTGCTCTCCTTTTCCCCACCGCCTTGCTCCTCTGCAGCTCGTGAACGCCTCGCACACAGTCTAGCCATTTGTGTGCTTCTGTTTGGCAGACTTAATCAAGGCTTCTGTGTACAGCTGTGCGAGTCTGTGCACTGCTTGACAGCTAAGGACAGGCAACCACGGAGCACTAGACATCGTCTAACCACTACAAATACATTGGTGTAGTACAATAACAATCCGGCAGGTGGCAGTCAAGAATTCTGTATAATTTTCCACCAACCAGTGTCTGGAGGAAGGAGACCCCCCTCCTATGCCGCCTAACTTTGAAAGGAGTTGGAATGGGAATTCAGTTTCTCAGTAGAGTTGAACATGTAATGTTGGTGTAATCTTAAAATACTGGTGGAAATGATCTTCCAAGTACTACTGTGATAATTTATCAGTCACAATCCAGGGGCAGGTTACAAGGGATATTCAATACAAGGAGCTGGAGGTATGGCTTAGTGGTAGAGGCCCTGCCTAGAATCCCCCAGTGAGGGGCTAAGGGTGTCACTCAGAGGTGGAGCACCTGCCTGGAGTTAGGGGCTGAGAAAATGGTGCCCAGGCTTTCCTTCACCCACTAACAGCTGCGAAACACATTTTTCCTAAAAGTTCTAAATAAAAGACCCGAGGTTCTCTGACCAAGGTCTTGGACCTTGTACTTATTATTGACCCATGATCTCAGCCTGAGGAAAAAAGTTCTGATTGGCCAGACCCATTAATGTATTCATTTCTAAAGCCGGGATGTGAAGTCAGCTCTGTGAGCTTTGGCAGGATTATAGCTCACCCCTCAACTGTGGCAGCTAAGACAGACTCACGGGAAGGCACAAAGCCTGGGCCCGATTAACTTAAGAGATATTAGATACTAGCATGTTGGGAGCCTGGATTTAGAATGGGAAACTTTGTAACTGTGAGATGTGTTAGGGTTAGAATGAGCAACTCTGAGAACCAGCATGGGGGCAAAGGAGCCTCACAGCTCCTGTGTGAGCCCAGTGAAATTACATTCTATGGGTCGCAAATGGCACTTATGTGTGGCTGAAAATAATACAGATGCCACAATGGAGACTTTAATGGAGGTCTCTGTGAGCCTTCCATTGGACACTGTGACACAGGTTGCACTGGCTTCTTATTTTCCCAAAATGGCATACCAAAACGTGCATGGCTGTCCACCCCTCCAGCAGCCCTTCCTCTTGAACTCTCTCATGGTTCCACCTGTCCATTGCAATCAGATCCAACAAGGCCAAGCCCCCATAGACCAGGCACCATGCTGGGATCTCATCTTTCTAAGATCTGAGTATCCGTCCACAGTATCTGTCCCGGTCTGTCTGTCCCACTCTGGCTCCCGGCTTCCTTGTCTGCCAGCACCATGCCCCCCCGCGCACCTCCCCTCCCCCGCCTACCAAGACCACTCCACAATCTTGTCTCTCTGTCTTTCCTCTGCTTCCGAGGAACATGTTTGGACGCGGGTCCCCTCGGAGGTAAGGAGAAAGAAGGGATCATAGGTCCTGCTGGATAGGTGAGGGAACCCCAAACCGTTGTCGGTAGGACGGGGTTCTGCAGAGACAGGACTCTCCCAGCCATGTGTTCGCCCTCTAGGACTCCAGCCAGATAGAGCTGCTGAAGGAGCTGCTGGACCTCCAGAAGGACATGGTGGTGATGCTGCTGTCCCTCCTGGAAGGTAAGCCCCCAGAGGTGCGCTAGGGGGCAGTACAGAGGTTCAGACGAACCCCAGAATGATGCTTGAGATTCTAGAGACCCTGACTGTGTGCCCATCTGACATTATACTAGAGCCAATGGTGATGAAGAGGTTGCTATAACAAGGCCAGCAAACATCTCCTGAGTACTGTGTATGAGCCAGGCTCTGACTCGATAGATGTTAATTTATTGATTCCACAGAGACGTTTTAATGAAATGAGTTGCCTGGGTACTTTATTAATGAACTTAATATTTATTTATTAAATATAGCAATATAATGCATGAATAGTTACTAAATGTATCAGTTTTCGCTGCATAACAAATATCCACCAAATTTAGCAACTTGAAACAATACCTTTTATTTAATAAAATAATAATAATAATTTAAGCCTGGGCTACATGGTGAGGCCAGGTCAACTTGTCCTAATAGCAAGACCCTATCTCAAAAACAAGCAAACAAACAAAACAAAAACAAAGGCTGGAGAGATAGCTCAGTGATTAAGAGCACTGACTGCTCTTCCAAATAACCTGGGTTCAATTCCCATCACTCACACGGCTGCTTAATTCCAGTTCCAGGGGCTCCAATGCCCTCTTCTGGCCTCTGAGGGCACTGCACGCATGTGGTGTACAAAACATACATGCAAGCAAAACACCATCCACAATAATAATAATAATGACAACAACAATGATTAATAATAATAATAATAAAGCTGGGTATAGCGGCACATAACTGTCATCTCAGCGAACAGGAGGCTGAGGCAGGAAGATCAAGAGTTCAGCACCTTTCTCAACTACATAGAGTTTGAGATCAACCTGGTCTACATGGGCTTCAGCAGTTCAAAAACCACAAAACAAAACACTTTCAAATATCTCTCTCTCAATAAGCCCAGGGCTTTATATATATCAAGCTAGTGCTCTATCAAAAATCTATTCCTTTCATGAGGATGCACAGCACTCCATTGTGAGGTAAAGTCATTCAATTACATCCCTATTGATGGGCATTCAAGTTGGTTTTTTCTCCTTGGTGCTGGGGCAAGAACCCAGGGCCTTACCCATGCTGGATACATACTCTGCCTCAGAACTGCACTGCAGGCCTCAAGTGTTCTTGTTTTTAGTTTTGAGATAGTCCCACTCTGTAGCCAGGCTAGGCAAGAACTCATGACAATCCTCTTGCCCCAGCTTCACAAGTGCTGATGGTTTTTTTTGTTTGTTTTTTGGTTTTTTTTTTTTTTTTTTTTTTTTTTTTTTTTTTTTTTTTTTTTTTTTTTTTTTTTTTTTTTGGTTTTTCAAGATAGGATTTCTCTGCAGCTTTGGAGCCAGTCCTGGAACTAGCTCTTGTAGGCCAGGCTGGTCTCGAACTCACAGAGGTCCACCTGCCTCTGCCTCCCGAGTGCTGGGATTAAAGGCGTGCACCACCACCACCCGACTGGTACAGAGTTTTTAGATGTATGAGCTCTGAGGTCACAAGGCTGTGGGTGCAGATCCTCCCTTGCGCTTTACCAGCTATATACTCTTAATGGGCTAGTTTCTCCGCGCCTGTGAAACCATATGGTGATGTTTCCCTTACTGGGTTCTCGTGAGATTTTACTGGGGCAGCTCTTGGCACAGCCTCTGGCATGGGGTCCCCACTGCCAGCCTGTGTCACCATTGCCCTCACTGGTGATCTTTCCAGCCAGTGAGGGGGTGGACAAATTATCAAAAGAGGATAACCATGGTGCCACCAAATTCCCAAGTGGTCCTCTTTCCGGAGGAAGCCAGGAAGTGCCCACTTACTTGATGGGTCCCAGGGGGCCATGGGTGGCTCTTGAGCTGGAGAGAGCAAGCAAAGGGTCCAAAGCAGACACACTGACCCGGGGTTCCTGCAGGGAACGTGGTCAACGGCACAATTGCACGGCAGATGGTGGACATGCTTGTGGAGTCTTCGTCCAACGTGGAGATGATCCTCAAATTTTTCGACATGTTTCTGAAACTCAAGGACATCGTGGGCTCTGAAGCCTTCCAGGACTATGTCACAGACCCCCGTGGCCTCATCTCCAAGAAGGACTTCCAGAAGGTGGGTGCTGGACGGCAGGATGCTGAGCGCAGGGTCCAGCAGGGCCTCTCTGGTGGGCTGCCTTGGGTCTGTAACATGGAGATGATCTGTGGCTGGTGGTTTTATGCCCGTGATCCCAGGACTTGGGAGACTGAGGCAGGAAGACCGTGAGTTTAAGACCCGTGCTTGCGGCTATCTATAGGATAAAATGCCTGAATCCTCACACCTATGAGAACCATTATTACTATATAAACCATTATTTACCCCAACACTCAGGAGACAGAGGCAGGAGGATTTCTGTGAGTTCCAGGACAGCCAGGGCTATACAGAGGAAACAAACCCTATCTTGAAAAACCTAAATAAATCAATAATCCCTGATTTATAAACAGTCCTAGCAGTGACCCTCTCTTCTGTCAGCTTTCCATTTCTAGGACAAAATGCCTGAGATGAAACACTTATAAACTCAAAGGCAAAAAGGTTTCTGTTTCCTCAGCGGAAGTCATTTTTCCTGTGTGCTCTTTCAGCAGAGAATCCTGAGGGAAAAGGTTTCTTTTGGCTCACACTTTTCAGACCATGGTCACTTGCCCCCCATCACTTTGGCGAGGCAGACCCAGTGAGGAAAGCTGGCAGAATAAAACAGCCCACCTCGTGGTGGCCAGAACCAGAGAGAGAAGGAGAAGGGGCCAGAGTCCCCAATACACCTTCAAGGGCATGCCCCCAAGTCACACCTCCTCCCATCGGGCCCTACATCCTAATATTTTACACAACTCCCCAGTGGCCTGAACATCTGGGGAGCATCTGGGAAGTAGAACGTGAGTTTTGGGGGACACTCAAGAAGACAACTGTAGCAGGGCATGGTGGCACGCACTCTTAATCCCAGCACTCTGAGTTGGAGGCCAGCCTGGTCTACAGAGCGAGTTCCAGGACAGCCAGGGCTATTACACAGAGAAACTCCATCTCGAAAGCCAAAACAAAACAAAACAAAATTTCATGAACTTTTAGCAGAATAAACAATACTAACCAAACAAGAGTACGTTTATTCATCTTGTAAAGAATTCAGAACTTGTATCTAGGGCTGAGGTCACTTTTTTAAGTTTTATTTTATTGATTGTCGTTTTTGTGGGGGTGGAGGCATGTGCCGCGGTGTGCAGGCAGAGGTCAGAGGACAGGCGTCAGTCTTTCCTTCCACTGCGAGTCTCATCAGGTTTGTGCTGGCAATGGCTTTTATCCTTGGAACCATTTCATTCGGTTCCCATCTCAGTCCGACTCTCGTCCCACCTCTGAAGGCTGCCGGCAGACAGAGGTATCCAGGTTCCTTTTCTGCATTTCACCCTTGTGCAGACCTAAGCTACTGAGAAACCATAGCACATGGAAGTGAGTGTGTGGTCTCTCTGCTGTTGAGCTAGGAGAAGGCCCTGTGTGGCTCCCTCAAGGCCGGGTACAAGAATCTTCTGGCATGAAGCTTACGTCAGGACAGACTTTCAGCAACTTGGTGGGAAACTACTTAAAAATGTGGCGTATTGTTGTAAAGATGTGTCTCAAGGCACGGGGGTTGGCTGCCAAACATGAAGCCTTGTATATGACCTCCAACCCCATTGAAAGGGGAGGGGGACCCTCTTTCAGGTTGTGTGTGTGTGTGTGTGTGTGTGTGTGTGTGTGTGTGTGTGTGTGTGTGTGTGTGTATTCGGGACCGTTCCCCAGCACCCACTTTTACTACGTTCTCCAGCTTTGAGATGGGGGCTCCCGCGTTGCCCAGGCTAGCCTTGAAGTGGTGCTCTTCCTTCTTTGACCTCTGGACGCCCCTGTGCTACCGGCCTCGGCCTAAAACACCGTATTCAGCTAAGATTCCCTTTTGAACAACCACATCCTCCCTGCATTATTGTTTACATGCCGTTGACCCACACATTTAAAATTTCCAACATGGTGCTTGTGAGGATGTTGAGAGAATGGTGTGGATGTCACCACCTAACTTAAGAACATCCTAATCACCCCAAAAATAAACCCCACCCCCGTGAGCAGTCACCACCCATTTGCCCACCTCATCCCCTGGGAACCAGGAGCCCAGAGTCTGTCTCTAAAGATTGGCCTTTTCTGGACACTGCTTATCTTGGGTATCATACAACATGTGTGTGCAAACAAGGCCTTCCTTTTATTTGACAAACCACAGGGTCATTATCACTCCTAACCAAAACCACACCATAAAAATAAAATTAAAATTATCTGCAACCAGGGCTAGAGAGACTGCTCAGTGGTTCAGGACACTAGCTGCTCTCAAAGAAGACCCAGTTTCAATTCCCAGCATCCACACAGTGGCTCACAACTAGCTGTAACTCTGGTTCCAGGGGGTCTGAAATCCTCCTCTGGCTTCCATGGGTAACACACGTGTAGCACACACACACACACACGCAAACCAGCATTTGTACACATAAAATAAAAATCTTTTTTTTTTTTTTGGTTGTTCAAGACAGGGTTTCTCTGTGTAGCCCTGGCTGTCCTCACTCTGTTGCTGCTGATGTTGTTGTTGGTGGTGGTGTTTGGTGTTTGAGACAGCTTCCCATGTATCCCAGTCTGGCCTCAGTCTTGCTAGGTATCTTTGGATTACCTTGAACGCCTGCCTCTCCTTCCTCTACCTCCTGAATGCTGGAATTCCAGACAATAAATCATTGACTATCTAGAGCCAGGGTATAATAGAGTTGGGGAGCACTTGCCTAGAATGTGCAAAGTCCCAGGTTCCAACTCCAGTCCTGAAAGAAAAAAAGCCCAAATATTTGGTCAGTATTTCAATTTTTAAATTCCCAAAATTGGGTTGTTTTGGGGTTTTGACAATTTGAGTTTTACATTTCTTTCACTCTTCTTTAGTGGGTGGCTTCTCTACCTGTCACCTCGTCTTTTCATTCACGTGGTCACTGTTATTTGAGACAGGGTCCTACTATGCTGACTCGGAACTCCAGGCAACCATCTACCTCCATCTTCTGAGGCCTGGGATTTTATGTGTGTCAGTCACCTCAGGTGTCACTCCTCAGGAGCTGCTGACCACCTTGTTTGTTGAGATAAGATCATTCACTAGCCTAGAACTGGCCAATTAGGCTAGACTGGCCAGTGAGCCCAGGGTTCCATGTGTCTTCTCCTCCCCAGCTCTGGGATGACACGCAAGCACTTGGCTTTTTAAAAGTGGTTCTGAGCTGGAGAGATGGCTTAACACTTTTTAGTATTGGTTGCAGAGGACCTGGGTTGGGTTCTCAGTACCAACATGGCAGCTCACAACTGCCTGTGACTCCAGTTCCAGGGGATCTAACACCCTCTTCTGGCCTCCAAGGGTATTGCACACACATGCAGCCCAAATACTCATACACATAATTTTTCCACTTCTGGGAATTGAACTCAGGGCCTTGTTCTTGCAAGACAAACACTTTAGAGACTAAGCTATCTCCCTGGTCCAAGACTTTTTGTGTATGTGTGGGTGTTTTGTCTGCATGTAAGAGCACTGTATGCATGCCTAATGCTTGGAAAGGTCAGAACAGAGAGCCAGATCATTGGACCTGGAGTTTCAGAGGTTGTGAGCCATCATGTGGGTGCTGGGAACCTCACCCAGGTCCTCTGCAAGAGGAGCCAATGCTATTAACTTCTGAGTCATTTTATGAGCCCCTGTGATTATTTTAAGAGAAGAAATCCATAAATATCTCAGTTTATCCAAAATATCATTTCAACATTTCAGATCTATCATACACCAAGCCCACAGATGGTTAGAGCCTCTCAGGTTAGAGTGTCCCCAGTCTGGATCTCAGATTAGAGTGTCCCCAGTCTGGATCTGGCCACACCATCCTTCATATGTTCTTCTGTCCCCTGTGTTTCCTGTGTACTGAGATTTGTCATAGACATTTAATCAGAATCTGATTTGGAGGGTGTTATCATTTTATTTGAGGTTTTTCTCCCCAGAGTTTCCACCCACCATTCCCATCCCCTCTGGTCACCCCTCTTTTTGTATTGTCAGTGGTTGCTGGTGGTGAGTTCCGCAGAGAAGGGACATGATGATATTTACATTTCTAAACATTTGCTGGGCAGTGGTGGCGCACACCTTTAATCCTAGCACCTGGAAAGCAGAGGAAGGCAAATCTCTGAATTTGAGGCCAACCTGGTCTACAGAGTGAGTTTCAGGACATCCAGGGCTACCCAGAGAAACCATGTCTCAAAAACCCAAAAGTAAATAAGTAAATTTCTGAAATTTACAGACATAAGACGTCCCTAATGCCAAGCATCCATTCCTCTCCCAAGCAAATCTTCGTATTTTACAACGCGCCTCTCAGTGTATGGCTGAAAAGCCACATTCAGAATTGATTTAGAAGGACCTGTTACTTCTCAGGAAATGGAGCAAATCTTAAAACTACCCCATTTTCAAGATGTTCCATGTGTTTGATAGATTTGGATATATTAGTTTTCCTAGCTGAGTGCATGGCTCACACGTGTAACCCCACAGTCGGGAGGGAAACAGAAGGACCAAGAATTCAAGGTCGACCTTGGCTACAGGGAGAGTTTAGAGCTGATGCAGGCTATTTCAGACCCTGTCTTAAAAAGCACAAAGATGAAGTAAGAACCAGATATATTAAATTTTCATTATTGTAGCAAAATACCTGAAGCAATTAATTTATCAAGAGAAAAGATTTTGGTTTTGTTCCTGGTTTCTGGGTTTGAGCACAAGATCAAACAGTCCCGTTGTATGTGACCTTTGTGGTGTCGGGGGGGGGGGGGGGAACCAGGCTTTCAGGAGGGGACATGTCGCAGAGCAAAGCATGTTGCAAATCGTGAACCAGGAAGCAGAATCCGGTCAGGAAGGTGCTAGAACCCCTAGTCTCCGTTTAGGCATTCCGCCAATGATCTCTGGCCCTCTTGTTAGGTCCCGCCCCCTAAATAACCACAATACCTTCCCCATAGTGCCACGTATAAGTCGGATCTTTAACGCCATGACCTTTACAGCCAAACCGTGGCATTGGATGAGGTCTCTCCTGGGTGTCAGCCACTCCCTTAGTCATGAGAGCAGGACAGACACCCACTTGAATCTGAGAGGGGAGGGCCTCGTGAAAACGAGCTGAAATAAACATGGGAATGGGTTGGGGCGGCAGGGAGAGGCCCTTCTGAGGTCGGAGGAGCACCACGCGAAGGCGGAAGAGAGTGTGGTGTCCCCTGGGAAAAGGACAGCGAGTGTGAAGGCTGAAAACAAGAGAGGGCAGGGAGGAGAGTGGTGTGACTGCAGAGGTGGCTGAGAGAAAGGAGGAGACAGAGGGGGCAGCCGGCAGGGCCTGGTGGCAGCAGGGGGACTTTGGCGTTTAATGTGTAAGGGGTGCAGAGAGCTCAGGCCTGAAGCAGGTGTTTTCGGAGTCCCTCCTACGACCTGCAGAGATGGCAGGGGTGTGGGGAAGAGGCTGATGTGATGGCGGGAGACAGAGGAGGTGGGGAGCGTGGATGGGTCCTGGTCTGTTCTGAAAGCAGAGCTGACAGCTTTGCTGCTAAGGGATCAGATGTGGGTGATGAGACAAAAGAGAGCAGGCGGGATGACTCAGAGATTTTAACTTAAGCACATGGGGTGGGTGGGAGTTGCTATTCCTGAAATGGGTAAGGCTGGGGGAGGGGAGATTTTATCTTCTAAAGTTCACTTCTGGATTCACGTGTGGTCCTGCATGCCTATAATCTCAGCACTCTGAAGGTAGAGGCAGGAGCGGTGCCAAGAATCCAAGCCCGGCCTGATCTATATGGGCTGATCCAAGCTAGCCAGGGCTACATAGCAAGGTAGAATCTTTTTTCTCTCAGCCCCAAACACCAAGTTTCTCTGTATCCTTGACAGTCCTGGAACTCACTCTGTAGACCAGGCTGGCCTCAAACGCAGATCCGCCTGCCTCTGCCTCCTGAGTGCTGGGATTAAAGTTTGTGTGTCACCACCGCCCTCTGACAGTCTCTAAAAACAAAAATAGTAATAGTAATAATAATAAGAATAAGAATAATAATGACACACAAAAAAAGAATAATAATGAAAACAAGTTACTTCTGAGCATCTCTGTGATGTGACATCCACTCAGATGCCAGTAGTCACATGTGTCCAGAGTCTGGAAAGTGTTCAGAGCCCAGATGGGAAGACCTGACAATCATATGTGCAGGGTGACATTGGGAGCCTGGAATCCCAGTGTTATCTCAGGAAGTGTGAAAAGCAAAAAAAGGTGTAACTCTCAGTCCTCACCCCACCCACCTCCAACCTCCAGCCAGGTCTGGAAGGGAAGGTGGCTTTGGCAAATTAGGTTGACAGTGGCCAGAGAAAGCATTGCAAAAGAAGAGACAGGACAAACGGACAGACGATGACCAAGAGAAAACAGCAAATCTGCAGAGCAGAGTCCAAGAGTGAACGGGAGGGAGGAAAGGATCCCGGGCCCTCATCTGAGGAGGCTGCTGGATGCACCAGGGTACATGATGAGAAGTTCCTGTGTGACTTGGTCTCTCTGCTCTGCGGTTTTAGAGCCTTTCATGATTTGCAAGGCCTATTACTCATTTAGAGAGCATTTTGCAAAGCTCTTGGCTTCTCACAAAGGACAGTCTAGAGTCAGGAAATATCGCTTCTGTTCATACCCCAGAGCTATGGCTGCATTCTGCAGCCCGTCTCTATGTTGGTCAGGAAATTCATCTAGTAAGATACTACCAGCATCTTTCAACATAAAACAGAATACCAAGAACCATTGCACAGCAAAAGTCAGAATTGTGTCTTGAAACTTTTTTTTTTTTTTAGTTGAACTGTAAAATGCTTTCTTACTGCTGGTATGGTTGAGGGTGTTTGAGAAATTGCTTTTGAAAATTACCTGAAAAGGCACAGCAGGTCTAGGGCGTAGCCTGCTTGGCAGACTGCTCGCCTAGCAGGCACAAGGCCCTGGGTTTGCTTCCCAGAATTGTATCACGATTAATAAAAACCCAGAGACAGAAATCAGGGTTCAACCTGAAGGTCAGAAAAGCAAAACAGCCAGTCACTGGCTCTTACCTCTACCTCAGTCTGAAATGGTGATCCTGCCTCCAGAATCTCAGAATGAAACTGAGAGCTGTCTCCTCCCGTTTTATAATCCTCTCTGGTTCTGGGATTAAAGGCGTGCACCACTACTGCTTGGTTTCTGTGACAAACTAGTGTGGCTACTGGGATTAAAGGTGTGTGTCACCACTGCCCGGTCTGCAAGGCTGATCGGTGCGGTTGTTTTCCTTTCTGAACTTCAGGCAAACTTTATTTATTAAGATACAACTGAAATATCACTACATGGAATTGCATAAACTGAGTGTGGTGTTGCATGTGTATAATCCCAACACTCAGAGGGTTGAGGCAGGAGAATTGGGACTTTAAGGCCAGCCTTGGCTATGCAGTGAGTTTCAGGTCAGCCTGGGTTACATGAGATCTTGTCTTAACAAACAAGAACAAACAAAAAAAGCACCTGGGAAGTGGTGGCATATGCCTTTGACCCCAGCACTTAAGAAGCAGAGACAGGTGGATCTCTATAAATTGGAGGAGAGCCTAGTCTGCAGAGTGGGTTCCAGGTTGGCCAGGACTACATAGAAAGACCCTGTCTCAAGCAAACAAAAGCAAAATTAATTTTTAATTAAAAAACCCACTATTATTAACTGGGAGTGGTGGCACACACCTTTGACCCCAGAACCTGGGGGCAAAGGCAGGTAGATCTTTGTGAATTTGATGCCAGCATGGTTTATAGAGAGAATTCCAGGACAGCCAAGGCTACACAGAGAAATACTGTCTCAAAAAAGCAACAAAACAATGAAAACAAACAAATAAAAAACTCACCATTATTTTACAAGAGCGGGGGCTTATTTATTTCTGTTTGGAGCTCACAGACATGCAGCCCCATGCCCTGTTTACACAGTGCTGGGAATCCATCATTCATCCCAGGCAAGCACCCTATCAATTGAACCTTTTGTTTCATTTTGTGGTGTTTTGTTATCTTTATGTTTGTTTTTGACACAGGGTCTCACTATGTAGCCCTGGTTGTCCTGGAACTCTCTGTGTTGTTCAGGCTGCCCTTGAACTCACAAAGATCTATCTGCCTCTGCCTCCCAGGTGCTGGGGTCAAACAGTACCACCCTGCTCAGTTTAGCCACACCATTTTAATTGGTTGCTGCTGATACTGAGGCCTGAGTTCTCTCTGTCTCTCTGTCTCTCTGTCTGTCTCTGTCTGTCTCTGTCTCTCTCTGTCTCTCTCTCTCACGCATGCGCGCACGCACGCACGCACACTGACCTCCCCTGCCCACCCGCAGGCCATGGACAGCCAGAAGCAGTTCTCCAGCCCAGAGATCCAGTTCCTGCTTTCCTGCTCCGAAGCCGATGAGAATGAAATGATCAACTGCGAAGAGTTCGCCAACCGCTTCCAGGAACCAGCGCGGGACATCGGCTTCAACGTGGCAGTGCTGCTGACCAACCTGTCGGAGCATGTCCCCCACGACCCGCGCCTGCGCAATTTCCTGGAGCTGGCTGAGAGCATCCTGGAGTACTTCCGGCCTTACCTGGGCCGCATCGAGATCATGGGCTCATCCCGTCGCATAGAGCGGATCTACTTTGAGATCTCAGAGACCAACCGTGCTCAGTGGGAGATGCCCCAGGTTAGTAGACCAGTACCTGTACCAGAGGCCTTGGTCCATGAGTGTTCATACCCTACATGGGGCTGCACACACCTTCAGTGCCCATACCTTGGGCCCTGCTTGGCTCTGACAAGCCCACACCCCTCACCCCACCGTATTATGTTTGAAGACAGGTTTTATATATCCCACGCGGGCCTTAAACTCACGTTGTAACTGAGGATGGCCCCTATCTCCATCTTCCCAGTGCTGGGATTACAAGTGGAAGCCTCCACACTTGGCTTTTGGGGTTCTGGGACTCAAACACAGGGTGTCCTGCATGCAAGGGAAACACTACCAATTGATCTACACCAATCTTAACCCCACACCCCTCCTCAGAGCAACTTTGTGGATCCTACTTTGATCTTGCACGACCCAGACTTGCTGGTGCACACCTCTTGCGTAGGCATCCCTCATGCATTGCAGCGCTAGCATGGGTGTGTCCTCATGGTCGCAGCAATGCATCAGGACTCGCAACTCGCCCTGGGAGCTCTGGTCATTCTGATGCAGTCACACCTACGCTTGAATCTGCATGCTTACACACACCTTGCTCCCCTGACCTCTGGGCCTAGTTGGCCCATGCCCACTCCCTCACACACACTCTGATGGCTCTAGGGTGCTGTGGCATGCTAGCACACTCTTCTCTGGTCACTGTCCTCTCAAATATGCCCCTCAGAGCAATGTCTGGGGCAGCCTGGGCCTTCAGAGCCTTATCTCAGTGTGCCCCACCCTCCACCCCACGCATTTAACCCACCATGCTTGAGTGTGTCCCACAAACCCCCGAGAACACACTCACATCTCCCACAGCACACTGCCAGCCTGCTGAGTCCACTGGCTCATCTGTGAGTCCCATGCCCTTTCTTTTGCATTCCCCACGTGGTCCTCACACACTCTCAGCCCTGCCCTGCCTTCCTGCATGTACTAGCACACAGTCTTCACACTCTTGCACACACACCCCCTTGGCATGCTGCCCAAGCACCTGCACACTCCTTCACAAGCTCTCGCCCTCTCCTTCCTCTCTCCTAGCTCACACGAGGCTCACACACGCATGGCTTCCTTATCCCCCACACCCCTCTCATCTCTCCTCTCCAGAAACCCAGCTCACATACACTCTGCCCCACAGAGTGTCCTGCCCACATGCTTTGGGCCCTCTTACACAGACTCCCGCACACTTCCCTTGCGTGACTACTTGTCTTCTCTGCTGCCTGGTCCCAGGCTCTTCCTGAATTTGGAGTCACACCCTACCAACATCTTCCCCACATGCCAATGCTCTATTCACACCTATATTCTTCCCTGGTCCCTGGTGCTCCCTTGCTCGCCACAAGGACCCTCACAAGCTTGCATTGTGTACTTCATGTCCCATCAGGGACACGACGTCCTTGCCCCCGGAATATCTGTACGCAGGTGCCTGCAGGGAGTGCCCATTCACCAACCACGCCCTCCTCCCATGTGTTCCTCCTCTGCTCCCTAGTGCAGACCCTCTCTTTCTGTGATCTCCCTGGACACCCACTCCTCCTGTGCATACCTGCCTGTGCTCTCTAAGAATGCATGCATGCCCACGTGGGCCTCGTGGGAGATATATCACCAGTGAGCCCTGCACAACTGTGAGATGCCAGCACTAGTCTAACTGCTCGACACCTGTCAATCTTTAACTCTTTACAGCCATCCTGTAACGGTTCCTTCCATTGGGCCCCATTTATGGAGGGGGAAACTGAGGCCCATGGAATTAAGTAAAACAATCACCCAGCTTTTCAGTAGTAGAATCAGGATTTGAACCCCATGACAGCTGCAAACCTTTTGCCCTCAGCTACTGTATTCCGTCTTCCCAGAAAGGCTAGAAGGAGCCTGGCGTGGTGGTTCATGCCACTTGGGGGGTGGAGGCAGGAGGACCAGGAGGAGTTCAAGGTCATCCTCATCAACCCACAATATTTGAAATTAGCCGGGGATACATGAGACCCTGTTTCAAAACGAACAAACAAAACAGCTAGAGGTATATGCTGGGTAAATACAAGTACATGCATGTAATATATATACACATACATATATACAGACACATACATGTATGGAGAGAGAGACTGCAGCAGCCCAGGGCAGCCTAGAACTTGGGGTCCTCCTGCCTCACCTCCCATGTGCTCAGGTGACAAGCATGCTGGAGCATGTTCTATAGTTAGCTGCTGTTAATAACTTGTAGGCTGTGTGCAGCGATGTGCACCTATAGACCCATGCACTCTGGAGGCCGAGTGGAAAAGATTGCTTGAGGCCATGAGTTCAGAACCAGCCCCGGAAACCTAACAAAACCGTGACTTCTTGAATATTAAAGAAAGTATGAGCCAGGCAGTGGTGGCGCACACCTTTAATCCTAGCACTCGGGAGGCAGAGGCAGGCGGATCTTTATGAGTTGGAGGCCAGCCTGGTCTATAAGAGCTAGGTCCAAGACAGGCTCCAGAGCTACAGAAAAACCATGTCTCAAAAAAAAAAAAGAAAGGAAGGAAGGAAGAGAAAAAAAGAAAAGAAAAAGTGTGAGGTATGGCAGTGAACCCCTTTAATCGTAGCGTTTGGGAGACAGAGGTAGGCCAGTCTCTAAGTTTGAGGACAGCCTGGTCTAAATAGTGAGTTCCAGGCTAACATACAGTAAGACCCTGTCTCCAAAATAATGATGATAATAAAAATAATAATAGTAATAATAATAGTAGTTATGCTCACACACATGGCTGGACCCCACCGCGCGCGCTCCATGTGTCTGGGCTGTCCGGTGTGGAGAGGCATTCATCCTGAGAAATAGGGTGCGGCCCAAAAGGGGACTGCCCTCTTGCGCTCACGTTGAATGCACATTAGTGTGGAACCTGGCGCTAAACCATTCCTAAACGACCTGCTTCTGGGTCGGGATTTCATACGTAGCAGAGCAGCTCCCTCGCTGCAATCTATTGAAAGTCAGCCCTCGACACAAGGGTTTGAAAGAGAAAAGAATAATAGGAGTTATGAGTGCTCTTGCAGAGGGCCCGAGTTTGGTTTCCAGCACCCACGTCGGGTGGCTCACAACCCATGCCTTCTCCCAGAATCCTAGGTCCCCTGCATTCACATACACTCAGACACACATAATTTTATTGTTTTTAAAGATTATTGTATGTGTGAGTGTTTTGCTTGCACGCAATACATTCACCACCTGTATGTGCGTTCCTCAAAACTCTGAACTGGAGTTACAGACGGTAGGTTAAGTTGCGCTATGGATGCTGAGAACCAAACCCGGGGGTCCTCTGAAAGAGTAGCCAGTGCACTTAACTGCTGAGCCATGCCTACAGCCCTACACATAATTTACACCAAGAGTAATAAAGGAGATTGTGGAGGGTGGTGCTATACAATTTCAGGGGTTCAAGGCCATCCTCAACCCTTTAAGTAGTTGGAGGCTAGCCTGGGCAACATGAGTCCTGGTCTCAAAGGGCACCTGCTACAGTGAACCCCGCCGTCTGCTCTTCTCTGCAGGTGAAGGAATCCAAGCGCCAGTTCATCTTCGACGTGGTGAACGAGGGCGGCGAGTCAGAGAAGATGGAGCTGTTTGTAAGCTTCTGTGAGGACACGATCTTCGAGATGCAGATCGCTGCTCAGATCTCAGAGCCAGAGGGAGAGCCGGAGGAGGACGAGGACGAGGAAACGGAGGAAGCAGAGGAGGGCGCAGCGGGCCCCGACGGGACGGAGGTTGCAGCGGCCGCGGGCGTGTGGGCTTGGCTGGCGGCGGCGGCGAGCCGGACGCTGCGGGGCCTGAGCTACCGTAGCCTGCGGCGGCGCGTGCGGAGGCTGCGGAGGTTGACGGCGCGGGAGGCGGCCACCGCGGTGGCCGCGCTGCTATGGGCGCTGGTATCGTGCGCGGGAGGCGCGGGCGCAGGCGCGGCAGCGGGGGCGCTGAGGTTGCTCTGGGGCTCGCTGTTCGGCGGCGGGCTGGTAGACAGCGCCAAGAAGGTGACGGTGACCGAGCTCCTGGCGGGCATGCCTGATCCCACGGGCGACGAGGTGCACGGCCAGCAGCCGAGCGGCCCTGGCAGCGATGCCGAGGGAGAAGGCATGGGAGAGGGCGAAGGCGATGCAGCCGACGGCGCGGGAGATGAAGAGACTGCAGCGGACCAGGCTGGCACGGGAGGTGCCGACAGGGCGGTGGCTGTGGCCGATGGGAGCCCATTCCGGCCAGAAGGCGCTGGTGGTCTAGGGGACATGGGTGACACAACACCTGTGGAGCCTCCCACGCCAGAGGGCTCGCCCATCCTCAAGAGGAAGCTAGGGGTGAGAGAGGCCTGCAAGGTTCCAGGGAGGGACAGCCTGACAGAAACTCAGAGAAAGCAGAACTGAAAGAGGAAAAGGTCAAAATGTTGGGGAGAGAAACACATACTGTGGACTAGAGAGAACCAAAGACCTAGAGATCAAATTAGAGGAATGGGGAAGGGACCAGGACTAAAAAGACACATGGAAACAGTGCCAGGGACACCAGGGATGACCCTCAGAGAAACACAGGGCTCCGGGCGGTGGTGGCTCACACCCTTTAATCCCAGCACTCCGGAGGCAGAGACGGTCGGATCTCTGTGAGTTCGAGGCCAGCCTGGTCTACAAGAGCTAGTTCCAGGACAGGCTCTAAAGCTACAGAAAAACCCTGTCTCGAAAAAAAAAAAAAAGAAAAGAAAAGAAAACATAGGGCTGTAGGGAGTTAGCTAGTCTATGAGAGAAAGGTCCCCCAACACCCTCACACCTTGGAGCTACAATTGCTGCCTGTGGTTGTCAAGGTGATGAGAAGCCATGAGGGACAAGAACATCTTTGGGCAAGCATGCTGACTCAAGCCCGTGATTCCCACACTGGGGAGGCTGAGATAGGAGGACCTGGAGTTCAATACCAGCCTGGGCTACATAGCAAGCCCACCACAGACAGACCGAAAGCTCTTTGAATTCAGACTGATCCTGCACAGGATTGCAAACCAGGCGGTTTATCTCTGTGAGCCTCAATTTCCCCTCTTAACAAAAAGACTCTTACTTAATCCCCCTTTCCTTGGTAGGGGGAGTAAGGATAACACTTTGGTGAAGTGAGGCCAGAGAGTAACAGACTAGACAGAGGCTGGTGAGCACCATGAAGGCTCAGATCTGTGTCCTATCCCCAGGTGGAGGGAGAAGAAGAGGAGCCCCCTCCAGAACCAGAGCCCGAGCCTGAGAAAGCCGAGTGAGTGTCTCAGAGTGGAGGGAGCCAGACTCTTGCCTCAGCCATTCTGAACTGAGGGCCTTCTTAGGTCAAGGCCCAAATTGTACTGGTCACTCTCTGCCCTCTGTCCTCTGTCCTCAGCATCATTCAGTCCATACCTAGGGACAGAGGAGAGACTTCAAGAAAGGCAACAGAGATAGGATGCTCTTTTTAGCTCTGGATCTCTTGCTGTGCATATAGGTCCTTCTGTCTGGAACACTTTCCCCATACCGCACATGTGAAATTATTTTGACCAGGTGTGGTAATCCCATCTAAGGGGTTTAAGAGTCAAAAGTTGAAGGCCTGCCTGGGCCAGAGCAAGTTCAAGACCATCCTAGGCAACTTACTGAGATGTCTCAAAATAACAAGGAAAAACAAATGCATCTCAGAGGCTGAGCGCTTGCCCAGCCTGCTCAGGGTCCCAGCTTTAATCCCTACTACTGCAAAGGAGCTTTGCTTTGTTTAGCCCCGCCCCTTCCCGCACCACTTAGCTGTTTTACTGGAGTTTGTGAGGGCAGGGCCTATGTTGTCTGGGTTCCCAGCACCATCTAGACCTGGCCTGCCTGGCATAGGATGGCCCCCAAATGAGTGACTTTGAATGAATGCCTTGCCCAAGCATCCATGGATCCCTTTCTGTGTCCTACAGTACTGAGAATGGAGAGAAGGAAGAAGTCTCCGAGCCTCCTCCAGAACCCCCCAAGAAGACACCCTCTCCACCCCCTCCAAAAAAGGAGGAAGCTGGAAGTGCAGGCCTGGAAGAATTTTGGGGGGAACTGGAAGTACAGAGGGTGAAATTCTTGGTGAGGATCCAGCAGGGGCACCCTAAAACTTTCTTTTCTTGGGAGGACTCTGCTCTCCCAGCCCCAAGCTCATCTCAGAGAGGAACTTATTAAAGAAAGGGCAGAACTGTCCTCAGGCACAGCTGGGAGGTCTAGACCCATCTAGACCCATCTCATCTGTCCCTAAAGGAGGAAGGTGTCTGGGAGATAGCATCCTAAATCCACCTCAGTCAGGCCAGTCCTGACTTGAGTTGGGGATGGGACAGGCATGTTGAATGGAAGGCCATTCTGTGAGGAGCTGTGAGAATAGGGATAGGAGAAGTGGAGGTAGATGGCGTGATTTATACTTCTGGAAATGCAGACAGTGAAGCAGTGTGGCATGGGGGCTGGGATATGGACTCCCATTTACCTGGAGTCAATTCCCAGGTATGGGATTGGGGTGTGGCTCAGTGGCAGAGAGTTTGCCTCTTATGAGAGTCCCAAGTTCCATCTCTGGGATCCCTTCTCCCAAATAATGGGTTTGCAGCTCCTTGGCTAAATGACATTGAGAAAGACAGCACCTCCCTCCCCGAGCCTCAGTTTCTTCATTTGTAAAGGGCCATCAGAGCAATGGCACGACTGTAAAGCCATGGTGCGAGCCAAACAAGGGCCTGGCATTTTCTATGCTCTTGGCGGCGGAAGTCTTGGCACCCAGTGAGCATTCCAGGGGAAGGAGATTGTGGGAGCAGCCAGCTGAGGCTCGGGGCTTAGTTGTGGGTGAGCAGTGGGATGTGGTCAGGGAGAAGGCCGCACTGGGACCGCTCTTCCTCTCTTTCTAGAACTACTTGTCAAGGAACTTCTACACGCTGCGGTTCCTGGCCCTCTTCTTGGCATTCGCCATCAACTTCATGCTGCTGTTTTACAAGGTGTCGATGCTGTGGCCCCAGGCCCCAGGGGAGGGTCAGATCACACCGCAGGGCCCAGCCCCTTCAGGGAAGGGATGAGATTCCAGACTGAGACTTCTTAAGGGAGTCTGGACTAGACACCTGGGTCTGGACACCCTGTGGGTATGAGTGAGAGTGGCTGGACCCGTGTGGGACAGATGCCTGCATGCATTCAGTAAGGGACACAGAACTGCTCTCCCAGCCAGCCTGGCCACCTGCCAGGCAGTCCCAGGTGTGAGAGTCCCCTCTGCAGCACCCATAGGCCCATCAAGGCTGCTTCACTTTCAGGCCAGCTAAAGAGAGGTGTGTGCGGAGAAGAAAGTGGGCAGCTCACGGAACAGAGAGGGAGGGCTAGGAACCAGGCCTCCTGAAGCCAGAGGGGGTTTCGTGGTCCTGTTGGGGGAGGGGGCCAGATAACAACACACAGGGTGTGGTAGAGATGGGTGATGGGAAGAAAATGCTTAGCTTCTCCGTGCCTCCTCATCCTCAAAATGGGGTCGAAACCACATTTATAGGTGAGACTTGTGAAACTTAAAAGCGGGAGCCAGGGTCAGGTTTGGTGGCGCATGTCTTGATCCCAGCACTTGGGAGGCAGAGGCCGACGAGAGTCCCTAAGTTCTAGACCAGGAGGGTCTACATAGTGAGACTTTCTCTCATAAAGTGAGGCCCACACAGGAGGATCAGGAGTTCAAGGTCATTCTTGGCTATACAGAGAGTCTGTGGGCAGTTCTGAGCTACACAAGACCCAGACTCAAACAAACAAATAAAAAACTGTAGACCCAGTCTCTGGGTCTAGAAAGTTCTGTATAAGCCGGGTGTGATGGCACATATCCATCAACTCAGCACTTGAGAGGCTAACACAGAAGATCACTAGTTTGAGCCAGCCTGGGCTATATAGGAAATCCCAGACAAGCCTATGCTATCAAGGTCCTATGTAAAAAAGCAAAGTGTTGATGGCAGTGGTGGTGCAAGCCTTTAGTCCCAGCACTCAAAATGCAGAGGCAGGTGGATCTCTCTGAGTTTGAGGTTAGCCTGGTCTACATAGTGAGTTTCAGGCTAGCCAGGGCTACCCAATGAGACTCTGTTTAAAAGAGAATTGAGGAGGGAGAGGAAACAAAAGAAAGTGTCTTATAAGTATTACTACCGATTGTGAGTTTGGCATGACAGGCCAGGGGCCACCAGGGTCCCCTCTGATTTACCTTTGACCCCACTTCAGGTCTCAGACTCTCCACCAGGGGAGGATGACATAGAAGGCTCTGGAGCTGGGGACATGTCAGGGGCAGGGTCTGGTGGTGGCTCTGGCTGGGGCTCCGGTGCCAGCGAGGATGTGGAAGGTGATGAGGATGAGAACATGGTGTACTACTTCCTGGAGGAGAGCACGGGCTACATGGAACCCGCTCTGCGGTGCTTGAGCCTGCTGCACACGCTGGTAGCCTTCCTCTGCATCATCGGCTACAACTGTCTCAAGGTGAGACCTGACCTGTGACTGTGGTCCTGGGCAGGAGGGCACCTAGGAGAATGGTTGGGACAGGAGACTTTAGGATGGGTAAAGATAGCCAACCAATACAGGACTGAGGTCTTCGGCGAGGATCCTCTGGCAAATGGGAGCTAATGCAGACCATGGCTGGCGTGCTAAGCTTCAACTTATCTGTGCTGTGCATATGTGGCTGTGTTCGTTTCCGCATCAAGGGTGCAAATTTATCGTGGGGAATATTATTTTCTGCCTGTTAATCATTTGAATTAAGATCTCTGTGAAGCAGGTAGGTGCAGAGGTGGCTCAGCGGTTAAGAGCACACACTGCTCTCGCAGAGGTCCAGTGTTTGGTTCCCAGCACCCATGTAGAGTGGTTCACAGACTGACTCCAGCTTCAGGCAATTTGATGTATTCTTCTGACTTCCATGATCACCTACATACACATAATAGCATGCACTCACAAACACATAGACACACACTTAAAATATTTTTTTTAAATAAAAAGATCTCTATGAAGTCAGGCCCATACTGGTGCATGTTTATAATGCCAGGGAAGCCAGATGAGATCAAGTTCTGGGCCAGCCTGGGCTACATAGGGAGATTCTGTCTCCAAAATAAGCAGGGTATGGGCATACAAGCCCCCACCCCTAGCCAAGTAGTTGTTGACAACTGATGATTACTAGGGGGGGGAAGAGACCATTTTCTTTAGGAGTATGGTCTGGGGTAGGTTGCCTATGCTCCAGTGGAGGGGCCCACACCCATGTATATATGGAAAATGCCAACTGGACTTGTGAGTTATAGTTTAAAAAATAAAGAAGACAAGGCCAGGCATGGTGGCACACACCTTTAGTCCCAGCAGCACTCAAGAGGCAGAGCCAGGCAAATATCTGTAAATTCCAGACCAGTCTGGTCTAAATGGAAGGAAGAAAGGAAAGAAGGAGGGAGGGAAGGAGAGGGAGAGAGGGAAGAAGAGAGGGAGAGAGGGAGGGAGGGAGGGAAGGAGAGAGGGACATAAATAGATCTGTCTGTCACCTGGGGCATTCTGGGGTCTCAGATGTGTCTGGAGAGTGGAGTCTCGATATGTCCAAGGTTTGTCGTGCCCCCAAGGCACATCTCAAGCCGTGTCTCACGGGTTCTGCATGTCTAGAAGTTTGTGTAAATCTTGTAATTTTGCTGAATGGTTAGAGCTCTGTGCACACTGTGCCTGCTGCTCGCCCTCCTTCCATGCCCTTCCACCTACCTCTGTCTTATTCACCTTACAGCCTGAGTTAACACCTGCAGCAGACAACTGGGGTGCCCCCAGCTTGTCCTTTCCCTTATAATGTCACCCACTTCTGCACCTCCCCACCCACCTGCCACCCGCTGCCTGCATCTCTCCACCTACCCCTGACCTCCACATTCTACCCTGAGAACTTCACTAAGCTCTTCTGGTGTCACTCCCAGGCTCCAGCCAGGTGGCATGGCTTTTGCATAGCTAATGCCACCCCTCACCTCTGCCTCCCCCCATGCCTAGGTTCCCCTAGTGATCTTTAAGCGGGAGAAGGAGCTGGCCCGGAAGCTGGAGTTTGACGGCCTCTACATTACAGAGCAGCCCGAGGACGATGATGTGAAGGGACAATGGGACCGCCTGGTGCTCAACACGCCGTAAGTGCCTAGCCCCACCTCAGGGTGGCAGAGGGAACAGGGCCAGATTTCCACTCCAGTCTGGGCCTGGATTTCTGAAGAGCAAGGCTCCAGCCCCATGGCCTGACTTGTTCTCCCTAAGCCTCTTCGTTCTCTCCATCCAATGGACACTTGAAGTTCCTATGGGTGTGGGGTTGGGGTGACGGCTCAATGGGTAAAGTCCTTGCTGCTCACCACAAGGACCTGAGTTCAGATCCTCAAGCAGCGACATAAAAATCTGGGTGTGACTGTCTGGTACAGGGACTCCCAGAGCTAGGAGACAAAGGTAGAAGGATCGATGGAGCTCACTGGCCAATTGGTGACCTTGGGGTTCAGTGAGAGAACCTGTCTCAAAAAGTAATGTGGAGGGGGCTGGAGAGATGGCTCAGCAGTTGAGAGCACTGGCTGCTCTTTCAGAGGTCCTGAGTTCAATTCCCAGCTCCCACATGGTGGCTCACAACCATCTGTAACTGCAGTTGCAAAAGATCTGACCCCGACTTCTGGCCTCCAAACCGTGTGCAGGCAAAACACCCATACACACAAATAATAATAATTAATAATAAAAGTTAACTAATTCTAGAGTCAAGTGTAATTGCTCACACAGGTGCCTAGCACTTAGGAGCTTGAGGCAGGAGAATGATTTGAGCCCAGGAATTTAAAAACAGCCCTGTCTCATGTTGTCCCCAGGCCTGGCCAGTGGCTCCTGACCCTGCCCACGGGTCTTAGTGTTCTATTGCTCTGAAGAGACACCATGACCAAGGCAACTCTTATCAAAGAAAGCACTTAATTGAAGGCTTGCATAGTTAGTTTCAGAGACTTCGTCTATTACATGGTGGCAACATGATGACGTTCAGGCAGGCACGATGCTGGAGAGGTTGCTGAGAGCTACATCCTGATCTCTACACAGCAGAGAGGGGTTGGGGTACTGAGCCGGACCTGGTGTGGAATTTGGAAACCTCAAAGTGGCAAGGAGACCACACCTAATCGTTTCCCAACTGGGGACTCAGCTGGGGGCTATGTATACAAATATACAAGCCTCTGGGGACCAATCTCATTCAATCCACCACACCACCCTAACCTCCCCACGCTTCTCTCTTGACAGGTCTTTCCCCAGCAACTACTGGGACAAGTTTGTCAAGCGGAAGGTGAGAGGACAGTGTGGGGAAGGGAGGGCTCCTGGGCTGAGTCCCTTGCTGCCAGCAGGCCACTCCCAGCTTTGCCAAGAACTTGTTTTGTGTGGGACTCTGGGCAAGGGGCGGTGCCACTCTAGAGAACTTAGGCGGAGTGATCATGGGTCCTCCTCTAAAGAGAAGCTGCACGCAAAGGGCACAGGGTGAGGATTCAGTCTGTAGGCGTATGCGAGAGGAGGTGAGCAGCAATGTGGTGAGCACAATCAAGAATCGTGTCTTTGGGGGCCCGAGGATGTAGCTCAGTTGGTAGAGTGCTTTTCAAGCATGCACAAAACCCTGGGTTCAATCTCAGCACAGTATAAAATTAAGGTGGTGCATGCCTGTACTCAGGTGGTGGAGGCAGGAGGATCATAAATTCAAAGTTGTCTTCATTTACACAGTGAGTTCATGACTAAATTGTGCTATATGAGACACTGTCCCTCAAAAACCCCCAACCAGCAACTACATGGATGGATGGATGGATGGATGGATGGATGGATGGATGGATGGATAGATGGATGGATGGTGGGTGGATGGATGGTGGGTGGATGGATCATGGATGGACAGATTATGTATAGATGGATGGATGGATAAATGGATGATGAATGTATAGATGATGGATGGATGGGCTGGGGAGATGGCTTAGTAGTTAAAAACTCTTGCTACTCTTTTAAGAACCCAGTTTCAGTTTCCAGCACCCACGTTTGCAGTTTATGATGTCATGTAATTCCAGATCCAGGGGATCTGATACCCTCTTCGGGATTTGATGGGTACCCACACATATGTGGCATACACTCACACAGACAAACACACATACAACTAAATAAACAGTAAGTCTTGAAAGAAGTAAACCCAAATAGAATTTGGCAATAAGTTTTGAAAAATAATAGAGACTTTAGTAGTGGCTTTAGTGGCTATGAGCACTGGCTACTCTTACAGTGGACCTGGGTTCAGTTCTCAGCACCCACATGGTGGTTCACAACTGCCTGTAACTCCAGCTCCCCTGTATGAAATGCCCTCTTAATGCTCCTATGGGCACTGCACACACATGGCAACACACATACATAAGACTTAAAAAAAATTAACTAAATAGCCTGGTGACACTATGCCTTTTATCTCAGCACTTGGGAGGCAGAGGCCGGTGGATCTCTGTGAGTTTGAGGTCAATCTGGTTCACAGAGTGAGTTCCAGGCCATCCAGAGCTGCATGGTGAGACCCTGTCTCGAAACAACAACAAAAAGTATTAAAAACTAAATCAGCGAGGATACTCAGGAGTGCGTGTTGGCCAGGGAAGGTTGCTGTTTTGTTGGAGAGGGCTGGAGTGAGCCCCGTAGAAACGTGTCAATTGCCTGGGGTAGGAATGTGGGAAGGGCAAGGACGCTGGTGTGGCTGGGACAGTGAGCGAAGTGGCCATTCCACCAGTCCCAGTTATCAGCCTACCTCCCCAACAATAAAGCACCGCCATTAGTTTGGCTACCGTCACTGCCAGATGTCGGACTTTGTTCCCGGAGACCTGCAGAAACCAGGTCCTTCTTCCAAGAAAAATGCTCCCCCTATTTTTCATGCAAAGTTGAGCGTCCCTGGAACCCCTATATAGGTAATGTCCCCTTTTCCAGCTCCAACCTGTCTTCATGGCCTGAGGTTTTCTCCTGCAGGTTCTGGACAAACACGGGGACATCTTTGGGCGGGAACGGATTGCAGAGTTGCTGGGCATGGACCTGGCCTCTCTGGAGATCACAGCCCACAGTGAACGCAAACCTGACCCTCCACCGGGGCTACTGACATGGTGAGAGAGACACATCAGCCAAGGACGGGACAGGGACACACGGGGCTAGTGTCTGATGCCCAGCCATCTGGCTGTGTCTCCCTCCCTGTTCCCTCAGGATCATGTCCATCGATGTCAAGTACCAGATCTGGAAGTTTGGAGTCATCTTCACAGACAATGTGAGCGGGGGCTATGGAGAGGGAATGCAGCAGGAGAGCAATGTGTCTGGATGAGGGAATGGTCCACTCAAAGCCCCTAGGATAGCAACGTTCCAGTTGTTTGAAGGGCTTTGGGAGGTTTCCAGGTCTCCCTGATCCCAGAAAGATTCTAGGGTGCCTTGCTCCTACAGTGCCTTCTCATCCTGAGGTTCCGCTGCAGTGGGTCCTTCTTAGCTCATCTCCTACCCGCTCCCTGGCTCCCTAGGCTCTGAAGCAGATGCTCCCCTAGACAGTCCCCTAGGCATCTGTCCTTGCTCTGGGGCATCCTTCCATGTTTCCTGACCCTGACCCTTTTATACTCAGTCTTTCCTGTATCTGGGCTGGTACATGGTGATGTCTCTCCTGGGACACTACAATAACTTCTTCTTCGCTGCCCACCTCCTGGACATCGCCATGGGGGTCAAGACGCTGCGCACCATCCTCTCGTCTGTCACCCACAACGGAAAGCAGGTGTGCAGAGGACCTGGCAGGGACCTGCGTGGAAATCTGGGAGTGGCAGGGGGCAGGCGGTGGTGATCAAGAGCTCCTGGGAAAGACCACATGATAACGGCCCCCGTGCGTGCTTGCGTGCCTGCGTGGGAGGGGGAGGTGAGGGTGGGGCAATCTTTGAGGGGCGGGGCAAAGGGGTATTTTTGAGGGGCAGGACAAAGGGAATGGCAACCTGGAAGGGTCTTGAGCCAGGAGGTTAGGGCATTCTTTGTTTTATTTTTGTGTTTTATTTGGAGGTTATTTGAGATGGGTTTCCCTGTGTAGCCCTGACTGTCCTGGAACTCACTCTGTAGACCAGGCTGTCCTCAAACTCAGAGATTGGCCTGCCTCTGCCTCCGAGTGCTGAGATTAAAGGCGTGTGCCACCACACCAGATCTAGGATAGGGCCATTCTAGGGGAGGGGAGAGCCAAGCAGCTGGATTGTAGACGAGGCTCCAGTATCCAAGGAGTCAGAGAGTGAGGTTGCCGTGTAGAAGGAGCGAAACGTTGACCCGAGCCTGCCTGTCCCCAGCTGGTGATGACTGTAGGGCTCCTGGCCGTGGTGGTCTATCTGTACACGGTGGTGGCCTTCAACTTTTTCCGCAAATTCTACAACAAGAGCGAAGACGAGGACGAGCCCGATATGAAATGCGATGACATGATGACGGTGAGCCCCTTTCTGCACTGGTCTAAGTCACTGAGTGGCGTAGCTAGGGCTGCTGTCACTGCGATGAAACCCCATGGCCCAGTGCTACTGTGGCTGCGATGAAACCCCATGGTCCAAAGCAACTTGGGGAGGAAAGGGTTTCATTCACAGTAGTTCCATGTAACAGTTCATCATCAAAAGCAGTCAGAACAGGAACTCAAGCAGGGCAGGAACCTGCAGGCAGGAGCTGATGCAGAGCCATGGGAGGGTGCTGCTTGCTCTCTGCAGGTTGCTCAGCCTGCTTGCTTATAGGACCCAGGACCACCAGCCCAGAGGTGGCACCACCCACAATGGGCTGGGCCCTCCTTCATCAATCACTCATTAAGAAAATGCCTGCCCTGCATCGTGGTCATATGGAGGCATCTTCTCAAATGAGTTTCCCTCTTTCAGATATCTGTATAGTTTTGTGTCAGGTTGACATAAAACTAGCCCGAATGCTAAGCTTCCACAGCCTGTCTCGAAGGGGCTTAAATAACAGCATCTCTGTCACGGGGGTGTGAGGAGGGCTTGCCAGCTGATGTAGCTTTGAACAGGACCAGCCACAACATCATTTCAGCTGTTAAAACTGTAACTGTCGCCTTGAATCTCAGCACTCAGAGGCAAGGGAATCTCTGTGAGTTCAAGGCCAGCCTGGTCTACATCGAGAGTTCCCCGACAACCAAAGCTGTAGTGAAGCCTTGTTTCAAAACAAACCAAAAATCCTTCCTCTGGCCTGGTCACCTGTGACTTCACAGACATCTGTAGGCCTGCGGGGGACTGCCTAGCCCCACAAACCTTGAAAGTCTTAGACTGGGGGTCAGAGGTGTAAGTCCAGTGGAAGAGCACAAGGCCCTTGGTTTAGCAAAAATGTGCTCATGCAATCCCAGTATTCAGGAGACTGGGGCAGGGGGCTCATGAGTTCAAAGCCAAGCTGAGCTACATAGGTAAGGAGACTACTCCAAAGGTTTGTTTTTGTTTATTGAGATACTTTTCTCTGTGTAGCTCTGGCTGTCCAAGAACTTGCTCTGTAGACCAGGCTGACCTCAGACTCACAGAGATCCTCCTGCCTCTGCCCCCCAAGTGCAGGGATTGAAGGCATGAACCACCACTGCCCAGCTAAGGATTTTTTTTTCCCATTGTTCAATTGTAAGCGCATATTTCTCTTTTTCTAACAATGGCGATGATAACTCACACTGACTATGATGTGCTAGAGGCAGGGCCACAATCAAGAGAATCATTTCAGGGGTTTGTGCCAGAAGATGACTTGTGATCTGGCTTCATGGGCCCCTGCTCATGGGCCACAGTCCAGCCCCACAGCCTGCTCCCCATCACTGTCACTAGCCTGAGCTCTTAGTCAACACAACTGGGACCTCTCACCTCCTGGGAATACAGAAAAAGCGAGTGTGAAGTCTGTCCCATGTGCCAGATGACCCAGCCCTTTCCCCACCTCTGCTTAGAAACTTCTGGTGACCCACATGCCCAGTGGAGAAGGCTGAATCATGTCACCATGGCTTACAAAAGCAGGGAAGAGCTGGCGCTACCTGCGTCTAACCACAGTCCTTTCCGCTTTCGATTTTTGGCTTTCTGGTTCTTTTTCAGTTCCTTTAGGACCATGTGTTTCCTCCCACTTCTGGTCCACTGCATTGACCTCTCTCTGCCCTTCACCAGGCAGCATCCATACCCCTCACCTGACATCCTACCTTCCGAATTAAACGCTGCCTCCTACAGGAAGTCCTCTTTCTGACCATTGCTTGATCCAGGGCCTACAGAACCCACATGCCCATTTCTCATCTCCCTCCTGATTCTTGTTCATAGTGACGCCTCACCAACCTTATTTCAGTTCCTCATGGAAGCAAAAGAATGAAAAACCAAAAGCAAAACAAAACAAAAACATTTTTTTCCTTTTCTTTTTTTTCATGCATACATGGTGTTTTGCCTAAAGTATGTCTGAGTTATGGATGGCTGTGACGCACCATGTGGGATCTGGGTCCTTAAGAGCAGCCTGTGCACTTAACCACTGAGCCATCTCTCCAGCCTCCTACCTCCCAAAAGAAATTTTAAAAAGTTTGGTGTAGTCAGGCAGTGGTGAGGCACGCCTTTAATCCCAACACTCGATAGGCAGAGGCAGGAGGTCTGTGAGTTCGAGGCCAGCCTCGTCTACAGAGTGAGTTCCAGGACAGCCAGGGCTACACAGTGAAATGAAACCCTGTCTCAGAAAAAAACCAACCAACCAACCAAACAAACAAACAAAAAACTGAAAACAAAACAAAAACTTTGGTGTCTATGTGTGAATGTGTGTGTGTGTGTGTGTGTGTGTGAGAGAGAGAGAGAGAGAGAGAGAGAGAAGGTTAGAGCCCAGGCCTTACTGCACACCTCAGCCCCCAAAATTTATCTTTTCCTCCCCAATGTTGACATACCACATTGTTTTTGACTACCCAGCACACTCTCTCTCATCACCCAATTCCATTCTCATAACACTTCCTTCAGCTTCCAGCAAAGGCTTGTCCTCCTGCATGAAATCATTCTGTTGCCGTCCTGAGGCAATCTGAGCCATTCTGATCGTCACCCAGTCTGTGAAGGCTCCTGAGCCTTCTCCTGTTCACAGTGACCACAGTGAACCTCCCTGATCCAGCCTGACTCCTCTGTCCCTGTCACCTGTCCTGTTTCCAGCCCCCAGTGTAGCCAAGGATGATTTTGAACTTCTGATCCTCCTGCCACCACCTGAGATGACAGGCATGTGCCACCATGTCTGTTTCGTGTGGTGCCGGGAATCAAACCCAGGGCTTCATGCTTGCCAGGCAAACACGAGACGTAGCAACCAGGGTACATTCCCTGCTCTGACCACTTGAGTTAGTCACACTTCTGCCCAGTGTGACCAAATACCCAACAAAGGCAACCTGTGGAAGAAAGGGAAGATTTCGGCCCCTAATGTCCAGGGCGTGAGGCGGCCGGTCACTCTCTAATGTCCAGGGCGTGAGGCAGCCGGTCACTCTCTAATGTCCAGGGCGTGAGGCAGCCGGTCACTCTGAGCCCCCAGTGAAGAAGCAGAGGAAGGGAGTGCTTTCTCCTTCTGATTCACTCTGGGACCCCACCTCACACTGGGTCCACATTCAGGCTAGATCTTCCCACCTCAGTTAACCCAATCTAGAAACTTCCTTGTAGATGTGCCCAGAAGTCCCCTCCTAGGTGAACCATGAAGGCCCACCGGCACCCTTCGGTGACAGCCCCTACACTTCCCCAGCTGTGAGAGGCAGGGCCAGGGCCCTGTCTGACACTGCTGTGTCTCCAGGTCTGCCTCATCCAGGCTTCTAGTAGGTGATGGTGGCTGTCTTCTGAGTGAACCCCTCCCTCCGCAGTGCTACCTGTTCCACATGTATGTGGGTGTCCGGGCTGGCGGAGGCATCGGAGACGAGATTGAGGACCCAGCGGGTGATGAGTATGAACTCTACCGGGTTGTCTTCGACATCACCTTCTTCTTCTTCGTCATTATCATCCTGCTAGCCATCATTCAGGGTCAGTGCTAGCTGGGTGTGTGGGTGTGAGGAGTGCCTAGTGTCTGGGGACTGGCTACCTCCCTAAGACCTCAGGCTGGTGGTCTCTCTGAGCCTCAGTTTCTTCATCTGAAAAAAATGGAGGCGTTAAAACCGGGCACAGTGTCACGTGACTGTAATCTTAGCTCTCGGGAAGCAGAGGCAGGAGGGCTGCATAAGCCACCCTGGTCTACACTCCAGACCAGTCAAGGCTACAGTGTTTGAGATGCCGTGAAGATTAAGCCATGCATTCCTTTGAAGTGTCTGCCCGGTAGGAAGTACTCAGTAACCGCCTGGTTCTATTCTGCTTGGGAAGTGTGGTAAGATCAGGGAACCCATGGAAGAAAGGCAAGGCCAGAGGTGCTGGGTATATACAGGGTCCTGACTTGTGTCCTGCCTGATCTGTGTCCTGCCACCCCAGGTCTGATTATTGATGCTTTCGGGGAGCTCCGAGACCAACAAGAGCAAGTGAAGGAGGACATGGAGGTGCATCAGGGCAAGGATGACTCTGAGGGGTTATGGGGCACCAGGGATGTCATATAGACCTTGACTCTGACATCCTTCATTGTCCTCAGACCAAGTGCTTCATCTGCGGGATAGGCAGTGACTACTTTGATACGACCCCACATGGATTTGAGACCCACACTCTGGAGGAGCACAACCTGGCCAATTACATGTAAGGATGGGAGGTGGTGGGTGATCAAGAGGGCAGGAGGGAGACTGTCGACAGCCAGGGCAGGGCTACTGAGCCTGGGCCAGTTATGGAAAGGAGTGTGGGTATCCATGGTGTTTAGCCAATCAGAAGGCAGGCATCACTGTGGCTCAGTGATAAAGCAAAATCCCCCACTGAGGGGCTGGAATATGGCTCAGTGGTAGAGCCCCTGCCTAGAATCCCCCAGTGAGGGGCAGGGGTGTGGCTCAGTGGTAGAGCCCCTGCCTAGAATCCCCCGGTGAGGGGCTGGGGTGTGGCTCAGTGGTAGAGCCCCTGCCTAGCATTCACTGGGCTCTGAGTTTCATTCTCAGAACCAGAAAACAAAACTAAACCTCAATGCAAGTATGGTTCTTACCTTTCCCCTGTGGTCCTCTGTCCCTCAGGTTTTTCCTGATGTATTTGATAAATAAGGATGAGACAGAGCACACCGGTCAGGTAAGGAGTGCTAATGAGGGATGAGTAGGGACATGGCTGACAGAAAGCCGTTCCAGCAGGCTGTACTCTAGTTCCACCCTGAGTGTACTCAATAAATTAGTCTTCAAGACGACAATAAGCAGGCAGCAGAGACCTCGAAGACATGACCAAAGGACTCTCGTCCCCTCAACCCTAGGAGTCATATGTCTGGAAGATGTACCAGGAAAGGTGCTGGGATTTCTTCCCTGCTGGAGACTGTTTCCGCAAGCAGTATGAGGACCAGCTCGGCTGAGGTCTGCAGCTGGCCCTCTCCCACCTCAAGTGCCTTATTCCCACTGCAAGCGCCTGTCCAGGCTGCTGGCACAGGTGATGCTGAACTAGACAAATAAAGTCTATGCTGCACCCTAGCAATCATTGTGTTGGATCATTTAAATTTGAGGGGACTGAGCATCCAAAAATCCCCCCCCCAAGAAAAGCAAGATGACAACAGTCTGAAGTCATGTTTATTATAAGATAAGGACATGTTGTGACCACTAGTGTGTCTGTTAGGAATCTTCAGAGGTCCATTTGTCATGGCATGCCCTCTCAGAAGGTCATTCCTGGATGTAGAGGTTGCTAGGGGCGGTGGGGTCATCCGAGGGCCGTGTCTCCACCACAACAGGCCTGAAGAAGAGAGAGGTCAAGTTATTCATTAGCTCATTCCCAAGTAGTTAACAGAAACTGCCATTCCAATGCTGGGCTGTGACAATGACTAAGCATGGTGGGTCATGCCTATGATCCCCAAAACCAGGAGGCTGAGGCAGAAAGATCTGGAGTTCAGGGTCGTCCTCCACTACATAAGGAGTCTGAAGAGGGCTGGCTTACGTAATGGCTCAGTAAGTGAAGGTGCCTGCCACCAAACTTATGACCTGAGTTCAGGTCCTCTGATCTCCAGGTGTCTATGGCACATGTCGTCCCCCCCTCCTCCCGCGTAATAAGAGAGAAGAGAGAATTGAGAACAGCTGGGGCTACATGGTGGGACACTGACAGCAACAACAGGAAAGGAGCCCTGGGGAGTTCACACTCTCAACACGAATGGTACATAAAGGGAAGCAGAGAAGCCCGGCGCTTCCACCCCAGGATGTCAGCCAAGGCTCCCAAGAATCACGGTGGAGCCGGAGCCTTAGGAGGGAACTTAGTAACAGAATATGGGAGGGTGTTCTAGGCCAATGAAGAACCAGCCGCAGAAACCTCGGCTCCACACCAGCAGCCCCACCTATTCCTCTCTCGCCATACCTGGGGGAGCCGAGCAGACGGAAGGTGAGGGTGGGGTCTCTCAGCTCCTGCAGCAGCTGTGGAGAGAGTGTGGATGTGTCTACAGGATGACCCCTCTCTACACACATGGCTTCCTACGGAGAAGTCTAACCCAACAGCCACATGCTAAGTTGTGTGACTTTGAGCAAATGACTTCACTGCTCTGCATCCAAGACCACTAACTTGAAGAATCACAGTGCCCTGTCTGATAGGCAGCTGTAAAGAGTCGATCAAAGGGCCTGGAAGCCAGCACGGTGCCTTTCGTCTTCCGACTTCCCATTTCCGGTGGGAGTGTCTGTTCTGGGACCCAGGGCTTCTCCAAGCCCATTTAAAGGATGAGAAGACTGAGGAGAGGGCAAGGCAGTGGTGTGAACTGAAGAGGCCCTACCTGTTCTGAGCCTGGAGCCCACACCTGAACTCCGTGCTTCCAGAAGGCCTGGAGTCGGTTTCCCACCATAGCTGGAGAGAAATCAGTTGCCTGTGACCCTTCAGGTCACAGAACTCTCACCCTTGACCCCGGAGCCCTCTCCTCCCAGCACATACCCACAGCCTCCACGGCTTCCGTCATGGGAATCTCAGGGGTGCGAAGCCCGGGAGCTGGGGCCCCCTCTGGGGTCACTAGCTTCAGAGAGCCTGGGAGGAAGTGGGGGGAGGGATTTGAACACAGTCCTGGATTGAGGACCAGGAAGGGGAGGGAGGAAGCACTCACCGTCCATCAACACCATCACCATGTCTTCATTAACTTGGGTCACCTGCACTGGTCCCTTGTGCTCTGTGTGAGAGGCAGGGGCTTAAGAACTAACTGCCTGGCCCTCTGTTCAACTAGCGCCCTCAGGTCCCTGCCTGCCACACAGGCCCCACCCTGTTATCCATCTGACCCCGTTCCATCTCTTTCTCAGTATTGGCTCAGGCTTAGCCCAGTCACTCTGACCCTCCCCTCCACAAGGAATAAACTGCCTCTCCCGCTGGCTGCCTTAACCTGTAGTCCCACCATCCTTCGACCCAGCCTCTTCCCACAGTCCAGTCCTCTCCCGCAAATGCCTTTTCTGAAGCCCCGCCCTCTCCCCTCAGCTCCGCCCCTTTGCTGCAGCTTGAACCTCGTTCCTGCAGCCCTGCCTTTGTCTGCAACCTCTCCCCAAGATCCTCCATCCTGCAGCACTCCCCGTCCAAGCCCACCTCTTTCTTCCCTACAACCCCGCCTTCTCCAGTAGTCCTTCCTCTCCCTTGCGGCCCCTCCATCCCCTGCTGCCCCTCCCTCCCTTGAAGACCCTCCTCTCTCAGCTTCTCCCTCCCTGCAGTCCCCTCCCTCCCTTACAGTTCCCGCCCCCTCTGCAGCGCCTCACTCTGTGGCGCAACTCACTCACCGGTGCTGGAGTCGTCCAGCCAGCAGGACAGGGCACCAAAGCGCACGGTGTGGAAAAGCACCGACCTCGCCGCGTGCCCGGGGCTCACGCCGATGCACACGGCCGGCAGCTCGGAGCCCGGCGCTGTCAGCAACGCGAACACTGGCAGCGGCGTGGGCAGCGGGAACAGCACCTGCTGCGGGCCACAGGGGGAAGAGCTGCTCAGGGAGGCTCTCAGGGAAAACAAAATGTGCAGCGCCCCCCCCACTCGGTTTTTCGACATAGGGTTTCTCTGTAGCTTTGGTGCCTGTCCTGGAACTAGCTCTTGTAGACCAGGCTGGCCTCGAACTAACAGAGATCCGCTTGCCTCTGCCTCACCACCATCACCCGGCTAGGTGCAGGTCTTAAGGATCAAAAATGTTTGTTTGTTTTAATGATTTACTTATTTTTATTTTATGTGCATTGGTGTTTTGTCTCCATGTATGTCTGTGTGAGGATGTAGAATCCCCTGGAACTGGAGTTAGTTACAGACAATTGTGAGCTGCCGTGTGGGTGCTGGGAATTAAACCAGGTCCTTTGGAAGAGCAGCCAGTGCTCTTAACCACTAAGAGGTCTCTCCAGACCCTCAGGATGGGCGGGGCCTGCTGGGAGAGTGTTCACCCAGTTCTTTCTGTCAGTGCGAATGGTAGCAGGCCCAAAGTGCAGCACCCTTGCCCCGCAGCCTTACCCGGACAAGCAGGAATTTGTTCATCGGCTGGTACCACTGGAGCAGGACCACAGACGTCTCCAGTGCCCCACACAGGAATGGGCCCCCAGAGCTAGCGCTCTCAGCTGTGGAAGCAGACAAGAATGGGTCAGGGTCTGCCTCCTTCCCAGAGCACTCCATATCTTTCCCTGGGGCCCTGGACACCTTGCCTCAGCCTTACTGAGTGGATAATGTCTAAGCACCAACCCTACCCACCCTCCCAGCACCCCCTGAGCCTGGCTCTCACCCACACAGCAGGCCCGGCAGCCTTTGGTATCCTGGACCTTAGTTGAGACCATGTTCTTTCTGAAGAAGAAGGAAGTGTAAGTGACCACAAGGACAGCAGGAGGGGTGAGGGAAGCCAGTGGTGCCCTTTGGGGCTGGTACCTTGCCAGTAACCGGTGAGGGCTAATGTGAGCGATGGGGCTTCCTGTTCGGATCTCTTTCCTCTCCAGCAGGCCCAGGATGCTATGAGAATATAGGTGGGGGGTCTTCCCTGCAGTGTGTGTATGGGAGGGGGAGTGGGAAGCGGTTTTAGGACCCCTTACCATCTTGTCTCCCAGCCCTTGGCTAGCCCCAGGCCTTTGAAACTCCCCAGCACACAGATCCCACTTTCCTCCCACATATTCCTACCCTTCCCATCTGAAGGAACCGGTGTGACCAGGCACTGTGGGTGCTGGGGCGGGGGGACAGAGCTCTCTGTTCTATACTGTGATCTGCTGAGGGGTGACCAGTCACTATGATCTGCTGGGGGGTGACCAGGCACTGTGATCTACTGGGGGATGACCAGGCACTGTGATCTGCTGAAGGTGGGGGTGACCAGGCACTGTGATCTATTGGGAGCAGGACAGAGCTCTCTGTGCTATACTGTGATCTGCTGGGGGGTGACCAGGCACTGTGATCTGCTGGGGGGTGACCAGGCACTGTGATCTGCTGGGGGGTGACCAGGCGCTGTGATCTGCTGAAGGTGGGGGTGACCAGGCACTGTGATCTATTGGGAGCAGGACAGGCTCTCTGCCTACACAGCACAGCAGCAGCCAGGTGAGGGAAGTTTAACTAGCCTGGGAAGTTGCACCTGGGGGTTATTTATTTATTGTTAGTGCTTGTTTCTCAAAACAGGGTCTCATGTGGTCCAGGCTGGCCTCTGACACCCCGTGTAGCTTAGACTGGCCTTGAACTCCCATCCTCCTGGCTCCGTCCTGAGCGCTGGGATTACAGGTGGGTGCTGCCACACCTGGTACGTACGTCAAAGCTTAACCAAAACAAACAAACAAACAACAACAAAAAACCCTACCTATGCTGGGAGTGGTGGCACTTGCTTGTAATCTCAGGATTGGGAGGCTGAGGCCAGAGAACCCCCCCAAGTTCAAGGCTAGACTGGGCTACGTAAGGGGAATTCTGTCTCAGAAGGCCTGGGGAAAGGACGCTGGGCGTACAGGTCAGTGGTAGCATTTGTAAGCATACACCTGCCCTGTTACCGAAACTCAAACAGCGAAAAGTCCTGTAACTTCTTCAGCCTGTGTTACAGACTTGAAGGGGGAGTAAGTCCTGCCTTTCAGACCTCCTGCCCCTGTCTCTTCTGCTCTGGGATTAAAGAGTGCACCAGCTACACCCAGAGATGGCCGGTGTACCCAGGTATTTAAAGACGAATTTATTGTAAAAATGAACTCACAACCAACTTGAGGGGGGATATTTCTGTGATATGGAAAATTCTGAGATCGTACAGATATGAAAACTGAGGCTCAGGGAGAGCAGCCCCGTGCCTTCCGCTCACCCAGTAGGAAAGTGGTGATTTAAACTTCAGGCTCAGTGAAGCTGAAGACTCATCCACACATTATCCGCCCCCATCCTTAACTCCCGGCCCCTGCCCCTCCCCTAGCCCACAGGCTGACCTGAGAGAGACATGAGGAGGTTGTTGATGCAATACACCCAGGTTGTCCGGCCAGGGAAGAGCTGCAGAGAATAGGGGTGACTCCTGTGATTACCAGTCAACCCTATGCCACTCCACCCCCCCCTTCCAGCACTGTCCCCATCCCTCACCATCTCCAGCGTGGCCTCCTGATCATTCCGGTTCAGTATGAAAATGCCTTCCTCTGCACCCAGGAGCAGGTGCTGGTCTGAGTGGGCCAGACAAAATGGTTCTCTCATTGTGGGGGAAGAACCTCCCAGATCTTTGTCCCAAACTGGACCTCTACCCCCCCACACCCTTTATACTAATTCTCCCTGCGGACTGACATCCCCAGTTTGTATCTCCTCAAGTCTGAACGGAAACCCTGCTCAGTTCCCTAAGCAGCACCCATGTCAAAGTGCCTGGCAGTTCTTTGTCCCTGACCAGCCAACTCTAATTTTCACACCAGCTGCACACTTGCTTCTCCAACAGCAGCTCTCTAAGCCCCATCCCTTCTTCCCCAGCACTCAGCTCTGACTGCTATGCCTGTCTGTGGGCTGGCTTTGACTCTGGACCCCCAATATGGCCTTTTCTACTCAGTGAGACTGCTCAGTCCTGGTTGGTGCCTATGTCTCATTTAAAAAAAAAAAAGATTTGTTTTTATTCTATGTGTACGAATGTTTGTCTACATGCGTGTTTGTGTACCATGTGCATGCAATACCTGGAGAGACCAGAAGAGGGTGGCAGAGCCCCTGGAACTAGAGTTAGAGAAGACTATGATCCACCCTGTGGGAGCTGGGAACTGAACCTGGGTCCTCTGAAAAAAGCAGCTGGTGCTCTTAACTGCTGAGCCACCTCCCAAGCCTCTCTCTTGTTTTAAGAGATCTGGTCACAGGAGTTCCACTGGCCCTTGACCTCCCTATGAAACCAAAGCTGACCTTAAACTCCTGATCCTCCGGCCTCTACCTCCTGAGAGCTGGGTCACCAGTGTGCTTTGCACTACGATGCTGTTTGTTTTTAAGAAGGCCTTGCCATACAGCCCTGGCTGGCCTCAAACCTATGATAATCCTCCTGCCTCAGCCTCAGGAGTGCTGTGGTTAAAGGTGCACACCTCCATTCCAAGCCTCTTACGTCATTTAATACTGACCTCCCCAATCTTATCCCCATCTGTCATCTCCAGACTCTGTCCTCTTCTGCTGCAGACAAACCCGTGGCCCCCCAAAGCTGATCCCAGTCTGCCATCAACAACACCTCCAACTCTAGACTGTCTGATTATTCAGATACCTCAGGCCTCTAAACTCCACCTTCTCTAGCGTTCATCTCTGATGTCATTCTTTCACTTCCCTTCATGAATCTCCACATCTGACAGTAACCACAGCATCTGCTCCAGATCTGGCTTAGCCAACATCACTCCATTAAGACCCTTCCTCTGGAACTAAGCACCTACCACTCCCCGAGGGCCTGAGTTTGATTGGTTCCCAGCACCCATACCTGGAGGCTCACAACCACCTGCAACCGCAGGTTCAGGGGCTCTTACTTGCTATGCTGGGTTCTGTGGACACCTGGGCTTATGTGCACAAACATGTACATAGTATTCACCCATTGATGGCTTCTTGGGGAGGAAAGGTCAGTTTTCTTTAAGGGCTAACTACATTCTAGTGGCTGGCCTCACAGTCATGAGTAAAGGGACAACACAAATTAGACTCCATGACTTAAAAAAAAAAAGGACAGTAAGTTGGGAAGGGGTGGAGAATAGGATTGGATCTGGGAGGAGGGGGTGAAGATGATCAAAATATATTGTATTGCATTCTCAAATAATAATATTATATTTTAAAAAGACTCACATTATCTTAAAAATAAAAACCTAAGTCCTAAATAACAAAAAAGACCCTCCTGGGGCTGGAGAGGTGGCCCAGTAGTTAAGAGCACTTGTTGCTCTTGCAATTTGGTTACCAGGACCCATGTGTCAGTGAACAACCATCTCTAACTCCAGTTCCAGAGGATACAACGCCCTCTCCTGGTCTCTGCCAACACTGCATGCACATGGCAGATAAGCATACATGCAGGTAAAATCACTCATAAGTAAAATTAAAATAAAAAATAGTCTTCCTGGACCCCTTTGTGCTCCCACTAGGGTCCCCTCATCCCCACCTGGCCCCCCACTCCAGTCTCTTTTGGACCTCCTGAATGCCCACCTTTAGTAGAGGGATGTGTCCAGGCAGCTGTGCTGTGGATCTGGAGGGGGCAGCCATTGAATAATTTCACAAGAAGGGCACATCCCTGGATAGCCATGGTCAGTGGGTAGCAGCAATGAACAGAGGACAGGAAGTTGAGCATAGGGTTCAGACTCTGCCTATCCCCAGAGACCCTCACTCTCCCCACCCCCATCTGTGTAGGCATGGTCCAAAAACTATTACATGAAAGATTTCAAAGATAAAAAAATTCATGTTGGGGCTACAGAGATGGCTTGATGGTTAAGAACACTGGCTGTTCTTTTAGAGGACCCGGGTTTAATTCCTAGCACCCACATGGCAGCTCACAACTGTCTGTACCTCCAGTTCCAGGGGATCTAACACCCTCACACAGACATACATGCAGAGAAAACATCAATGCAAAATAAAATAAATAGATAATTTGCTGGGCAGTGGTGGTGCACGCCTTTGATCTCAGCACTCTGGAGGCAGAGGCAGGCAGATCTCTGAGTTCAAGGCTAGCTGGTCTACAGAGTGAGTTCCAGGACAGACAGGGCTACAAAGAGAAACCCTGTCTTTATTGTTGTTGTTGTTTTTGTTTTTGTTTTTCGAGACAGGGTTTCTCTGTGGCTTTGGAGTCTGTCCTGGAACTAGCTCTGTAGACCAGGCTGGCCTCAAATTCACAGAGGTCCGCCTGCCTCTGCCTCCAGAGTGCTGGGATTAAAGGTGTGCACCATCACTGCCCAGCGAGAAACCCTGTCTTAAAAAAACAAAAACAACAAAACAAAAATTATGTTTTGTTTTAGCTTTTTCTTCATTTTTACATGGGTCTCCTGCAGTCCAGACTGGCCTTAGCTTCTCTATGTAGCCCAGGCTGGCTCTCAACTCCTGATCCTCTTGCTTCTGTTTCCCCAGGGCTGGGTACTACAGATAATGAGCCACCACACCCTGACCCTACAGTAGACCTCTTACTGTACCTATCAACGAACCCCCCTCATAGGTACATATATCAGTGGAAAATACAGGATTGGGTACTAGCCAGTTTGAGGCATCTATGGCGGGGCAGGGGGTCTTGAAGTGGAGCCTCCCTGGATAAGGGGAATGTCTTATGGGTGACCCTGGGTAAGCTGCTTACCTCGCGGCGCTTCGCTTTCTCCATCTGTGGAACAGAAAACAGCCACCTCTGGGGTCCCTCTCCTCCCATATCTTTAAACAGAGTCTCCTATGTACCCCATTTGGCCTGGAAGCCTCCCCCCTTACTCGTATCTTTGCACGTCCTGGAGAGAGAATGCAAGGCTTTGCACATAGCAGCTAAGCCCTCCTCCACTGAGCCACGCCTCCAACCCCTCACTGTTGAACTAGACAAAGCTCTATAAGGTGAGCTAGGGCCCCAGCCTTCTACTGCAGAACTAGGTAAGCTCTCTTGTGCTAGTCAGGTTGTTTGGTTTTGGTTTTTGTCAACTTGATACAAACTAGAGTTATTTGTAAAGAGGGTACCATAACTGGAGAGATTACCGATTAATATGGAAGGGCCCAGCCCATCTTGATGGTGCCACCCTTGGGCAGGTGACCTGGGTTGTATAGAAAAGCAAGATGAGCGAGCCCTGAGGAGCGAGCCAGAAAGCAGTGCTCCTCCTTGGGCTATGCTTCAGTTCCTCCCCGACTTCTCCGGACGGCAGACTGTAAAGTGAAAGTGGAAACCAAACAAACCCCTTCCTCCCCAAGCTGGTTTGGGTGGGAGTTTCATCACAGAGATGGGAAGGCTAAACTACACTCCTAAATTCAGATTCCCAGCACCTCATTAAAAAGCCGAGCGTGCAATTGTTAGTAGAGAGGCATAAGCCAGCAACCTATGGGAGCAAATGCAGGGACCCACAGCCAAACACTAGACGGAGCCAGGGGAACCTTGAAAAAGAGAGGGAAGAAGGATTGTAGGAGCTGAAGGGATCAAGGATACCACGAGAACACAGTCCACTGAATCAATAAGCAGGACTCACAGAAACCGAAGTGACAGTCACAAAACCTGTATGGGTCTGAGCTAGATCCTCTGCATATACCTATGGTTGTGTAGCTTGGTGTTCTTGTGGGACTCCCAAAATTGGGAGTGGGAGTGTTTCTGACTCTTTTGCCTATGCTTGAGAAATATTTTCTCCTACTGGGTTGCCTTATGCAGCCTTGATATGAGGGTTTTGTTTTTTGTTTTTTTTTTTTTTGATATGAGGGTTTTTGCCTGGTCTTATTGTATCCTGTTAGGCGGATACATGTTAGGTGGATACATGTTTGGTGGATACATTGTTTGGTGGATACAATGTTTGGTGGCTATCCCTGGGAGGCTGACTCTTTGTTTCTTTTCTTTTTTTTTTTTTAAGGGAAACAGAAAAGGAGTTTCTGGGGCCAAGAGGAGGTGGGGGACAGACTGGGAGGAGTGGAGGGAGGGGAAACTGCAATCAGGATGTAATTAATATGAGAGAAGAATAAAAGTTTTAAAAAGCTGGGCATAGCTACGCTCCTCCCAGAGACAGGTCCTGAGGCTTGCTGCCACCAGCCTATCCAACTTTAGTGAGAGACTGTCTCAAAGAAATAAGATGGTGAGTGATAGAGCAGGTCACCAGATGTCCTCTGGCCTCCATATGTGCATCCACCCATGTGCCTGAGCATCCACCCACACGCCTGTGTTGTGGAATAGTCTTTTTGTACACTGTGAAGATGAGTTGTTCTCATTGGTTTAATAAAGAGCTAAAAGGCCAAAAGCTAGGCAGGAAGAGGTTAGGTGGGAATTGAAGACAGGGAGAGAGCTCTGGGATGAAGAAGGGCAGAGTCACCAGCTGACTTGAGGAGAAGCAAGATGACAAAATGAACATGCCATGTTGAAGAAAGGTACCAAGCCATGTGGTAGAATGTTGATAAGAAATATGAGTTAATTTAAGTTGTAAGAGCTAGTTAGTAACAAACACCTGTGCATCAACCCACACACTTGCGCATCCACCCACATGCCTGAGCATCCACCCACACACTTGTGTATCCACCCACGTGCCTGTGCATCCATCCACACACTTGTGCATCTACCCACGTGCCTGTGCATCTGCCCACACACTTGTGCATCCACCCACATGCCTGAGCATCCGCCCAAACACTTGTGTATCCACCCACGTGACTGTGCATTCATCCACACACTTGTGCATCCACCCACATGCCTGAGCATCCGCCCACACACTTGTGTATCCACCCACATGCCTGTGCATCCATCCACACACTTGTGCATCCATCCACATGCCTGAGCATCCACCCACATGCCTGTGTATCCATCCACACACTTGTGCATCCACCCACGTGCCTGTGCATCTGCCCACACACTTGTGCATCCACCCACATGCCTGAGCATCTGCCCACATGCCTGTGCATCCGCCCACATGCCTATGCATCCACCCACATGCCTGAGTGTCCATCCACACACTTGTGCATCCACCCACATGCCTTTGCATCTCTATGAGCCTATGCATCCACCCACATGCTTGAGCATCCACCCACACACCAATGTATCCACCCACCCACAGGCACAGACACACATCCCATAGATCAGTGTTTGACACAGAGGAAGGACCATCTCCTACTGGGCCACCCCAGCCCATCCAGAGCCTGTAGCTAGCTCTCACCTTTCTCCTCATCTTTTCCTTCTTAGGGGGTAGGAGTGGCGGCTGGCCTGGTTCTGGAGCAGCTGGGTTCCATAGTGAGGGATCTGATAGGGGTTTAAGCAAGATCAGGCTGAGAGACTTCTAACCCTACCTATCTTCCTCCCCAGGGAGGGCCTGGTACCTGAGTGGGCTGTGAGATGGGGGTTGCGTGTGGCTGGGGGAGGCCCAGGACGGGGAGTACGTGGAGGAGGCCCACTGGCACACCGGACCAGCACCCCTGGGCTCAGTTGTGCGTCGTCTCCTACACCTCCAGAACCGTCATCAGATGGAGACCGGAACTTGGGCTATGGAGACAAGAGTATGGAGGAAGTAGACGTGTGAGAGGTCCCAGAAGAAATACACCTGGCACCCCAATGCCCACCTCTTCCAGGACCAAGAGTCAGCCATAGCTATGCACGCCCCGTGACATCCTGCCTTGTCCTCATGAGAAGGGACGTCAGATACACCAGAACACAAAGGGTTAATGCTGGGCACTAGGCCAGCTACTTGACAGATCCCACGGGACCCATCACTCCAGACTCCCAAGCCAGCCAGCCTTGCTTTAAACAAACAAATTTTTGTTTTGGGACATTGTCTCACCATGTCACTGTGTAGCCCAGGCTGGTCTTGAACTTGCTACAACCTAAGGACGATCTTGAGCTCTTAGCTTCCTGCCTCCACCCGCTGAGTGCAGCACCACACCCAGCTTCAGCTGCGTTTCTCTACATCCGTCCTGTACCCCAAAGGCTTAAGCTTTTTGCAATGCTCAGACATCTCTGACTTCAAACTCTAAATCTTTTGTTTTGTTGTGTTTTGAGACAGGGTTTCTCTGTGTAGCCCTGACTGTTCTGGAACTAGCTCTTGTAGACCAGGCTGGCCTTGAACTCACAGAGATCTGCCTGTCTCTGCCTCCCGAGTACTGGGATGAAAGGCGTGCACCACCACACCCAGCCAAACTGTAGAAATTGAAAGTGCCCGGCATCACAGGACTTGACCTCAGGATCCCCAGGGCCTTACCTTGGGGGGCAATGGAGGAGGCACGTCCTCTGCTGGGGCAGGGCTGGAACACAAAGATAGAAAAAGCAGGTGTGGGTGCAAGGGACAAGATGGGGTGTTTCAAGCTGGTGGCCTGGGACTGAGGGATGGTGGAGAAGGGGTAACCCGGAGTGCCTGGAGCTAAGGACTCCATGACTGATAGTCATGGCCACATCAGCAGTAGCAGTTCTGGGCTGTTACATGGTCCACAAGAAGACACGAGGTCCAGCTCCATTCCTCACCCTCTGCCCGCCCTCCCCCTCCACGCATGCCAGTGCACAGAAGGTGGGGAATGAACAGGGAGAAGACTCGAGACTGTCCCCTAGCCAGGGCATGGAGAATATGGGGGCTCGACATGACTGCTGGGGTGCAGGGCGAGGCCTGGGACTTAAAGCCTGATGTGGGAAATTTCCGTGGGTCAAGATTTAGTTTGAGGTTGGGTCTCCAGTCATAAGCCCATAATCCCACCTACATAGAAAGCAGAGGCAGGAGGACTGAGAGCTCAAGACCAGCTTGGGCTACAGACTGAAGCTGGCTGAGACAATGACAAGAGATGGGGGAAAAGAGTGGGGTCGAAGCTTAGGTTGGTAGGAAGGTCAGGCCCAGGCCTGAGGGCAGCTCAGAGCTGAAGCTGGGGATTAGATATAAAGTTGTAGAAGGTAGAAGGAGCAAACCTGGTTGGGCAGGTAATACCAGTTCCTTAGAAAGCTGAGGCAGTAGGATTGCCTGGGCTAGAGAATAAATTTAGTTCCAGCCTGGGCAACTTAATGTTACTCTGTATCAAATACGAAAGTAGAAGTTCCGCATGCCTTTAATATATGAGTTTGAGTACAGCCTATTCTAAAGATGTAGCTGGGGCTACATAGTAAGAGTCTGTCTCAGTTTTTTTCCTGTTTTTTTTTTTCCTTGAGACAGGTTTCTCTGTGTAGCCCTGGCTGTCCTGGAACTCACTATGTAGACCAGGCTAGCCTCAAACTCAGAGATTGGCCTGCCTCTGCCTCCTGAGTGCTGGATTAAAGGTATATGCCACCACTTACAAGATTCAAAAAAATTTTTTTTATTTAATTAAAAATTAAAACGAAGCCGGGCAGTGGTGGAACATGCCTTTAATCCCTCTGTGAGTTCGAGGCCAACCTGGTCTACAAGAGCTAGTTCCAGGACAGGCTCCAAAGCTACAGAGAAATCCTGTCTTGAAAATCAAAAAACAAAACAAAACAAAAAAATTAAAACGAGGGGCTGGGAAGACAGGTCAGTGGCTAAGAGCACTTGTTATTCTTTCAGAGAACCTGGGTTTGGTTCCCAGCTCCACAAAAGCAGCTCACAACAGCTTGAAACACCAGTTCCGGGGATCCAATGGCATCATGGGCACCAGGAGTATATGTGTCCAAACAGGGAAAACACTGTTACGCAAAGAACAAATTTTAAAAAAATGTTTTAAGGCTGGGTGGTGGTGCACACCTTTAATCCCAGCACTCAGGAGGCAGAGGCAGAGTGGATCTCTGTACATTCTAAGCCAGCCTGGTCTACAGAGCGAATTCCAGGAAAGCTAGGGCTACACAGAGAAACCCTATCTCAGAAACAAAAATATTATGAGTAAAAAGAGTGCTGAAGATGTAGCTCATTAGGAGACCACTGCCCAGACACCACAGTGGAGGGCTGGGGCCTGGCTCAGTGACAGAGAGCTTGTATAGTATATGGGAAAGTTTAAGGTCAATCTGCAGTAGGAAGGGAGAATTTGGGGAAGAAGGAATGGAACCCAGGGGTCAAAGGTGAAGGCAGAGGGTCCAGTGGGCTTAGGGACCAGGAATTGGAGAGGAGGAGGGAAGGTAAGAACTACACAGAGGGTCATCAGAGCTCAAGCCATGGGGTGACAGGAAAGGTTGGGGCTGCAGTGAGGGCTCGTGGGGTCTTACATGTCCACGTCATCATAGTCGTCATCAGACTCTGACATTTGGCTCCTGAAGAACGACAGGCATGAGCTTCAGGTGGCTCCCACTTAACCCATCGCCCTCCCCTCCAGCCCAGGGGAGGGGTCATGGACCTGGGGCTGGTGCTCCGGCAGTCTCCAGGGGGCTGTAAGCAAACCTGTGAGACCAGGAAAGAGTCAGTATGGCCCAGGGCAGAAGGGGGAGGAGGGGAGCAGCTTGGGTGAGCATAGAGGCCTCTCACAGTGTCAGCTGGAGGTCTGGCTTCCACTCCTCTGAGCCTCTGGAACTCCATGTGCGGCCCTGGGAAGTGGGGATGAGACAAATAGGTGGGGGATGGGGCAGGGAGATGGGCTGGAAAAGAATCAGGGTGGGTGGGGGCCTGCAGCCAGGACTTTAGGGGTGGTTACTGTTCCTTGTGGGAGGGGCCCTTGATACAGGGGTCTTACTTGGGGGTCCAAGAGTGGCATCAGAGGGGTAGAGGGGCTCAAAGCAGGTGTGGGATGTTTGTTTTCAGACTTAGGTATTAGGGGTTCTGACAGGTTGTTTTAAATTTATGAAAACTTGCATGTATTTATTCGTTTTGTGAGAGCAAGCGGCACGCGCATCAGAGGACAGCTAGCAGAAGTTGGTTCGATCCTTCCACACGTGGGTCCGGGCCATCAGGTTTAGCCGTGTGCACCTCCACCCACTGAGCCATCTCACCGGCCCCCCTTCTTATTTTTAAGACAAGATCTCATGCAGTCCTGGCCTCTAACTCATTACACAGTCAAGGATGTCCATGAAGTTCTGATCCTCCTGCCTCCACTTCCCAAGGAAGCACAGCTAAATTTCATCATACCAAGTTTAGTCAATGTTGGAGCTGTGGTTATAAGGCAAGTACTCTACCAATTAAGATACAGCCCCAGCCTGTTTAGCCTTTGTTTTTGTTTTTTTTGTTTCATGTTTTGTTTTTGATCTTTGGGTATTTTTTTTGTTTTGTTTTGGCTTTTTTTTTTTTTTTTTTTTTTTGGTTCTTCTTTCTTGTCAGTGTTTTGTTTGGAGACAAGGTCTCATTGTGTAGCCTGGACCTGGAACTCACCATGTAGACCAGGCAGCTTGAACTCACAGGGATCGTCCTGAGGGCTGGGATTTGAAGTGTGCACTACCACACCTTTACATAGATTCTCAAGGTATCTTTGGGGTCAGAGCTGGGAGGTCTCATGGGACTGAAGGGAGGGGACTCTGTGTCAGTTTGAAGGTTACAGGGCCAAAAATTTCTTGGAATTTGAGCCCCTAATGGTCAGCAAGTGGGCTCAGTGGCCCCACATTGTAGGGTTCTCTACTCACGACAGCAGTCTGTGTCTGGGATCCCCAGTGAGCTGGCCCGGTGGGTAGATCTGATCCGCCGAGGGACAGCAGGGGGTGGCTGGACAGAAAGGTAGCTGTGTCAGGGCCAAGGCCTCTGGCACTCTGCCACCACCCTCTCTCTTGTAAACGTTTGTATCCAGCCCTGGCAGGCTTCCCTTCCTCGTGCCATCTTCCTTCTCCTACATGCTTCCTGAGGGCTCCCCAGCGGGAGGAGGAACCTGTGCAAAGGCCCTAAGGTCCCCATGGCCCTGTGTCTACCAAGGCCCTCACCTCAGGTTCCTCGTCGTCAATCTCACCAACAGGTGGCCCCTTCCCAGGATTCTTCATTTTGTCAAGAAGATCCAAGATCAAGCCTCTGTTCAACCCTGGCTGGCACACCAGCTGATGCTGTGAGAGGGGACAGGGGTCAGAGGGCTGGCATGGCAGGGGAAGGTGGGGACTTGGGCCTCCTGTAAGAGACTGCTCGGAGGGAGGTACCAGCTGAGGAAGAAGGAAAGGGAAGCTAGGAGCCTCAAGGGATCAGGGATGTTGAGAAGTCTTAAGAGATTAGAAGAATTTAGGGTTCCCAGAATGGGAGAGGGGAATTCCAGGGTATCCTAGAAGTGACCAGGCTTGGTGAAGACTCTCAGGCAAAAGTCTGGAGGTCTTTGGGACTTGACATATTCCAGCAACTCAGGAGAACTTGGAGAAATCTGGGGTAAAGCCAGACATGGTGGCTCATGCCTGTAGGCCCAGCCCTTGGGAGGTGGAGGCTGGAGGACCAGGATTCTAAGGTTAGTCTTGGTTGTATAGCAAGTCTGAGGCTATCCTGGGCTATGTGAGACCATAACAAAACAAATAAATGAAAACAAAAGAAAAAGGCACTCACACAACAACAACCAAACAGAAAAGAAATATCTGGGTATTAATTTGGTTTGAGTTTTATTTTTTGAGACAGGATCTCATGTAACCCAGGATAGCCTCAAACTCTCTAAGTAACCAAAGATGGCCTTGAATTTCTGATCCTCCTACCTCTACCTTCTTAGTGCTGAGACTGTAGGCTTGTGCCCCCAGGCCTGGGTCCTCCGGAACAGTTTGAAGGGTCCTGTGGGTAGAGTCCTGGGAAATGCTGAGAGACTGGGGCTTTGAAGGGGCCACCAGGGATCTATTTGCTCTTGTGAGCCATGGAAGACTTGGATAGTCCTGGGCTGAGGAGGAAGATAGGGAGGAGTCCTTGAGAGAGGCTGGCTTACACTGAGCATCTTGGCAGCACCGGGGCGTTTCTTGGGGTTCTTAGTGAGGGTGACTTTGACAAAGTTGTGGAAGGCAGACGACCTTGGGAGGAAGAAGCCAGATCTGGGATGAGGGGCTCAGAGCTCTTCTCACTCCATCGACTCCTCCTCTGCCCGCCCTCAGCTCACTTCACTTACCATTTGCTTTTCTCTTTTAGCCGAGGAGGCTGATAGCCGCTCTTTGTCATGAGGAAGAGAACCCTAGAGCAGTAGGGAAGAACACGGGGTTCAGATCCATGGGACAGATCTCATAGCTTCAGAAGTTCCCAGATGGAAATAAAACAGGGGAGGTGACTCAGATGGTAAGAACACTTGCTATGCATGTCTCAGGATCTGAGTTCAAATCCCCAGGTCCTCTGTAAGAAGTGGGGCATGCCTGTGTCTCTAGTGTGGGGGTGGGGATGGGGAGACAGGAGGGTCCCTGGGGCTTGCTGTCCACCAGCCTAGCTCCAAGTTCAGAGAGAGAGCAGGACACCTGACACCCTTCTCTGGCCTCTGTACACCCACAGGAGAGTGCACATGTGTGCACACACACAGTCAAATACACAAAAATTAAAATTTTAAAATTATTTTGAGGGGCTGGAGAGATGGCTCAGAGGTTAAGAGCATTGCCTGCTCCTCCAAAGGTCCTGAGTTCAATTCCCAGCAACCACATGGTGGCTCACAAACATCTGTAATGAGGTCTGGTGCCCTCTTTTGGCCTTCAGGGATATACACAGACAGAATATTGTATACATAATAAATAAATAAATAAAATTATTTTGAAAAACTGAAAGCACAACCGGGCGGTGGTGGCGCACGCCTTTAATCCCAGCACTCGGGAGGCAGAGTTTGAGGCCAGCCTGGTCTACAAAAGCTAGTTCCTGAGTTCAATTTTCAGGACACACAGAGTGGAAGTAGCAAATGAATTCCTATAAGTTGCCCTTTGACCTCCAGATGTGTGTAAACAAATAAACTGGGTGTGATGGTGATAGTATAACCCCAGTGCTGGGAGGTAGACAGGTGGAGCTCTGTGGCTGGGGCCAGGCCCATAAGAGGCCTTGTTGAGACAAACCAACAAAGTGAGTGGTGCCTGAAGAACAAGGCCAGAGGCTGTCCTGGGCCTCCACACACATGCTTACATACATGTGCACACACACAAGAAGGAAATACAGTTCTAGTTTTAATCTCAATATGGCCTCACTCCTTTTTTACTGGTGATTTTAGATAGGATTTTGTTATGTAGCTCAGGCTAGCCTCAAACTCATGACCTCCTGCCTCAGCTACCTGAGTGCTGGCATCACGGGGTGGTCATGCCTGGCTGTGAAGTCATTTCTAAGAGAAATTTTTTATGATGTTTTAGAAAATTTGAAGCTTCAGCCCATCCAGAATGAGTCTCCAGGTGGGGATGTCTATTAGCTGGGCATGGAGGGCCACACCTGCAATGCCAGCAGCTAGGAGGCTAAGGCAGGAGGATCAGAATCCAAGGCCAGCCTGGGCTACATAGGGAGATTGGGAGTCCCTGTCTCAACAACAAATAAATAATAGATGATAGACATTCACAGACCTGTGAGAGACTGGGGCAAAAGGATCTGGAATGTAGGCTATCCTAAGCTACATAGAAAATTGAAGGCCAGCCAGGGCTACACAAGCAACAATGTCTCTAAACACCCCGCTCCCACAAAAAGATGGGGACCACTGAACTGGAGGTCTTGCTGTGGAAATCTGAGAAAAGGTTTCTGTGCTCAGGGAGCCACAGGAGTCTCCCTAGAGGCATCTGATCTGAGGTGAGGACACAAGCCGAAGGGTAGTTGCAGGGTCAGGCTTCAGCATGGTCTGGTGCCCAAGGACACTCACCACCCCAGCCTTTACCTGAGAGGGTGCACGTCAAAGAGAGGTGGCTGAAGCTCAGCCAGTTCAATGGCCGTGATGCCAAGAGACCAGATGTCGCACAGTTCGTTGTATCCGCCCTTCAGGGCCACAGCTGCCACCTCTGGTGCCATCCTGCAGGCAGAGACCCTCAGAGAGCAAGGAGTGGCCCAGGGACAGGAGAGAGGTAGGGTGAGGGGAAATGGGGGCACAGAGCCAGGGGACAGGGACACCAAGACAAAGGAGGAGGAAAAGGGAAGCGTGGGGATGCTTGGAATCTGCTAGTACTCTGGGGGCTGAAGCAGGAAAGCTGCCGTGAGTTTGAGGACAGCCTGGGCTACAGAGTGAGGCACTGTCTCAAAAAGGGAGAGAGGGAGGCTGGAAATATGGCTTAGTGATGATAAAGTGATGGTATCGAAACCTAGCTGCAGTCCATAAGACAAATTAAAATCCAAGAGATCTACAATCTAGAGAGACAGAAACAAAGAGACAGAGAGAGCCACAGGCGGAGAAAACACAGAAGTAGACAGACTTGGGGAGAGATAGGGATCGAGGTAAAAAACCCAAGCCAAGCTGGGTGTTGTGGTGGTGCATGCCTGTAATCCTAAAACTGTAGGAACTGGAGCCTAGAGAATCAGGAGTTCAAGGCCAGCCTGAGCTAGAGGAGAACTTGTGTCAACAAACACACACACACACCCCACAACCAATGCCACTGAAATCCTAAATGCTAAGAGAAACAGGCAGAAAGGGCCAGAAAGAGACACAGATAAATAGAAAACTCAAAAGGTAGTCTAAGAGAGGGGAAGGGTGTTTAGTAGGAGAAGGCAGAGCCAAGGACGTCCTATGGAGCCAAAATGGGAAATGCCACTCTTCCCACCCCAGCTGTTGACCCAGCACCCCTCACCAGTATGGTGTCCCAATGAAAGAGAGGCGCCGGGCCAATGTTGCCCCAATCTGGGCTGAGATCCCAAAGTCAGCTGGAGGCAGAGACAGAAATAGTATGTATCTAGCCCATCCCCTCCTCAACCTCCATCAGCTCCCTGTGTACCCCTGGAGTCCACTCACCCAGCTTAACCTCCCCGGAGTCATTGATGAGGATGTTGGCTCCCTGGGGACCAGAGAAGGGATCAGAGCTGTCAGAGAACACCCTTCCCCAGGGCTCCCTTGCCCCCACACCTGAGACTCCACTCTAAAGCTCAAAACTACCACAAGCCCTGGGCACCCCCATGACCCACCCTCAGTGGCACCCTGGTCCCCCAGTCTACCTTGATGTCTCGGTGTATCTTCTTCTGTGAGTGCAGGTAGGCCAGACCCTGGGGAGAGATGGGAACAATAGACAGGGAGCCCCTTTTGCCTGTGCAGAGCCCTGCTCACCTTGGGAGCCCCCGGCCCCTTCTCACCTGGAGCACTTCCCGGCACACATAGCTGATCTGGAGCTCGGAGAGAGAGCCAGTCACTGCAAAAGTCATCCCAGTTGTTGGGAAAGGAGCCAGGAACCCTGCTCTCTGGGTTCCCTAGCCTTCCTCCACCCATGCCATCAGACAGGATGCATAAAGAGGAGGGGACCTTAGATGGGACAACTGGAAAGGGGAGATGAAGGGTTGTAGCTGACTGGAAGATGACGAGCCAAGCATGGTTACTATTGACTGTAACTCTATTACTTGGAAGGCTGAGGCAGGAGGGTTGCCCTGAGTTTGAGGTTAGCCTGGGATATATACAAATATCGACACTAGCTGGGTAGTGGCAGCACAAGCCTTTAATTCCAGCACTCGGGAGGCAGAGGCAAGCAGATCTCTGTGAGTTCTAGGCCAGCCTGGTCTACAGAGCAAGTTCTAGGACAGCCAGAACTGTTACACAGAGAAACCCTGTCTCGAAAAACCAAATCACAACAACAAAAACAAAACAAATATCAACACCAATCAGGGTTACAAAGACCTGTTTCCCAAACAACCAAGAACATATGCATGTGGAGGGGGAGAGAGACAGTCTTCCTCTAGACTACAGCTACATGTTCTAGTCCAGAGGAAGACAGTACAGTCATTCGGCAATAATTACAACAGTCCTACTCTGTTACAAGCAAGATAATCATCCCAAAAGGTTGAGGGTGTGTGACTCAGTGGTAGAGCACCTGCATAGAATCCCCCAGTGAGGGGCTGGGGGCGTGGCTCAGCAATAAAGTCCTTGCCTAGCATGTGAAAGTCCCTGGGTTCCATTACTGGCACATGCACGTACAAACACACACAAAAGATAAAATCCCTACTCTCGTGGAGAGAACACTCCAAGAGAAATAAAATATAGGATGGTAATTACAGCTGGAGGAATAGCTCAGTGCTGGAGCTCTTGTCTGTTATTTCAAAAACTAATAAATAATAATAAATAAGATTAAGAAAAAAATATGATATAAGATGTTAATATGCTAATTAGTAAGAAAAAACAGAACCAGAAACAACAACAGGAAATATGTGTGGGAAGGGCTATGACATCTTACTCATGCTGGTCCACAAGGCTACCCTAAGAAGCAGGAGCAGGGATGTGAAAAGAAGAACAAGGGCAATGGCCAGGGGTGAGCAGCTTCCCCCACGAGGACAGTGGTATCCTGGGAGTCTGTGAAGGGGTGATGTGAGGGCAGGCAAGATGAATAAAGGCAGTGATGCAGAGACAAAGACCGAGGGTCAGAGCAGAGAGAGATAAATAGGCACCAAGTGCAAGGAGACAAGAGAGACAAGCAGGATTGGGAAGAGACATGAAAGAAAGAAAGATGACAGAGGGTGGCAGGCAGAAAGCAGGTCCTGCGTAATGGCTGGGCGAGTCACTCCTGTCTATGGGCTTCAGTTTCCCATTCTGGGAGAGATTCTGAGTTGCCCAGATAAAACCTGGAACCTTGATCCATCCTGCCAGGCAAGCATTCTACCACCGAGTTCGATGTCTGAGGACCTTTAATAAAGTTTCCCCTTTTTTGACATTTCAGGTGGGCTAGAGGGAGTTAGGGAGATAATAAGACAGAGGTGAACACCAGAACTTCAGAGAGGGCTGAGGTGTAGGGCCCAGTTGCACAGACCAGTAGTCCTAGCTACTCAAGAGGCTGAGGTACTGAGATTGCAAGTTCAAGACCAACCTGGGCAACTCAATGAGATTCTGTCTCAAAATAATAAGAAAAAAAAAGAGTGTTGGGAGAAGTTGAAGGTGTGTGATAAAAATACATTGTATACATATATAAAATATATGTATAAAAAGAATAGATTATTTTAAAAAGAAAAGAGGGTTGGGGATATAGCTCAGAGTGCTGTCTAGAAAACGTAGGACTCTAGGTTCAAAACACACTATGACAAAAAAAAGTGTGTGTGTGTGTGTGTCTGTAAGAAGGAGAGAAAGAGAGAAGAGAAGAGAGAGGGAGAGAGATTCAGAGGGGATAAAAGGCCTATCCAACTCCTACTCTCAAAGTTCCCTGAAAGTCAAGCTGCAGGCTAGATCCAGAAATTCATTGACTGACTGCCCAAAAATTTGAGCAATTAATCTGAGTTAGAAAATGTAGAAATAGCCGGGCGGTGGTGGCACACGCCTTTAATCCCAGCACTTGGGAGGCAGAGGCAGGCGGATCTCTGTGAGTTCGAAACCAGCCTGGTCTACAAGAGCTAGTTCCAGGACAGGCTCCAAAGCTACAGAGAAATCCTGTCTTGAAAAACCAAAAAAAAAAAAAAAAAAAAAAAGTAGAAAAGCTGGGCGGTGGTGGCGCACACCTTTAATCCCAGCACTTGGGAGGCAGAGGCAGGCAGATCTCAGTGAGTCTGAGGCCAGCCTGGTCTATAAAGTGAGTTCCAGGATAGCCAGGACTGTTACACAAAGAAACCCTGTCTCAAAAAAACAAGAAAAGGAAAGAATGTAGAAACAGGCCAGGTGTGGGAGCACATGCCTTGAATCTCAGCACTAGGGAGGCAGAAGTAGGCAGAACTCTGTGAGTTGAAGGCCAGCCTGGTCTACATATTGAGTTCTAGGCAAGACAGGACTACATAGTGAGACCCTCATTTCCAAAATAATAACAATAACAATGATGATAATAATAATAAATACTGAAATAAAAGAAGAAAGAAAATGCAGAAATGCCCTAATCCAAGAATATGTTTTGGCAAGAAAATATAGATACCAAAACAAAGAGAAAGACATGAAAGCAGAGGGGATTATTGCCTGGGGGAAAGAAAGGCTAGAGAGATGGGTCATCACAGGGTTCCCATCATCATCCAGTTGGGCCCAGGGGAGAGACTCATGGTGGACATGAGTGTGAACCACAAAGGCAGTTCCCAGAATACAAGCTCAAAGGGACGAGAGGGGTGGATTGGAGGTTGAGGGGGGCCTGGGTCCCCTTGTCCTTCCTCTAACCTTGGTAGATGTCCTGGAGAGAACCAGCCCCACAGAATTCCATGCAGATCCAGAGCTTCTGCAGCCTGCAGGGGGTCAAGAGAGCAGGGATAACAATGATAGTGACCTCTAGAAGAGGCTGGGGGAGGAGCTTGAGGCTATCTTACTTCCCCTGCCCACCAGAGTGTCCCGTTTGTTCATTCCCACAAGAAAGGAGGTTGAGGATGGGCCAGGAAATGCACATGCTGGAGCAATGTGACTAGAATTTAGGTCTTTGCGTTCCAATCCCAGTGCACCCCTGTGCCATCCCAGGCTGACTTAGGGGACAGAACAGAGAGCTCACAGAAAGGTAGACAGGATAAAGAGGTCCAGAGCACAAGGTTTGAGGAATTGATGTCATCAGCAGGGCAGTTGAGACATTATCTTAGGGGTCAAAGAATTTGGGGTTCATATTAAGGAAGCAGGGTGAAATGGGCGATACAGGGAGCAGACTGATATTTGATTAGTCCCTAGATTAGGGAGTACTCAGTAAGAAAAGGTGGAATTTCAGACTGGGAATCAGGCTGGGAGGCCCCAGTTAAAAGTGGGGGTCCTCAGGTTGGAGGTCAAGTTAGGTTATCTGGGTCACAAATGGTAGTTTAGGACTGAGGACCTGGTTAGGGATGCTTGATTAGAAATGAAAGGCTAGGGCTGGGGGATGGGCTAAGACATCACCAGAGGTAACTGCCGTGGTAAGCCACGATGTTGGCATGCCGACAAGTTTTCAACATGAGAATCTCCTTCTGAAGGGTGGACACATCGTCATCTGTGAGGAGGGCAGGAGAGAAAAGTGGCTATGAACAGTGCCTTATAGACATGATCTCTGTCCTAAGAGGTAAGGGTAGGTAGGGGTGGGGAAGGAGTTTCTGGGGACTCTCTCACCAGGCTCCATCTTCACCATCTTCAAAGCCACCAGGTCCTTAGACACCTTGTCACGAGCCTTGTAAAGGGGAAGTTGGCCATCAGGCAGGCTCCATAGCTTGCCACCCTCAGCATCTCTGAGCCAAACCCAAGGCCTGGCTTCCTCTTGCCCTGCCGTTTGTCGGGCTCACCCCAACTAACCCAGGTTTGACAATGAAGGAGGCAGAAGGGCTTTCTCACCTTGAAGACTTCTCCATAGGTTCCACCACCCAGTCGCTGCAATAGATCATAGTGTTCCCGGGGGTCCTTATTAAAGATGTCGGGGTCTACAAGGGCCATCCCTGGAGGCCGCGGCTGGGCCGGTGCCCAGGGGCCAGCAGGGCCTCAGGGCTCGAGCTTTAGTATTACCCTCTGTCTCCACAAGTCCTGGGCCCGCCTTGACTCTGCGGGCTGTGGCCTTCCCCCTCCCCACTCTCGCTTCCTGCCCCAGCTGCAAGGCTGTGCAGAGGGCTCCACCCCTGTCCCCAGGGTTCTAAGAGCCTGATTGTCTAGGGACTCGTGGGACTCCCCTTTACCTCCAGAAGGGCACTATGTAAATAAAATGCAAAAGATCTTAATTGCAACCTGAGGCTGACCTAGCATCCTTTTCCCAACTCTCTCTTATTCTGGGAGGAGTCACAAGTAACAGTAGAACCTCTGCTAGGTACTTGAAGATTTGGAGTCAAGAGGTTGCAGGTCTGCACAAAGCTGGCTAAGTAGAGCGTAGGCCTGTTTACTCGTGGCACATACACGTCACTAAAGTGACAGCTCAGCATGCCTGCGAAGGTGTCCGCGAGGTGCACATGTCTGGGTTCCCGAGTGTACCAATGTGAACGCACTCAGGGCACCTGCCCACATGGCACATGCCTGCGCATCGCGCCTAAAGTGTAAGGAATCTATGTTATACACGGGGCGCTTGTTAAGTAGCAACTATCCAGGGCCCGGAGACTCCAGGGTGTCACGGCAATCGCGCCAGGTGCTTGAGCCATTCGACTCCCCAGCGAACAGGGTGACGTCACAGACCAAGGACTTAATAGTGAGGAAGTGAGGGTACTGGATATTGTTTCAGGGGCAAGAAGGGCTTCAGAGAGCACCTCGCACCCGAATGAACGCAAAGAGAAGACCGTTGCAGCCTTCGCGCGGTTTTACGCGTTTATGGCTACGCATGCGTCCAGAGAACTCCGGCGTCTTTACCTCCGGCGCACGCGCGTCCGGAGCTTCAGCACAGGGTTTGCAGCGGCCGGGGAAAAGCTTAGCTCCGCCTCCCGGCGCCTGCGTAATAAGGCAGACTAAACCTTTTCTCACGCCGTTGGTTCCATTCAAGTGAGACCAAGGCGCACGCAAAAAAATGACGACTGCTGGGAAGAAGTCACGTGGTAGCCGGAAAGCTGGGGCGGCTGCCGGAAGTTCCTTTCCCCTCGCCTTTCCTGTAGGAGCTCGAGCGTGGGCGTGACGTAGTTTCCGCTTCCTGCACGCTTCTTCAGGCCCTCGAGTACAGTGCACTGGGCCTGGTTTTCGACTCCGGCTGGGTCTGCGGAAGGCGACAGTGATCATGGCGATGTTTGAGCAGATGAGAGCGAACGTGGGCAAGTTGCTCAAGGGTATCGACAGGTCTGAGCTCGGCTGGAGGGCGCTCTCTGGCCAAGCGGGGTGGAGAAGACGGGGAGCCAGCCAGGGGTGGCCAGGGCTCTACGCTCATCCAGAGTGGTGTTTCTCCAAGTTTCCCTCCGTACCTCAGCTTTCCCTTTTACCGCCGCCTAAGTCTCTTAGTCTTTCTCATCTTTGCTCTTGTCAACCATCAAACATAAGGTTCACTGCTTTCTACTCGGCCAGTGGGAACTGGAGGTGATGGAGACAACCACGGGTCCTGCTTTCCTGGACTTAGGTTCTCGTTCCAGCCGGGCGACAACACCTTTCAACAGACAGTGACAGCAAGGACCGATCAGGGCCAGGCCAGGGCAAGCCACGTATAGTCCTAGGCAGGAGAGAATAGAATTGGGTCAGAAGGGGATTCAAGAGGATGTCAGTAGATGCTCAGGAAGCCACAAGTACAGGCTGCCGAGACTGGCTGAGGTTGGAGGCATCCTGAATGGCTCCAGCAGGGCTACTGGAGAATGCACAGTTGGTCAGCTCTCTGGGTAGATCTAATGGATGGTACTAGCTTTATTATTTATTGTAAAATCGAATGAATGTAGGTTTATTAAAAGGATAATAAAGGGAGGAATACCCCAGAGCCAAATTTAAAGCTGTAGAATGGAAGAGAGTGATCTTCAGGTTAACGAATTATAGTGGTAGCCCTTGGCCCTGTAATGATGGCCCTCTGTGTACCCATTGCTGTCTGTTTAGTTGTTTCCCGCTTTCCTTTAGAGGCAGGTTTTCACCATCCATCCCAGACTAACCTCAAGCTTGCAGTCCTCCTGTCCATCCCCGTCCATCCTCTCCGTGTCCCCCCACCCCCATGAAAGGCATGCACTGCCATGCCAGGCCACTCACCCATCATGATTCCCTTCCAGGTACAATCCCGAGAACTTGGCAACCCTCGAACGGTATGTGGAGACACAGGCTAAGGAGAATGCCTATGATCTGGAGGCCAACCTGGCTGTCCTGAAATTGTGAGTCTGTCCTCTCCTCACCCTCATGCCAGCAGCAGGATGCCACTCTGGGCAGGGAACTGGGTGCCTACGCGCCCGGGGCAAGCTGCAGGATGTGACTGCTCTTTGGAAGCTAGGAGGCCAAGAAAGTCAGGGCAAGGTTTTTTGTTGTTGTTTTTCTTTTTAATTAACTACAAAACAAGCTCATCTTTTTTAAAAAATATTTATTTATTATGTATACAATATTCTGTCTGTGTGTGTGTCTGCAGGTCAGAAGAGGGCACCAGACCTCATTACAGATGGTTGTGAGCCACCATGTCGTTGCTGGGAATTGAACTCAGGACCTTTGGAAGAGCAGGCAGTGCTCTTAACCGCTGAGCCATCTCTCCAGCCCATGCTCATCTTTAAACAGTTGTATTGCTTGACAAAATACTGTACATGAACAACCGTGTTGCTAGTGCTGCTGGCCCTCTGCCTCAAGCTCTACCCTATCAGATCCCCACCTTATGTAACCACTGTCGAGCTCTATGGCCTGGCTTCAGGTATTTGCATCCAAATCAGCTTAGCTCAGGCATGTTTGCTATGAGCTCGGCTGTAATCACGCAACACAAGTTCTGTTCCCAGCATCTTCCTGTCAGCACTGGGTTAGAGCCCTTTTCCTTCTCCCATTTATATGTGCGTGTGTGCATGTTTGTGGGAAGAATGTGTGTGTATACATGCATGTGACGCCCTGAAGTTGATGTCAGGAGTCATCTTCAGTCGCTCTTCTGCCTTACTCCTTGAGTCAGGGTCTTAGTGAACCCCGCATCACTGAACCAGCTACTCTTCGCTAACCAGCTTGCTCCTGGAATCTGTTGTTTTCACCTTCAGAGGCTGGAATTGCAGTTTCTCTGTCTATGTCTACCTGGCATAAGTATTTGTTTCATTCCTTTTTCTTAGGAGTGTGAGTGCAGCAAGTGTGGAGATCCAAGGACAACTTGGAGCAGTCAGTTCTTGCGTTCCATCTTTTTTGTTTGTTCGGTTTTGGGGACAGGGTCTCTACATATCCCTGGCTGTCCTGGAACACCCTCTGTAGAGCAGGCTGACTTCGAACTCACAGAGATCCACTTGCCTCTGCCTCCTGAGTGCTGGGATTAAAGGCCTTTGCTACCTTGCCTGTCACTTTCCACCTTTTGGAGTTTCTGCCTTTGAAGGCTACCTGGCCTCCAGACTTCTAGAAGACTGTTGTTACCTGACTATAAGAGTGCTGGGATTACAAATACACCCACTACAAAACCCATCTTTATGGGTTCAGGAGATTGAACTTGGGTCATCGAGGAGTTTACACAATAAGTGTTTTTACTGACTAAGCCATCTCTCTGCCCCCTTTTCTAGTTTTGTTTTTATATTTTTAGGCAGGGTCCTGTAGCTCCCACTGGCCTTAAACTTGCTATCAAGATGACCTTGAACTCACTGAGTGCAGGGATTAAGAAGGGCTTCCCCCCAAACGCACCTAGCATTTTCCTGTATAGTTCAGGTTGGCCTTAAACTCCTGGGTTTCCCCTCCTCAGACTAACAAGTACAGAGAATACAGGCATGCGCTACCCTGCCTAGCTGCCCTCCAGTGCTTTCCTGACACACTACCTGCTGTATAACTTAGTTTATTTTGGTTCTTGGTTTTTGGGTCAAGGTCTCTCACTATGCAGTTGTTGGCTCTGGACTTGCTGTGAAGACCAGGCTGGCCTTGAACTTAGAGGTCAATCTGCCTCTGCCATTAGTATGCCCCAGTTGATGTGCCTTAGCTTTTACAGATGTTTGCTGGCGAAGCTGGCTGCTCCTTGAGTGCTCACTGTGTGCTAGTCTCCTGTATTACAGGTTGTGTGTCATGTGTGGGAAAGTCTGAATGTAGGTGGCCTGGTCTAACCTTATTCCTTTGTGAGTTATGTGACAGTGTCCACTCTTTTTGGTGGCTGTGAAGTTTAACTGTTCTCCTGTCTAGAGCAGAGCAGGGAAGTTAAGTTTACATAGAAGCTACAGTTGGTGTTAGAGCCCACACATTCCTAGCTTCCAAACTCCAGACTAGAACAGCAGCTCCCTGCCTGTCTATCATGGCATCCAAGGGCTATCATTTTATCCTTTTGTATAAATAAGCCCAGATTGGCTTCAAAGTTGCAATCTGCCTGGGTCGTGGGTTGCAGGCACATGCCACTACAGCAGGCTTTGCGAGATGCTGCCATTGTTATGTCTCTTGTTCTTCTCAGGTACCAGTTCAACCCAGCCTTCTTTCAGACCACAGTCACTGCCCAGATTCTGCTGAAAGCCCTCACCAACCTGCCCCACACCGACTTCACCCTGTGTAAATGTATGATTGACCAGGCACATGTATCCTTCCTTCCAGTGGCTGGGAAGCAGGGCAGGTGGAGGGATCTGGGCATACCTCCAGACAACTGGTACCTGCTCTGGACTCAGCTTGATGCTGGGTCAGCCTCAGATGATGGTGGTACTCGTGCGTCTCACATAACGGAGGTTTGAGGACAACTTGGGATAGTCAGTTCTCCCCTTCCACTGTGGGCTCCAAGGATTTGGGCGGGTGCTATATGACACTCATGTGTCTCCGAGTGTATATGGATTCCAAGGACAATTAAGAGTAGTCTGCCGTGGGTTCTGGGAATTTGGGTCATTAACTTGTACCAAGCATTTTTACCTGCTGGACATCTCTTTTTGTTTGTTTGCTTTTTTAAGACAGCGTTTCTCTGTGTAACAGTCTTTGCTGTCCTGGAACTTGCTGTGTAGACCAAGCTGGCCTTGAACTGAGAGTCGCCTGGCTCTGCCTCTCGAGTGCTGGGATTAAAGGTGTGCGCTACCGCTAACTGGCATCTGTTAGACCATCTTGCTGGTTCAGAATTTTTAATCTACTTTTATTCATGTATTTATTTTGAGGGTCTTGGCTGTATGATCCTAGCTGGCCTGGAACTTGCTGTGTAGACCAGACTGTGCTTGAACTCCCAGAGATCCGCTGCTGCTTCTGTCTCTTAGGTGGTGGGTATTTTTGTGATATTGAGGATGGAACCTAAACCCTCACACATGTGAGGCAAGTACACAAGCATTGTACTACTGAAGTGCATCCCCATCCTAATTCCCAGTTCTTTTTCTGGCTTAAAAAAGTGGCAGCTAGAAGAAGATGGGTGGAGAGGGGTGGGCTGGATCCACACCGTAGCCTCCACAGGTTTCTGCATTGATTCCTTAATGCGTCCTAATGCCAGCAAGAAGAGCGGCCCATCCGACAGATCTTGTACCTTGGGGACCTGCTGGAGACATGCCACTTTCAAGCCTTCTGGGTAATGTCCTTTGGGTGCTGTAGTACTTACCTCACATGTGGGAAGCCCTGGGTGCCATCCCCACCCAGTTCTTCATAAAACCAGGCATGTTAGTGCACGCCTGTAATTCTAGAAGGTGGGAGCAATGGAGTCATCCTCAGCTGCACGGAGACTTTTGAGGCCAGCCTGAGCTACGTGAGAACCTGTCATGCAAAATATGCAAAAGCAGTGGTACCTGCTTAGTCACAGGCTCTGTCCTCTGTCCCCATCTTCACATAGAGCCAGGACTGGCAGAGCAGCCCTTGCGCCCATGTGGCTCAGTCTGACCCTGACCCTGTCTCCTTGTCCTGTGCCTTCAGGTGGAAACAAGTTCTCTGCTCATCTGCTCTGAGCACTCTGTTGTCCAGCCTTCACACGGGCAGCTGCCCAGGGAATGCTAAGCTAGGCAGGTGGCCCTTGCCTGAAGTACCAGTTCTTTTTTTTTTTTTTATGGGTTTTTGTTTTGTTTTGTTTTGTTTTTTTGAGACAGGGTTTCTCTGTAGCTTTGGAGCCTGTCCTGAAACTTGCTCTTGTAGACCAGGTAGGCCTCGAACTCACAGAGATCCACCTGCCTCTGCCTCCTGAGTGCTGGGATTAAAGGCGTGCGCCACCACCGCTGGAGTGAAGTAGCAGTTCTTAGGAGGCTGAGGGTAGAGTCCAGGCCAGGGACTGGGGAAACGGCTCAGCAGTTAAGCTCTTCCTCACCACTATCTGTAATTCCAGCTCCAGGGGCTCCTGCATGATCTTCTGGCCTCAGTGGCCGCTGGCCATGCATGGTGCATACACACACACGCGGGCAAAATAACCCATACACATAAAAATAATATATGTAAGGTTTTTTTTAATTAAAGAAAAGGGGTACTAGAGAGATGGCTCAGAGGTTAAGAGTACTCCCTGCTCTTCCAAAGGTCCTGAGTTCAATTCCCAGCAACCACACAGTGACTCACAATCATCTGTAATGAGATCTTTAACTCCCTCCTCTGGCAGCTGGCACACATGCAGGCAAAACACTATATACATAATAAATAAGTCTTTAAAAAGTAAAAAAAGGTAGGTGTTGTTGGCAAAGGATCAGAATGTGGTTCCCAGCATCCTTGTTGGGCAGCCTCTTCCGGCCACTGGGCACCCACCCACAGTTGCTCATACTCAAATAGATAGACCCACATACACACAAGTAAGAATAAAGTGCTACCTTCTGACATAGCCCTTTTGAGAAAGAGTTGGGGTCAGCTTTTGCTACATAGTTAAAAAAAGTGGGAGAGGAGGGAAAAAAATAAAAGCCCACAGTTCTCATGGGCCTCCAGCCTGCCAGGGTCTGCAGTGAGCATTTGTGTGTCTACGGTCCGTCCTTGAACAGCTGAGAAGTGGTTGAGGCCTTGCTCTGCTCCATCCAAGGCAAGGCTATAAAAATATCAGATAATTGCAGTTTCAAAACATTAAGAAATAACACAAAACAGAAAGTCTCACATCCCAGACCTTCCTGTTCAATGGTCAAGTCAAGGGCAGTGTCTCACCCTGCTCGGTGTCCCCTCCTGCCCTGTTATATTAGAAGCCACTGTTAAGTTCCCTGAGGGTTTGTGGTGCCTTCTGTCCAGCCCTCAGCTCACACCAACTCCCAATAGATCCACGGTGACCTTGGCCTTGCAGGTGCCCAGCTTCTAGCCCCTTTCCTACCCCGTTGGTCATTCAGCAGGACAGTGACTCTCCTAGGTTTCCTCTCTCCTTAGTAACTGCTTCCAACAAAGTATAGGCTCTCCATTCTCCCACTCCGTCGCTGGGAGCTGAAACCTGAAAGTGCTGAAGGGTGAGCTGCAGAGAGGAGAGTTCCCGGCAGAGCCCCACAGTAGGCCTCAGGTCACCATGTGTGGTTCTTGGAGGAGGAGGGGAAGTCATGAGGCTGCATGTGTGGATGAAGGAGGGGGAGGCAAGGGAGAGGATGCAGATGGCTCATCACTTAGACTTCTGTGCTTGACTATGTGCATTTTGTGATTTGGTTGTTGGATGTCCCAGCAATGCACATTGGTGCATGCCTTTAATTCCAGCACTTAGGAGGCAGAGGCAGGTGAATTTCATATTTTGAGGCCAGCCTGTGTACAGAGACAATTCCAGAGCAGCCAGGGTTACACAGAGAAACCCTGTCTTTGAGGGTTAGGGGGGGAAATAGGGTCTTCTGTACCCAGGCTGGTCAAACCTGCTATGGAGCTGAGATTGCGTTGACCTCCTGATCCTCCTGCTTCTATCTCATTGCGAGGGTTGCAGACATTACCACCATACCCAGCAATAGATTTGCTTATTTGTTGAATTTTGAGGCAGTTAACCTAGACTGGCCTGGAACTTGAGTTCCTCCTGCCCCAGCCTCCAGAACATCAGCACTCTGGCTGACGAATACAGATAATAGCACTGCTGGTGTTAATACTGTGGGCGTCATTTCTTTTGCAGCAAGCCCTGGACGAGAACATGGACCTCTTGGAAGGCATAACTGGCTTTGAAGACTCTGTCCGAAAATGTGAGTCTTTCTGGGGGACTGGGTCAACAAAGGTCCTAAGAAATGGCCTCTCTTCACTGTTCCAGAGTCAGTGGGCCCTGGGAGAATGGAGCCAGTGGATGAGGCAGGCTGAAGTCTTTTGCAATAGCCAGCTTTATTCAGAGCATCAGACAGTTTATATTCTGAAGGTTAAGAAGAATCATATGAGTAAAGTTCACATGAGTTCAAGCTGCTAGAAAACTTTTTGTTTTGTTTTGTTTTTGTTTTTTGCTTTGTTGTTTGATTGTTTTTGAGGCATAGTTTCCTCTGTATAACCTTGGCTGTTCTGGAACTAGTTCTCTATTTTTTTTTTCACCACTATACTAATGAGGATGGAACTAGTTCTCTATAGGCCAGGCTGGCCCCAAACTCAGAGCTCCACCTACCTCTGCCTTTTGAGTTAAAGGCCTGTGCCACCACTTCTGGCTCGGGAAACATTTTTTTTGAATAACAAAAGTAAGCAGCTATGTGTAGTCTGAAGCAAACCCCCTCCTATTTACTCGGCATAAAAGCACATTCCAAAAACATCCCATGTTTAGAAGGAACAGAAACGAAGGTCACGATACAGTTTTCCTGGAGTTTTCTCCTAAGCACTCAGAATTCCGCACAGCTCCGTTCTTAGCCCGTGTTCCGACAGCCTCTCACAGTCTTTGTCTTCCGCAGTTATCTGCCATGTGGTGGGCATCACGTACCAGCACATCGACCGCTGGCTGCTTGCTGAGATGCTTGGCGATCTGACTGGTGAGGCCTCGTGGGGTTTGTGTCAGTCTACAAAGGTGCAGGTAGTTGGGGCATGGGAGCCCAGCCAGCTCAGGGGAACCCATCGCGCCATTTCTAGGGCATTACTTGGTCCAGAGAGGGGCTAAGGGTTTGGTATAGGATGTTGCCCTCTAAATCTCTGAGTTGAAGGCAAGCTAGTGCCATATAGTGAGACCCTGGCTCAAAAACAAGATGTTGCCCCCACCAGGTATGTCCACCTGTAATCCCAATGATAGGAAGCTGGGGCAGAAGGATTGACAAGTTGCAGACCAGTGTGGGCTATAGGATAAGATATTTGAATGTCAGCTGTGTCAGACAATGGTCCTAATGCTGACCATGGTTGTGACTACAAAAGCTCAGATCCTTTTCTTAGATGGAGCAAAATGGACAAGATGTTTGCATCTTGTAGTAACTGGTACTGCCAAGGGTAGTGAGACCACTTTAGAGGGACAGCATTTGGCAGGGGCCCCAGTGTTTTGAGGTGGTCACTCTGAAAAAAAAGTAGATGTGACAATCCTACAGCAGGGGCCTGCCTGTCATGTGTGCTAGTGGCCTGGTGCTATGGAACCAGAGCAGCGTGATTCAGGCAACTGTCCTTGCAGTCTTGTGAGGGTCTCAGAAGACTTTGCTCTGGAGTGACAGTGGGCACGGGTGGGCCTTGGTCTGAGTGACTTCAAAGGTCCCTCCAAACCAAAATCACTTTCAAAAAGAAGCATGGGAGCTGGGGAGGGCCCGGCAGTTGCTACTCAATCTTAAAGACAGTTTGATCCCAGCACCATGGTAGGTGGTCCACAAGCACCAAGAAATTCAATGTTCTCTCTAACCCAGTGTCCATTCACACTTGCACACATAAATACAATTGGCTGGAGAGATGGCTCAGCCGTTAAGAGCTGCTCTTCCAGATGTTCTGAGTTCATTATAGATGGCTCACAAACATCTATAATCAGATCTGGTGCCCTCTTCTGGTGTGCAAGCAGGACACTGTATACATAAATAAGTCTTTTAAAAAAATAGAAAGGAGCACTAAGGGAAACTGGGCCTGGGGTCACACACTTTATAATCCCAGTACTTGGGAGAGAGGCAGGAGGATTAGTAGTTTAAGTCTTCCTCAGCCACTTGGTGAGTTCCAAGCCACCTTGGGCAACAAGAAACCACTTCTCAAAAATGAAACAATAAGCTGGGCGGTGGTGGCACAGGCCTTTAATCCCAGCAGTTGGGAAGCAGAGGCAGGTGGATTTCAGCGGGTTCGAGGCCAGCCTGGTCGACAGAGTTCCAGGACCGGCTCCAAAGCTGGATCACAAAGAAACCCTGTCTTGAGAATTTAAAAGGGTGGGGGCTAGTAGCACCCCCTGGTGGCCAAGTGGAGAATGAGCCTCCTGAAGGCAGGCCTGTCCTAAAGGCAGGAGTTGTCTAGAGGCCAAAGGGGGCCTAGCTTGGTAAACCCTGACTTCCCTGCCTCCAAAACCTCTGGGATTAGATAGACTTCAGGCAACCAACACCTCCACTCCGCCCATGTCACCTTTAGACAACCAGCTTAAGGTATGGATGAGCAAGTACGGCTGGAGCGCCGACGAGTCAGGGCAGATCTTCATATGCAGCCAGGAAGAGAGCATTAAGCCCAAGAACATTGTGGAGAAGATCGACTTTGACAGTGAGTGGCCTGGGGCCGTGGACTGGGGAGATGCGGCACCCTCATCAGAGAGCAGGCTGGGGTGTGGAGAGCACTAGGTAGAACCTTCCTCCCTAAGCTGCGTCTGCATCCAGGGAGAACCAGAGGGGGGTGCTGGGTGGCCTTCCCTGTCTCTAGCTCTTCTAGGACCTATAGGGGCCTGGCAGGTGTATCTATTCCCTGCTTTACCTGTGCCAGGCTAGTCTTGCTTCTCTGTGCCTCAGTTTCTCATTTTAAAAAGGCAAGTGATGGTAACAATTATGACAGAGCCTGTGGTTCTTTGTGTATGAGTCATTTGGTCCTACCATAAGGCTCATTGTAATGTGGAACTAATAGAAATGGAATGGTGCTTACCTCCTGGAAGGGTCAACGTGAAGGGGGATCGTCTTGTGGGGCACTTAGCCTAGGGTCAGGTGCAGAGCTCAATGAATGTCAGTGACCACTGTCACCACACTTTGAGTAAATAGACCAACCCAAAGAGGACAAAAGCGGGTGTGGCGGCTCACGTCTTTAGTCTCAGCACTCAGGAGGTAGAAGGCCAGCCTAGGCTACCTAGCAAACTACTGTCTTTAAATAAGTGACACAGGCAGTTAGCTAGGTGCCCTGCCTCACTCTTCTGTCTGGGGAGCAAATGCCATGAAGAGAGGAAAGGAGGGGTGGGTTCCCTCCCCATTCTCCCAACTTTGGCTCTAGTGATGGGCAGCAGTGGGTTAGTAGCCAAGTTGAGCAGCAGAGAGCTGTGTCATTTCCACACTGGGCACCCTCACCGCTGCCGGCAGTGCTCATCGTGCCATGTTTGTGTCTCCGAGTTCCATAGAAGCTTCTCTCTGCAGGCCAGTGCCCAGTGAGTAACTTGTGAAAGTAACCAGAACAGGGTTAACTGCACACAATACTTAGTACCAGGCATGTTCAAGCACTTCATTTAACTCTAAAATCCTATAAGATAGATGCTTTATACAGATGGGGAAACGGAGGCACAGAACTATTAAGTCCAAGACCACTAAACTACAGCACCAAACTGCTTTTGTGGTTATGACCTGCCTGAAGGACGTAGTCTCCCTGGGAGGTGGCTCTCCTCCTCTTCCCAAATTGACCTGGGTTTCTCCTTCTCAACAGGTGTGTCCAGCATTATGGCCTCCTCCCAGTAACTGTGTGTGTCTTTAATAAAGACTTGTTCACTCCACCCTGTTGTCTCCTGCCTCTGCCCTCAGAGAACCAACTTGTGGCCTGAGCTGAGGCCTTTCCCTCATCTTGGGCATCCCCCATGCCTTTCCCCTCCACCTCCTCCTCTGCCCCACCCTGTAGCCTTTCCCTGCCCCTCCTTCCTGACCGTGAGTCAGCCCAGGATGAGGCAGACTGATGGTGAACAGCTTGGGGAGTTGCCACCCTGGGGCCCTGGGCTCTTGAGAGAGCAGAGAGCAGGCTGTGTCTTTAACACGTCATCGGTGCCCTCATCTAGAAAGGAGAGAGTATGGCACTTCCTCAACTGGCAGGGGTGAGGTTGGAGGTGGAATCTGGTCAGTGCCCGCCTGAGAGTGGCGCCCTGCCAGTCCCAGCACTTGGGTGGTGCAGGCAGGAAGATCAGGGGTTAAAAGCTACTCTTAGCTACATCAGACCCTGTCTTTAAAAGCAGGTGGAAGGGATTGGTCAATAAACTGCTTGCTGCTCAAATAAGAGGATGTATGTACCTGAATCCCCACACTGGGGGGGCCTCACAGGAGGTTCACAGAGGTTTGCTGGCTGCCTGTCTGGTTTGATAGGGGCTACAGCTGTAGTTCAGATTTGTTCAGTCCTCAGTGTCACAAAGAACACACCTGTAATCCCAGCCCTTGGGAGGCTGATCTCCATGCGTGCACATCTGCCACACTTTACAGCTTGAAGTGGCCGCTCCTGTTCCTCTGACAGCCCTTTACCTGTTCCTTTTCAAAACTCCGGGGTTCACCAAAGAAACGGGCATTCATTCCGCACAGGAGATCTGTCACCGAGGTTGCTGGCTGGCCTCTGCTGTTCTGGTCAGAGAGGTTACCAGACTGCCTGCCGAGTCAGCTATCTCCCTGCCACCCAATCCAGGTCACACCCAAGGCATTCCAGGTGTTCTGGCCAGGTGACCTTGAACAGAGCCCGGGTGAAGTCACTGGAGATAAAGTGACCCAGTAAATGTTCTGCCTTGGCCACTCCCATCTCCCTTGGGGCCCCGATCTGTCACACCAGTGAGTGGGTTGATTGCCTATTCAACCTTCCCTGTCGCCAGCAGTCACCCAACATTCCTATGAGGATCCTATCCTTGTGAACCAGGGTGGGGCACACACCCTTTGCTCTGGTCTCCAGACCGACCTGAGCAAGCACCAGGAACTAGAACTCGCCCTAATTCTGGGGACAGAATAACTGCTGTTCGCAAGTCAGCTCTGAGGTGCTACAGGAGGGAGGACTGGTATGCTGCCCCACCCGCCAACCATCTTGTAGAGATGACCTTTTGTCCTTTGACAACCATATCTTACCCTGCTTTCAGTCTGGCCCTGACCAATGTCTGAGTTCAAACTCAGATGAGTGACTCGTGGACATTAGTCCACTTTTGTGCTGTCTTAATGGCTAGAGAATGCGAGTGAATGCGCGTGCCCACATGCACACACACCCCTTCAAGCTGCTTCCAGGGCCACCATGACATTCCACTGTCTGCTCCTGTCCTGGAAGACAGTCTCCTGAGTAGATTTCTCTTACAGTGTTAACAAGGGACAGGGGCCAGCCATGATTTCCTGGTATTCTGGAGGCTGAGGCAGGAGGACTGCTTGGAACTTAAGATAAGCCGTGGCTACAGGGAGACGTTGGGTTGTTGAACACTAACAGGCACACCAGCCATTGCTGTCTTAAAAGTCTAGCGCAGCTTTGTGCTGGTCATAGTGGCATACTGTAACCCCAGCACTGAGGGGACAGAGGCAGGTGCATCTCTGTTCCAGGCCAGCCAGGGGTACATGACAAGATCCTGTCTCAAAGAAAAAGGTGTTGGGTTGGAGAGATACCACAGTGATCATGGGCACTTGCCACTCTTGTAGAGAACCTGGGTCCAGTTGTTAGAACCCACGCGATAGTCTACAGTCCTCTAGTTCCAGGGCATCTTGCTCTCTTCTGTTCTCAGAGGGTACCCGGGCACGTCACCCTCAACAAAGAACCATCTGTGCTTATTTGAGACCCTCAGAGGACCTGGCTCCCTCCTGGAAGTGGGAGAGGGTGCATGAGTGCCCCGCCCCCCTAGTTGTTATCACTCAGTGACCGCGAGTGTCTGTTAGGAATCGCTAAAGCGACCACCATTTCATTCAAACCTCACTGTCTAGGTTGCTGCCTCCACTTCTTAGCCGTTAGGCTGGGAGTCTCAGAGCACACCGTAAGTGGACAGAGAGGGCTGCTGGCCAATTACACCCACTTCAAGAGTCCTAGGCTAAGCAGGAAACACCACACACACACACACACAATCCTAGCTCCTGAGAGCTGGGCAGTCAGGAGGAGTTCAAGGCCATCCTCAAATAGTGAGTTTGATGTCTAAATGGGCTACTAGAGACCCTACCTTAAGAAAAAATTAGCCTTTTCCCTGGAGTCCTTATTTCAGTAAAGGTCTCACACTTCTTTGTTCAGATCCCAAACCTAGGAGGTCACCCTGATTTTCTCAACGAAGTTAAAATATTTCAAAATTTTTTGCACTTTGTGTGTGTGTGTGTGTGTGTGTGTGTGTAGGTCAGAGGACAGCTTGCAGGAATGCTTCGACTGCGTAGGCTCTGGAGATAAAACTCCAGTCATTAGGTGTGCTGCATAGCTTTATGTCAACAGAGAGGAAGGAACTTCAGTTTAAAAAATGCCTCCAGCTGGGCGGTGGTGGCGCACGCCTTTAATTCCAGCACTCAGAAGGCAGAGGCAGGCGGATCTCTGTGAATATGAAGCCAGCCTGGTCTACAAGAACTAGTTCCAGAACAGGCTGCAAAGCTAAAGAGAAACCCTGTGGGGGTGGGAGGGGGGCAAAATGCCTCCATAGGGCTGGGCTGGGCTGTGAGCAAGCCTGCTGGGCATTTCTTAACTAGTGATTGACGGGAGAGGACACAGCCCCTTGTGGGTGGGGCTGGTCCTGGGTTCTATAAGAAAGCCTTGAGGAGCAAACCGTTAAGCAGCACCCATCCATCAGCTCCTGCCTTCAGGTTCCTACCCTGTTTGAGTTCCTGTCCTGGCTTCTTTGATGAGCAATCATATAGAAGTGTAAGCCAAATAAAACTCTTTCCTCCCTAAAACTTGTTTTTTGGTCCTGGTGTTTCCTTGCAGCAATAGAAACCCTAAGACATTAGGCTTGGCATTATCTTTACCTGCTGAGCTATCTCACCAGCCCCTAATTGCAGCAGTGTTTGGGTCTTGTTTTGTTAAACTAGGTCTCCTTGTAACCCAAACTGACCTTGAACTAGCCGATCCTCTGTAGACCTGAGTTATACACCTGGTTTTTTCAATCCATTCATTCATAAATTCACTTCGGATTAGTAAGTTTCCTCTGGGTACCAGACACTGCTTCAGAGTCCAGGGCTATAACAATCTGAAGCAAAGGTCCCCTTCCCTCCCTTGTGGGTTGCTATTTCGGGGAAAGAAACAGCCAAGACAGAACAGCAATGAATCAACAGTGTTAAAAGGTGAAAAGCATTATGGACAAAGGTGCAGGAGTCAGTTCTTGTTTAGCAGATATCTGAATGCAACTTAAGCACCTCCAGGTAGGCAATCTACCAGTAGGCCATGCCCCCAGGCCCTCACCGGTGGTGGATTCTAGCTAAGCGCTTTACCATGCTCCCAAACCCTCACTACTGGATTCTTAGGCAAGCGCTCCACCAAACAAGGCACACCCGCAATCCCTCTCTGGTGAGCTCCAACAAAGCACTCCTCCACTCCTCCAACCCACAAAGCTATTTTCTATAAAGCGGTCAGGGACGGGCTCTTGGAAGAGCAGAGATCTGCAGAAGAGGAGGCTGTGAGTCATGGAGATTCAGATTGTGGGGAAAGTACAGCAGACAGACAACACGGCACTGTGTGCAAAGGCCTTGCATGCTTAGGAGATTTCGGGCAGGAGGCCAGCAAGCTAGGGAGAGAGTGGAAGGTAAGCTGAGAGGAAAACCAGGACGCAGATGTGGAGGACCCGCTGGGTCTGAAACCCCAGGACCTTCACCCATAGTAAATAGAAACTCTTACTATTTTAAAGCCTATGCCGGCATGAGAACCAAATTTCCACATGTAAGAAAATGTGGAGGTTGGGTGGTGGTGGCACACGCCTTTAACCCCAGCACTCAGGAGGCAGAGGCTGACCTCTGTGAGGCAGAACTATGAGTTCAAGGCCAGCCTGGTCTACAGAACAAATTTCAGGGCAGCCAGGATCGCACAGAGAAACCCTGCCTCAAAGAAAAGAAAACATGTAGAGTGGAAACCATCATGTCAAGTGAAATCCTCCAGACTCAGACAAATGTGTGTTTTCTAGAGGACGGGGAGGCCTGGCCTGTGCAGTCAGTGATCCCAGCTACCCTGGGGGCTGTAGGAGGACTATTCCAAAGTCCAGGCCAATGTGGGCAATTTAGTGAGACTCTGCCTCAAAATAAAAAGGAAAAAAAAAAAAGCTGGAGATAAGGTTCCATTGGCAGAGGGCTCCTAACTTTAATCTCCAGTTCAGGGGAGAAAAAAAAGATTCCACAAGAGAAGGGGGTAGCAAGCCACATGGCCCAGCCTGAAGGTCCAACCCAGGATTCCCAGGACCCCCAGTGGTAGATGCAGAGGACAAACTCTGTCTGACCTCCACATGTGTCACGTGCACCCCTGCCCCTGAACAATAAATAAATGTAAATTAAAAAAACAAACAGCTGGGCAGTGGTGGCACATGCCTTTAATTCCAGTACTCGGGAGGCAGAGGCAGGCAGATCTTTGTGAGTTCGAGGTCAGTCTGGTCTACAAGAGTTAGTTCCAGGACAGGCACCAAAAACTACAGGGAAACCCTGTCTCGAAAAACTAAAAAACAAACAAACAAACAAAACAAAAACCCCAAACAACAGCAACAAACTGTGGGGCTGGAGGGAGAAGAAAGTGGGAGACAGGGAGAAGGCTGCTGGCGTGAGGATGGATGCTGACTGCCGCTTTTGAAGAAACCCTGTAGAGAGAGATGAAGCCAGCCCATCTGTGAGGAGGAAGCATGAAACTGTGTTTAAAGATGGAGGTGTCCTGAACAACAAATCAGATTTCAGATGCTGAGGCACTATTCTTTCCCCATGTGTGCTTCTTTTCTTTCTTTTTTGGGTTTTGTTTTTTTTGGAGACAAGGGTTCCTCTTTGTAGCTCTGGTTTTTTTGGAACTCACTCTGTAGACCAGGCTGGCCTTGAGTGCTGGGATTAAAGGCGTGCACCACCAAGCCTGATTTCCACTACAAGGTTAGTCATTTGATAATTGATTTGGCTTTTCTTTCTGTCCCTAGATGGCCAGCGCCTGCACATTGTAGGTGTTTAGTGTTTGTTGAATGAGGACAGACAAATCCAAAAAGATCCTCTGCTTTCCCAGGTAGCTACTGATCTAGTCTATCCCAATCTAACCTAACTCCATGTCTATCTTGTGAGTCCTTCGAGAGTTTTCTTTAAATATAATTTTCCATGAACCTACCCTGAAGACTTTATAGTCCAGCCATTTATTTCTTTTTTTTTCTTTCTTTCTTTTTTTTTTTTTTAGAGAGAGAGAGTCCTCATATAGTCCATGCTAGATTCAAACTTGCTGTATGCCAAGTCTGGCTTTGAATTTCTGATCCTTCTGCCCACACCCCCAAATGCTGGAAATACAGGTATTTGTCACCATGCCTAGCTTTAAGCTCAACCATTTATTTGATTTGAGACAGGAGTCTTCCATATAACCTAGGCTGGCCCCAAGCATGCTATATCTATCCTTCAGTCTCAGCGGCCTGAGACCAGAGGCCCCATGTACCATAATGCAGGGATTCTAGACGATAGCTTCATGAGGGGCTTTTTCTGACTTCTTTAGGGCCGAGGCATAAAACAGGGTTTCGCACACAGTAGGTAGCCAATAAATCTTGATTACGTCTGAATGGCTGAATGGGAACACTTTCCACCCCGAAACAGGTTAAAGCCGGACGACGAGCCCCGCCTTATGAATCATTCATGACTTGGGCTCCGCCCACCCTGGAATGGCGCGCGCGGCGGGGGGCCGCGGACGCGCGCGTTCACGCGAGAGAAGCGCCTGGGCTCCCACGCTAGGCGGGCGGCCGGCCGGAGGTGTGTTCTGCGCAGGCGCCGAACGTCCGGGATCGGGCTCGGCTCCTCAGGTGCGCGCGCGCGGGAGGGCGGCGGCGGCGGCTCAGTGCGCAGGCGTCGCGAGCGTACCGCGCAGGCGTCAGTCTTGGGCGGGCTGAAAGCTGCTGAAGCGGCGGCTGAGTCGGAGGCTCCGGCACAGGGGCGGGAGCTGAGGCGGGAGCGGACCGGCTGGCAGGCTAGCGAGAGGCGGCGGTATGGTGGACTACCACGCGGCGAACCAGGCGTACCAATACGGCCCGAGCAGCGGCGGCAATGGCGCTGGCGGTGGCGGCAGCATGGGCGACTACATGGCCCAGGAGGATGACTGGGACCGGGACCTGCTGTTGGACCCGGCCTGGGAGAAGCAGCAGCGCAAGGTGCGCGGCCCCGCGGTCCAGGCTGGGTGGCGTCCTGCGGGGGAGGGAGTGCGGGGAGGCGCTGGATGGGGGGGGTGTCCTGAGAACAGTTGGCGGGACCGGGAAGGGATTTGGAGTCCCGGAGAGGGGTAGCAGAGGTTGAGGAAGCAGTTGGCAATCTGGAGGGGGAAAAAAAAGTGGAGGCTAGGTATGAGATCCCGGAAACCTGTCGAAGGCTGTGGAAGGCTGGGCTGGGAACTGGGACAACTGAGGTGATGATTCGTGAGATTGAAATAGAACTGGGGTTTAAGGCGGGATTGCAGGGTCAGAGGAAGGATTGGGAGGGCCCAGGCAAGCAACGGGGTCCGGGAAGGGAATTGGGGAGCCTGGATAGTACTTGGGGTTTTTTGGAACCCCAGGGTGGAGGAGATGGTCTGGAGGTCAGAGAATCAGAGATTGGAATTGCGGGAAGCCTTTGTGTGTGTGAGTTCTAGAAGAGATGAAGAATCAGGGAAGGTGAAGAAGGGGGGCTAAGGAGTCTGACTAGGGATCGTAAGATGGTCTGATGGGACTAGGCGTCTGAGGAGGTCGGGTTTATTTATTTTTCAATGGGGCCTAGGCACGAGATATTTGTGAAGCGGGTGAGATTTACTGAGGGTGCCCTGTTGTAAAGGGAAGAGAAGGTTGGACGATAAAGAAGTGGAATTGATGGAGGGGCCCAACAGTGTTTGTGGGTGCTTTGAAGAAGGGAGAGGTGGTGGGTGAAACAGGAAGGAGTTCCAGGCGCACGAGGGAAATGTAGTCCAGTAAGGGTGAGACTGGAGGAAGACAGAGCTGGAATGGAGGATGAGGGAAGGAGGTTAGTTTGGGAAAATGGAAGTGTGGTTATTAAAGGCCCTGGACGATGCAGAGCCTGAGAAAGGGGTTGTTTCGTTCGATAAGGACGAAATGAGTGCTCAGGGAGAGTAGTGACTTCAGATGGGAAGGCGGTGGTAAGGGACTGCTAGGCAGTGTTTTCTGACGATACTGTGGGGTGAGGAGGCAGTGTAGAAGAGCAGCCACAGTGGCAAAGGGGAGGTCAGAGTAGGAGGCCATGGGTGGTGATGGGGACGGGGGTCTAAAGTGGTTGAGAGGGGAGCTCTGATGAGAGAGGGTGTGAGTGTATGCAGGCAGAGCTAAAGAAGGGTGTGTTGAGTGGGTGAGAGTGTGTGACGAGGGTGGGAGGTAGTTGAAATTAGAAGCGATTTCACGCATTCTGGCTTTGACAAGACCCTTGATCTCTTAGGGCAATGTCGAGTGTAAAATGGGAGAGGATCAGAAGGGCCCTTTTGGTGACTTTGCAAAGGGGATCTGCACGGAATTGAGACGCTGGGAGCGGGACCCTGAGGATGTGGGAGAGAGCCGGTTTGGTGACATTTCCCAGACCTCCCTGGGGGTAGACTCTAGGGAGTTGGTGCTCTGTGACTGGGCAGCCTGAGGTGGGGCCTAGTGTAACTTTCGCTCGATCACCAATGTTGCAGCTTGAATGTTCTGAGCAGTCGGGTGGCAGGTAGCAGTGGTGTTGGTGTCTTACACCTTTTTACCTACAAGAGTGGGTGTGTTGAGTGAGCTAGCTGGTGAATGAATACATTTTGAAAGGAAGGGGAGATCTAGTCTGGATCCCAACAATAATTTATTGCCCGAGGCCATACCAGATTGGAAAAGATTGAAAGTGGCTGAAAGACTTTGAAAGTTGGAAGGAAACTGGATCACAGCATCGGCTTTGAGAATGTCTTGGATTTTTTTAATGTTTAGGAAAATGTGCTGCCGCCAACCCCCCCACCCCCCTTTTTTTCTTCGATGCTAAGAGAAGGGCACCCTCCTTTCACATCTTCCACCAACCTCTGGTGCTTCCGTCTTTCTATCCCACTCTTCAGGGAACCCACATGGTGAGGCTGGTGTGTATTCAGGTCCTGGCAGGAACCAGAACTCACCAGAGCCCGTTGCTGCCTATGTCATTCTCGCCTGCTCCTTCCTGGTTCCTTCCTTCCCATCCAGGAAAGTTTGAAGACCAGAGTGGCTTATACTGTCCTCTGCCTGCAGTTGCTTCAGCGCTCTGTAAGGGCCTGGCTCTAGTGAGCTTGCTTTATAACCCACTGCAGCAAATATTCACACTTAGCTGTCCTTTAGGGGAAAAGTATTGCTTCACCTCTGCACTCTGGCCTGCACAGGTGCAGTGCGGAAGGAGTCTTGAAAGGAATCTATCAGTAGGTGCGTTTTTTTTTCCCTTCCTTCAAGAGCCTCCAACCCAACCCCCAGTAAGATGGCTAGGACTTTGTTTTGTGGCTGTGCCTTTCCCATGTTCCTGTACAACCTTTGTGAATGTGAATGACAGATCACCTTTCTCGCCTCTCCTGGTACAAGGAGAGTGACAGTCCTGGACACACCTGTTCACACACTCAAACTCTGTGACTGCAGCAGCTGAAGCAGGAGGTGGCCCAGGTCAAGAATGTGTCTGTGCCACTGCTCTGAATCCTAGGGGCCCCCATACCCAAGGCATTATCAATCCGGAGGTTATGCAGCAGGTGTTCCTTGGCAGCTGTGAACACTCTGTATGGCGGGACTGATCTGGTCTTTAAAAGTATTGCTGGGTGGCAGTGGCGCACGCCTTTAATCCCAGCAGTGGCAGGAGGATCTCTGAGTTTGAGGCCAGTCTGGTCTACAGAACGAGTTCCAGGACAGGCTCCAAAGCTATAGTGAAACTCTGTCTTGAACCCCCCGCCAAAAAACAAAACAAAAACAAAAAACAGAAAAAGGATTTAGGAAGGTTTTAGTGTTACTGTTTTAGTCTATAGGTTTATTATGTTCAGGCCATCCCTGAATCCCGGGCTCAGGTGACCCATATGCCTCATTCTCCTGAGTAGCTTGGAACTATAGGCCTGTAAGCAAACCCTTGAACAATCAAGAGTCCTTAGTTCCCTTAGTTTGTTCTGTTCAAGTACTGGCCATCCTTAGGATGGTGTGGCTGTAGACCACTTTCCTCACATGTCCTGTGGAAGGCTGAGTTCTCTTGAGAGTTACCCCCAAACCTCTCCTCACAGTAAGAGGAAATGCCTTGTTCTGAGCTTGAGTGTTTACTGGCACACCGTTGTTTACGGACCTCAGGGTTAGACCCTGACCTTTGGCTCAGCCTGTATTAAATGTGAGTTAATTATTTGAAAGTTCTGATAGTGTTTTGTTTTTTGTAAGTCAGCCCCCGCCATTTTTCTTTTAGACCCCAAAGTAGCCATCTGGTATTTTGCTCCATTACTCTAATTGTTTTTCTCTAAGGAGCTGGCTAAGACTAACAGCTCCTTAGCAGCTTTCAAAATTGAATAACATACTTACCAAAAAAAAAAAAAAAAAAACCCAAACTGGGTTGTCCTCTGGAAACAAGAGTAAGTATGTGATCTGGGTGAATATATGTGCTGTGTGCCCTCTTGGGAGAAGAGAGAGGAGGAAGCACCTCAGCAGCCAGCATCCTGTTCCTCCCGCCCTGCTGGAAAATGTGTGTTGTCCTGTAAGCCCAGCACTCAGGATCTTGAGTCAGGCAGATCTCAAGTTCAGGGCCTACCAGCATGGGCAATAAATATGGTATGACCCTAGTTCAAAAAACAAGAAAAAAGCCAGGCAGTGGTGGCATACATCTTTAATCCCAGCACTCGGGTAATCCCAGCACTTGGGAGGCAGAGGCAGGCATATCTCTGAGTTCAAGGTCAGCCTGGTCTACAAGAGTGAGTTCCAGGGCAGGCTCCAAAGCTACAGAGAAACCCTGTCCCCCAAAAATAAAACAAAATAAAGACAAGAAAAAAGAAATTAAAAGTTTCTGAAAGGGTAAGCTTCTTCTTGCTTAGTTGAGAGTTGAGATCTGGTTGTGGCCCTGGGGTGACATCTACCACTTTACTAATCCTAGGCAGTCTAGGGTGTGGCCCAGGGGTTGCCTTTTACCTTTTGCAACACCCTCTTTGGTTCCAGCTTCTGAGACCAACTGGGAGGCTTCTTAGGCAGCAGGAACTGACTCATTCTCCAGTTAGAAGGCATGCTAAAAGCTTTCATTTAGTGGCAGCCAACTGCTTGGCCTTGTGGGGAAAGTTGGGTGAAAGTGTTAGTGGGCAAAAGCTACCCAGGAGAATCACAGCACATGCTTGTGATCCCAGCATTCAGAATGCTGAAGCAGGAGGATCGTTAGAGTTGGAGGCCAGCTTGGGTGACCAAATGTATTCAAGGCAAGCCTGGGTTATTTAGAAAGACTCTAGCTGGGCATGGTGGCGCACATTTATAATATATGCTCACTGGAGGCAGAGTTGGGAGGATTATAAACGAGTACAAGGCCAGTCTACAAAGAGTTTCAGTTCTGTTAGGGCTACATAACAAAATCCTGTCTTAAAGGAAAAAAAAAATCGAAAAGCCCACCAGGAGGTGAGGCTGTGATACTTTGTCTTCCCATCCAAGGGGGAGGCTAGCAGGGAGATCAGTTAAAAATACATCCTTGCACCTAACATATTCACTCCCAGCAGGGGAGCAGGGCCTTTAGTCTTAGATTCCAAGTCTAAACCTAACAAGCAGGTAAGGAGAGTTTTGCCATTTCAACATACACTCAATTCATAGCCAACTTTGGCCAGACAGCGACCTTTCCAGAGTTAAGTGAGTGTGTAGTACAGGTTATCTGGCAGTGCTGTCTAGCAGATGACAGCCAGGAGAAGGGAGCCAAAAAAGCATCAGTTTGGGAAGGCCAAAGGAATTTGAGAGGCTGTTAAGATGAACACTCTAGGCTTTTGTCATCTGATTTATAGTGTGCTGGGAATTGCACAAGCCTTTGACCAGGTCTCCTTTAAAAAAAAAATTGCTTTGCTGCTGCTGCTGTTGCTGGTACATTGAAGGGGAGAAAATAAGCCAACATCTGTTTGCTGTAGTCCCACTTACTCATTCAGGTGTCTGAATAGCCAGAATATCAAGATGCTGATCTCTCCGGGTCCTCCTTGCTTGTCCAAACTCAGTGTCCACCTGCTTATTCTTGTTTCCTTTGTTTTCCGTGTCCCTGTTCTCAGCATTCAGCTCCTTTCTCTCAGTTTCCTTCCGTTGCCTTTATTTATGTGTTTAGTTTTACAGAATAATAAAAACACTCACATTACCTTGGTAAAGATTTTGTTCTCTACCTTTCTCATGGAAATAAGAGGCTAGTGATAATAGCAAGTTGGCTATTCAGTGGATAAGGTAACTGAAACACTGACCTATTAAAGCAGAGATGGAGGCAGATACAAAGCCATCGTCCCTGGACTAGTCAAAGAAGTCTTTATTTCCTGGGTAGTTCGAGAGCTCAAGTTGGTTGAAACATCAAAGCAGAGTTATAAGGAAATGTAGTTACAGTGTTGGCAGTGTAGACAGGCAGCTTTGTTATAAAGTATCGGAAAGTGACAGAACAGCACTTAACACCACTTCAAGAAGGTTCACCAGGGACATTTTAGTCTATTGCCCAGGTATCTGGAGTCTAAATTCAACAAGTCAAAGAGAAGCAGTATTTTTCAGTTGTAACCTCTTTTTAAAAGAGGAGGTGGGGCAGACTATCTGGGAGGGAGGGGCTCTCTGACAGAAAGTGCCATCTCTGTATAGATGAACAAACCTGGTGCCTTTATCTGAGTGCTTGAGGAGTTTTAGCTCAGGAGCAGTCTCCCCGGGATTAGAAAAGTCCCTGAGACATTTATTTTGATGCTATGCACCCTACTCCACCCCCTTTGGCTGTTTTTTTTTACACCCTTGTCTTTCTTGTAAACAGCAGAGGCATTAACTTGGATTGTCCACAGAAAGTCCTCAGAAGCTGGTCGATGGAGACCCATGGCCTGTTTTGTAGCTATGATGTATTGAATGTTACCTGAAAGGCTGCTGACTGATCTTACTAGGGACTTGCTGCTTACCACCTGTTGGGCTTGCTCCTGTGTTTTTGGAATGACCTTTCCCACCCATACATTCCCTAACCAATAGCTGGGGAGTGTGTGGGGTGCAGACTGACTGACCCTATAGTCTCTGCAGTTATCTCAGTCTCCTAAACAATTCCATACCCATCTTTACCTTATGTACTTAGTATTTTAAAGTCAACTTGAACTTTTTTAGGCTTTAAAAAATATTGAGCCAATTGGTAGTGGCGCACACCTTTATCCCAGCACTTGGGAGGCAGAGGCAGGCAGATCTCTTGAGTTTGAGGCCAGCCTGGTCTACAGAGTGAGTTCTAGGGCTACACAGATAAACCCTTTCTCGAAAACCTAAATAAGTAAAATAAAGAATAAATTGAAAACTGGAAGTGATGAACGTGCCTGTAATCCCAGTACTTGGGAGAAGGAGTTGAAAGTCATCCTCAGCTGCATGCTGAGCTTATGACCATACTGGGCTACATGAGACACTTTAAACTTTCTTGAGACGGTCTGACCATGCAGCCCCAGGTGGGCTTGGAGTTTCCAGAGATCCACTTGTCTCTGCCTTCTGAGAGCTGGGGTTAACGGTGTGCACCGCCATGCTTGGGACTAAAACCCTTTTTTTAAAAAGGGGAAATCAGTGTGGTGTCTGACAGATTTGGTTTCCCTGGCCTTAAATAAAGGAAACTGTAAAAAAAAATTTATGAAGAACAAAAGAATGTTAGGTTCAGTGAGGTCCTATTCCCGCCAGAGACTCTGGCCGAAGGCCAGCTCCCTTTGTTCAGAGGGTGTTACATACTAGCAGGTATTGAAGACCCATGCGCAAGAGACCGACTGTCTCTGAAGTCACCAGGTTAACCAGTGACTTGAAGGGAGTAACCTCCACGTGGTTCAAAGCTGCACAGAGGATGTGGACAATGCTGAACATCTCTGTTATGCCTGCCGCCTTCGGAAAAACTTTATCTCATCTGACCCCAGAAACATTTCCGGAAGTGGGCAGAGCAGTGATTCACCCAGGAATACTCAGTCCCTTAAATGTCCCACCAGATTTGCTCAGGATTGGATGATCCTTGATTCATCCTTGCTCAACTCCCCTCTTCCCATTTTTGTTTTCTGTTTTTCTTTTTGTGGCAGGCTCTGATGTAGCCCAGGCTGTCTCAAATTCAATATGTAACTGAAGATGACTTTTCCTGTCTCTGCCTCCCTCCCTGGTGCTGGTATTAGAGGCATCGCTGCCATGCTGTCATTCCATCTCTAGGTCCCCTTCTGGTCTTTTGAGACAGGATTGTGATGTATAAACTAGAATGGCCCCAGACTGACCATTCTTCTGCATCTGCTTCCCAAGTGCTAAGATTACAGACCATATTATAAATATAAGAATGTGAGTTGTCTGGGGGCTGTAACAGTGGCTCAGTTGTTAAGAGCACTGGCTGCTCTTTGGGGGCTGTAACAATGGCTCAATGGTTAAGAGCACTGGCTGCTCTTTCAGAGAGGATCCAGGTTCAATTCCCAGCACCCACATGGCAGCTCACAACTTCAATTCCAGGGTTTCTGACACCCTCACAGACATACATGAAGGCAAAACACCAGTGTGGTGGGCACAGCATGCCTTTGATCCCAGCACTTGGGAGGTAGAGGCAGGCAGATCTCTGAGTTTGAGGCCAGGCTAGTCTACAAAGCTAGTTCTAGGACAGCTAGGGTTTTTACACAGGGAAATCCTATCTTGAAAAATCAAAAAAAGAAAATTGTGTGTGTTTAATTAAAAAAAAAAAAAAAGAATGTGAGTTGTCACTTGCTCCACACGTAGCTTCTCTTCAAGGCCCCAGTTTTCTTAGACCTATGTGCTGGAATCCTGGTCACTGCTGCCCCATCTAGAAGGGAAACCGTGCTCTCCTGTGGAGTTAAGAAAGACTTACCAAAATGTTTTTTCTTCCAAATATTGGAGCAGAACAGATTCTTTGTTTTCTAGTAGAACCACAGACGTGGGGCAGTAGTACTTGGAAATGGCAGTTCCTGCCCTGTGGAACGCGGTGAAGTCATCTTGGGAAATATCCTTGTGATGGTGTCGCAATGACTGAATGGGTGCTGGAACACCAGTAGTACAATAGCATTTGTGTCTTTGCTGCAGACAGAAAGAAAGGCGACATTGTGGTTTGTTTTATGCTTTTTAAAGTTTTTCCCTCAAAGGTGTGGGGCTGAGTGATGTCTGTCACTGACTTTCTAGTGGGTTTTCTTTCTGAGTGGGTGGTTCGTAGGCAACCGGTCCCACATACACAAGGGGTTTCTCTAGAGTGCAACTTTCAAATGTTTCAAACAGTGGATTGAGGGACAGCAACCAGTGAAATGATGTGTCCCTCACTCCCCACCATGCTAGAGGAAGCCAATTTGAGGTTAGACAACATCATGGAAGGAAGCTTGCAAAAGTGATTCAGCATCCAGCTATGGCAAGCACGGCCAGCAAGGTTGCTTGAGGGAGTGTCACAGGCAGGAAGAGGAGTTGTGGTGCTTCTGCTCAGGAATGACAAGCCTTTGATCACTATAGGCCAAAGGCAGTGCTGGAAACTAGCTTCAGTCAGTGTCATTGTGTGCCCGTGCGTGTGTGTATGTGTGTGTGTGTGTGTGTGTGTGTGTGTGTAAGATTAGCACGTTAAACACATTAGCACTCTTGTCTGACTAAGTCTGGTGTGAATAGAGGGTATTTAATTGCTCTCACCATGGAAACCTGTTTGCTTACTATTTGGGAGAGTGCTGCACCCAACCCAGGGGCCTGGGCAGAAAGATATACCAGGTGGTCTCACAGGAAAATGCCACATGTCTTGCATAGTGGCCTTGCCCAGTAGGGGCTTGAGTGGCTGTGTCTCTGACAAGAAGAGAAGTTAGACTGCCTACTTTGTTGATAAGGGGTGTGCACAGCAGCTGGTGGCTTTGTAGCCACTGTAGGGTCTGCATTTAGAGTTGGAATTTCAGCTATGTGGCCTTTTGTTATTTCAGTGTTGTGTGTCGAACCCAGGACCTCACGCGTGTTAGGCAACTGCTCTACTCCTGAGCTATCCCCACCCCTGCCTGCTGTGTGTCTTCATCTTTTGCCTGCTTTCACAAACACAAATTAAAAACTTAAAGTTCCCATCAAACTCCAAGAGAAAATAAAGAGTACTATTATAAAAAAAGAAAAACTCCACATCTGAGAACGCTTCTCCCCCTCTTCCTTTATGATGCTCAGCTCATTAAACTCCTGATGAGACTGGAATACTGAGTAGTTCTGCTCTGGCTGTTGCTGACACGGCTTACTTTGGGAAGGGTCGGATTTTTTTTTCCCTTCCCTTTCTTTTTTTAACTTTAAGGCTTAAGATGATCTTTTAGTTTGGGCCTATGAAGTAAGCCCAGTTTCAAAATTCAAAATGTCTGGGAGCAGTGACTTGCCAGGCTGGTTCAAGGGCAGTCTGATGAATTGGCCCTTCTTACAGGCTGTCTGTGAACCAGTCATGATTCAGATTTTCAAGTCCTGGAAGGTGTCCAGACAGTAAACATCACCAGGATTCTGAGGCAGTTACTTTTTTTTTTTTTTTGGATTATTTGAGATGTGCTGCCAAGACTGTGGTAGATTTGACTTTCCGTAAAACAGAATGGCCTGTATCAAAATGTCTTTCTCAGAGATGTTGGCTTTAGTCGTCCAGCCCCATGGCTCTTGGTGGGGTGGTCAGGAAATACCTACAGCAGTGAGCAGAGGGCCTTCTTAGCCATTCCTTGTCTCTTTCTAGACAGGGTCTCACTGTGTAGTACTAACTCGTCTGGAATTTGCTATGTGGACCAGGCTGACAAAGAACTGAGATCTGCCTGTCCCTGCTTTCAAAGTGTTTGGGATTAAAGATGTGTGCCACCCCCCCCCCCACACAACTGCCTTGGCCACTTCTTAAAACACACACACACACGCACGCACGCACGCACGCACGCACACACAGAGATTAAATCCAGGGTCCATTGAGAACTGTGGATGCATTCTGGATGATTGGTTAATGGATCTTGGTTCAAAATTGAGGAAGGTGTAGAAGAGACACTTGGCTTCTGCTGCCATACAGGAGCACACCCAAAACTCAACGGGGAGCAAGCTTTGACCGTAAGGATAGAAAATCCACAGATCACTGATAGTCCCTAAGCAGCTACCTTCCACTTGAAATTTTTGGGCCTTTTTGATAAACAAGCCCAAGGCAGTCTTTGCCAAATACGGCCTGTTCTGTAGGGTTTTAGGAGACAACTTTCTTGCCTAAAAATAAATGCCTGTTCCTATCAAACATTCCAAGCATAGCTGAAACATGAGATTTCTGAGGAATAGCAGTTCAGACTCTAATGGGTTCAGTTTTGTCAACAGTCCAGGGCCTTTGGGGACTGTTTTGGGATTGGTCTCTGGCCACTAAGGAAGTCAGAAGACCAAATGCAGGCCATTTTCCATCTCATTCTATATGTTCTTAATCTCCTTGGAGGTTGGTGGAGAAAGGCTCTACACATGTGTAAATAAAGAAGGCAAGGGCCTGGGAATATGTATGGGTCAGTGAGCAAGGTGCTTGCTGTACAAGCATGAGTCCCTAGCACATAGGTATAAGCCAGCCATGGTAACATGAGTCTGTAACCACAAGATACACATGCACAGGGAGTCAGACAGATTCTAGGGGCTTACTGACCAGTGGGTGTAATCAAATCCATGAGTTCCAGGCTCAGTGAGAGACCCTGTCTCAAAAATAAGTCTGGAGAGATGGCTTGCTTGGTGGTTAAGAGTGTGTACTTCTCTAGCTGAGGACCAGGGTTCCATTCCCAGCACCCTCTTAGCAGTTCAAAACTGCCTGTAATCCAGTTCCATGGAATTCAACACACCTTCTGTCCTCTGGGCACTCAGAGGCACATGGTGTACACACACACACACACACACACACACACACACACACACACACACACACACACACACACACATACACACACACAATATCCGCAGAGCCAGGCAGTGGTGGCACACGCCTTTAATCCAAGCACTGGGGAGATGGGCAGGCAGATCTCTGAGTTTTAGGCCAGCCTGGTCTACAGAGTGAGTTCCAGGACAGGCTCCAGAGAAACCCTGACTCAAAAAACAAAGACCCCCCCAAAACTCAGAAAAAACAGGCAGAGAAAAAATTGAAGAAGCTGCGCCTTGTTAGCCTCAGGCCTCCACCTGTGTCGCATAGGTTAGCATGGATACACACATAACTGCGTACAGATTGTGTACTAACATTATACCTTGGTGCATTGTGGAGTGATTACACACAGTTATTCTCATGACAGTCCTCACAGCACATGCGCAGCAGTGAACCCAGGGATTGGGATGAGCAACTAAATCTTTAATCCAGGCACCGAGGAGTTGGAGGCAGAAGAATCATAAGTTCAAGGCCAGCCTAGGCTAAGAGAGACTGTCTCAAAAAGAAATGAAATTGATTGTGTTTAGCTCAAATAAACAACATAACAAATTAAGGAAGGCATCCATGGAGGTCTAAGTCTGGTTGTAGCCCAGTGTTGAGCAAAGGTGTCTGGCTCCCTGGGTTATGCTCTTGTTACTAACTACTGTCAACTAGAGATTGGGAATAACTCTGGAGGAGGTTGGTAAGGACTGGTGCTACTTTTGCTGGAGAACTGGGAGGAAGGTCCCTGAAGAGGGCATTTTAGCGGTTCCCTATAGTGGGAAGCACCTAGGAGAGAGGAAAGCCTTTGTCAGACCTTTGTCCTGAAGTGCTGATAAGATAGGTGGGAGCCAGAACTTAAGCATTGTAGCCTTTTCCTCCTGAGCTCCCTGGACAAGCCAAACCAGAACTGACTTCTGAAGTGGGAATCCCCAAACTGCATGGCAGTAAAGTGAACAAAGGCTTCAATTATCTCTGCAGTAGGCACCTGTGTCTGATTAAGTCCTGGGTGACTTTGGAGTCTGGAGTTTTACAGCACTGTGTGCTCATTTGCTTTGTAGTGTGACTCTGCAACTAACTTCTACCATGTGGGCAGGTCCAACCCCCTTCCTATCAAGAGGCATTTATACCTGGTGAGATGCCACAAGATGTCTTTTCTGCCCTTAAAGTCTTCAGCCTTTTTTTGTTGTTACCACTATTGGCTTTTTGAGTCAGGGTCTTACTATGTCATCTACTCTTGGCCTTCACCTCTCAACTGCTAGGAATCAGGTATAAGTCAGTGTCCTGTCAGAACTGTCAGAAGGCTTGATGGGGGGGGGGGGCGAAGCAGGGATTCTCTTTGTAGCCCTGGCTGTCCTGGAAATCACCCCCTCCCCCCACTCCTGGATTCTGGGGATCAGGTCATCAAGCTTGGTAACACTTTACCTATCTTGCATGGAGTCTGATTTTTGTTTTGTTTGGTTTTTGGGTTTTGGTTTTTTTTGAGACATAGTTTCTCTGTGTAACAATTCTGGCTGTCCTGGAACTTGCTCTGTAGACCAGGCTGGCCTCGAACTCACCAGGATCCACCTGCCTCTGCCTCCCAAGTGCTGGGATCAAAGGTGCGCGCCACCACTGCCCAGCTGGAGTCTTGATTTTTAAGAGAGCTCTTCTAGGCCTTCTCTGTAAAGCCGTCTTTCACTCACTCCATATCTCCCACTTTCCTCTGGTCAGCTGGCACTAGGGTTCCTTAATTCACAAGAGACAGACTTGGGTGATTCCATCTCAGCCATTCTCCGCTTGCTGTTGGGAGCCAGCAGAAGGCCCAGCTTGTCTGACTTTCACTCTGGAGGAAGAGCAGAGACAGAGCTTGGCACGCTGTACCAGAGGGAGACGGCGAGTCCTGGGTACCGTAAGCATGGGCTTGGATTCACCTGCCCTCTGGAGAAATCCTACAGCAAACACCTCCCTGTCAATAGAAGCCAAAGGAGTGGTCCAGTCTGAAGGTGTCTTAGGCAGCAGCTGCTTCAGGCAGAAAGAAGATGGTACAGTTCCTGTTCTGTTGGCAGAGTACCCATGTGACTTGTTAAATCTTTTAGTAGCTATATGGGAGAGTAGGGGTGTGTGTGTGTGTGTGTGGAGAGAGAGAGAGTTATTTTCATACCTTTGAATGTGAAAATAAAATTTCCTCTTGATAAAATTGATTCAGAGTGGGCAAAAAAGGATATGGCAAGTGTGTCAGAGCCCATTGTGTGTCCCCTAGTGTAGACTACAGCCACAGTTTCCATGGTGGGTGACTTATTATACATTTATGCTCGGCTGAGCCTGCTCCAGGTAGAAAAAGAAATGTCTTTTTTTTTTTTCTTTCGTGGAAAGCTGTGTTTCCATTATATTGTAAAGTGAAGGAAGGCTTTTTGAAAGTGGCCACTTAGGTAGCAAAAAGAGGGACCACCGACTGTAGAGTACATCTGCATTTTATAGCCAACCAGCTTCTTGTGTAACTTGAGTTGGGGCTTCGTGGGCCCTGGAGTCCAGCACTCAGGTAGAAACATGACCGTCAGGACCAAACAACAGCCCTTGCAGGGCCTCTCTGCTGAGTGGAGCTCCATGCAGAGCCTCTGGATTATGAGAGAAACCGGAGACCCAGTCCATGCTCTCGAGGAGCTTACAGCGTAGCTGGGGAGAGAGCAAAGCTACATGAGACTGCAGAAGGCTATTTAACTGCACACCGACAAGCCCACAGCATTCTAGCCGTGTCCTGGGAAAGGAAAGGGGTGACTAAGGGCAGGTGGGGTCAGTCATGGAAACGTTCATAAAGGAGGTGAGTGTACAGAGGTGGGGGCTGTACCACAACTTTGGGCAAATTCTTGGGGACAAATGTTGGAGGGTCCCTCCTGCATAGCTGCCTCTTTTAAACAGTGCTTCTGATGAACATTGTCTTTTGGGGAGCTCCAGGTGTGAGGGATGCGGTGCCATGCTTGCTTTAGCTCAGCTGTGTTTAGAACCTTCTGATTTGCAAGACCCTAGGCTCTGAATTTAAGTCCACGTGGAGTCTTCTTTTACAGATATAGTGTCATAGGTGGCTGCCTGTGTTTTTAGACAGCCAGCCTAAACTTATTCTGGAATTCACTGTGTAGTTGGGCTGGCTTCAAACTTGTAGCAGTCATTCTTTTTTCTTTTTGGTTTTTTGAGACAGGGTTTCTCTGTGGCTTTGGAGCCTGTCCTGGAACTCGCTCTGCAGACCAGACTGACCTCGAACTCACAGAGATCCACCTGCTTCTGCCTTCCCAGTGCTGGGATTAAAGGCGTGCACCATTACCGCCCGGCTGTAGCCGTCATTCTTTATAGGTTTTAGTGAAACCAGGCAAGAGATTAAACATGTATGATCCTGGTGTTTAGGAGATGTAGCAAAATTAGTAGAAATTCAAGGTCATCCTCAGCTTCATAGTGAGGTCACTATAATGAGCTTGGACTACATAAAACACTATCTCAGAAAAATTAACAAAACTGGGAGCCGGGCAGTGGTGGTGCACGCCTTTACTCCCAGCACTCCTACACGAGGCAGGTGGATCTCTGAGTTCAAGGCCAACATGGTCTACAGAGGGAGTTCCAGGACAGCCAGGGCTCTATAGAGAAACCCTGTCTCGAGAAAGACTCATTCAGTTGTTCATGGTCAAATGTGTGACACGGTACTGAGGTACCTTTGATGAACTTTCATAAACTGACATCTTTAGGCTGTGTTCTGGCCCCAGTGTGAAATAAAGCCAGTGTCACTAGCTGCCCCTTTGTCCAAGTAGTATCTTGTGCTGCACTCAAGCAAGGAGGAAGGCTGCAGCTGTCCAGTAGCACTCTGTCTCCTTCTCTTCCTCTACCTGGGGTTAGGTTTGTTGTAGAGCAGTCCAGCAGGGGTGGGGAAGCTGGCAAGTGCCACCTGCTTTGAGATAGTCTCTGTAGCCTGGTGCCATCAGGTACAGAGGGTGGATTGGAGGCTGTTCCACATAGCCAGTTTCTGTTTCTTTTTCTACCTGTTGAGGCATCTGGTCAAAGCTGCCTAACAGTCTTTATGGTACTACTTCTCCCCTTCATGAAAGGCAGAGAAGTTAGGGAGATAACAGTTCTATTAAAAATGCTTGTAGTTGGAGAATGTATTGTTTAGCCCCCATTTTGAAAGAAATTCCTGGGGCGTAAGTCGTGAAGTACTCTTTCATGAGGAGCCAGGAGTGAGGCAGAGGTGTGCGGGGAAAGGGGCTGTCCTAAGTTCAAGGCTCACTAAGATTTATTGAATGGACCCAGGCTCCTGTGGGATTGTTAGTTGATAACTCCCTGTTCCTCGCTAGACATAGGCAGCTCAGGTGGCACCTGCATTCAAGCTGTCTCCTGACCCTGCAGCATTTGCATTCTGGGAGGCAGCTTTGAGGTGAACCCGCCTCGGGTGAGGACTCTTCTCACACCCCAGTCCACACTTCATCCTAGCTTCCATGCAGGAGGCAGTGAAAGATGTAGGTGGGAGGGGACTCCACACCCACTCCTGCTACTTTCTTGCTGCTTGCCCTTGGCAGGGATCAGGAATAACCTTTACCTCAGCGCTGGATCCTGAGCATGAAACGGGGTAAATAAGGATTGAGAAGCAGGTTGGAAGAGCTCCATCCTGCATCCAGGTAGTGTCTGCTGTTCTGGCCTCCTCTGCAAAGGGGTTGAAAGTGCTGTTGAAATGTGCAAAACAGTGGAAAACCCAGCATCACCCCCTTTCCTTTCAGTTGTCCCCCAGGAAGCTCTAGAGCCTAAACCCTTCCAGCGACTTCAAGTGGAAATGCGCACTGGACTGCGAGGGGCCCAGCCCCGCCCTTGCTCTGTCCTCTGTTCATCTGAGCCTCCTGTCCCCTTTCTCTACAACAAATAAATGAATGGAAATACTATGACCTCAGATTAGAAGCCAGCCCCCACCCTACCTCCTTGCAGTAATTTCTTCTAAGGGATGTTGAAACAGGAAGGCTTCCCACTGATAACACCCCAAGTAACTGCCCAGAAAGGCTGGCACACAGGGCCAGGAGGCACACAGGAGCCCATGCCCAGGTATCAACCCTAAGCAAGTAACTCTAGAGGACTTTAGCAGAACTGTGTGCGTGGCCCCCCCCCCCGCCAACCTTTTCCCCCAGTGAGAAACTTCTCACGCCTGTTGCTCATCTCCTTTCCTCCTTCCTCCCAGCCCCCCTTTTCCTGGGGTCACTTCCTGATGCCATTCCTCAACTTAGCCCCTATCCCCCCCAAAAGCAATCAAATCCACAACCTAATAAGGCAAAAGAATGAGGAGAATGTCCGCCTCCCAGCCTCTCCCCTCACAGGGCGCAGGCCCACAGCAAATTTGGAAAATGTTACAGCAGAGTGACAACTGACTGGGGATGAGGGTGGGGAGTGGGGGTGGTGTACAGGCACAGCCATTCTTAGGAGCTCCCATTGTTGGCAGCAGACTGGACCCTGAGGGAGGGCCACCCTGCTTGCATTTTCCAAATCAGGCTGTTGACACTCCTAACACAAAAAAAGTATATGGAAAGTAACAGCCTGAGTCAGCTGCACCTCCAGTGTTGGGGTTTGCACATCAGAACCCTAAGTACAAGCTTAGTAGTGCAGTGGGAGCAAGCCTGCCCTCTGTATGATGGGGACCATGCAGATCCAAACACTTCTTTTGCCTCTGAGATGAGTGGTTTTCTTACCCTTTACTGTGCCAGGGTTAAATTATCTTCAGCGTTAATTAAAACTTGTTAACGTTTAGAGTGGGGCCCTTCAGAAATCTGTCACCTCTCCTGCATCATTATCCCAGGCAAGTCAAACCTTCCTGAATCCAGATCCATTTTGGACTGGGAAGGGGGAGGACCAAGCCTTTCTGTGGTAGGGGCTCCCTGGACCAGAATAGCTTGTTTGCGAGGTCAAGCTTCCTAATTACCCTGAACTGGGATGGGGGAGAAGGAACTGGCATAGGGATATGCCAGCTCTTTTCACATTGCTAATTACAGCAAGCATGAGGTCATCCGTAAATATATCTAATTCTTCAGCTTGTAATTAAGGTGCTCATTAAAAGTGCGGGGAAATTTTGTGTGTGTGTGTGTGTGTGTGTGTGTGGTTTTTTGTTTTTTTAAGGAAAAAACACAGAAAGTCTTTGTTTTACCCGGACAGGATGGCTTAGATCAGGCAAGGGACTGAGGCACAGGGCTGGCTTCCTGTCTTCAGAGCTTTCGCAGGAAACTCAGTGTGAACAATATTGGTGACCCTTGCCAAGGACCCAAAACCTGGATGATATCATTATTCTGAGTTGTCACCCCCAAAGGTCTGGCCTGGGTTGGGGTGTGTGTCTGTGTCAGTGTGTTGCAGAGGCAGGCAGGTCTCTGAGTTTGAGACCAGCCTGGTCTAAAGAGCGAGTTCCAGGACAGCCAGGACTACACAGAGAAACCCTGTCTCAAAAACAACAAACAACCCCTGTCCCACCTCCCAAAAAAAGACCAAAAAATGAAATGAAATGAAAAGGATTCAGCTTTTCTTAGCTAACAAAACAACAAAGACTGTTACTATTCTTGCTCCTCAAAATGCTGCTTTTTCAGAGACAACCTTTTCCGCCTGATCCCCTTTGGCTAATTGGCAGTTCCCTTATGGGATCTATGGCTGCCTAGTGAAGCACTAGGTAGCTGCTCCCTCCTTCATTAGGAAGGATGGAACCTGACACAGAACTAGATTGATGTATCCGCTTTTCCCACAAAAAGCATTTCAGAAGACTAACCAGTGCCAGTGAGTTGGCATCCTTAAGTTGTTAATCTTCCATGTGCCTCCAAGAACCGTCTGGATTGTCTCTGAGCAAAGGACAAGCCTTGCATCTTGTCATTTTCCCCCTGGCTGGAAGTCTAACAGAGAGGCACAAATGAAAGCAACAAAAATAAACTCAAAGCAGCCCTGTGTAAAGACATTAATGCAACACATGCAAGCTGGTGAACTATTTATATGGCAGAAGCAGTCGTAAGATCAGGCCTGGCTGAGGAGAGTTAGGTTTCTTGAAGGGCCTGCTTCCTTTGAATTCCAGACAAATCATGGGCAGCCACTCAGATGACTGTAATAGGGGTCTCCTTTCACGCTCTGCATCGGGTGCTTTCTGGACAGACTGGACCTCTGAAGCTGCTGTGGTTCCGGATACAGTTGGAATACGCCCCTCCTAACAGCCTTAGAAGGAAGTATGAAGATTAAACAAGGGAACCGTGGAAGTTTCCTGTGGTTCATATCCTGTGTGTGTGTGTGTGATCCTGTGTGTGGCGGGGGAGGGGGGTCTAATTGAGCTGACATTTACTCAGAAGCTGAGTTAGAACTAGAGAGAGGAAGGGAGGGGAGAGGAGAGAACTAACCTAGTTATGGCTTTAGAGCAGTTAAATTATTGCACACATATACGCACCCAGGACCCTGGGCATGCTAGGTAGGCACTCTGCCACTAGCTTCACCCCAGTGGTGGATTCTGGGCAAGACTTCATGAACTTCCACCCTGGCAGTTAGATTCTTAAAAGGAACCAGTGAGTTAAAGGATCAAACTGTTTAGGTTTTGTAGATTTGAATTTAAGCTTTAGTTCAGCATATACTGACTGATCTACCAGAACCATTGATGCTGCCTCCCTGGATTGGGAAAGGATCTTAGGTGTTCACGGTTACCACCCTTATAAACAATCTGTAGGTGGGTCCTGAGTGGTGTGTGGTTTCACAGGTTCCCATGGTCACTTAGAGATCCAGACTTTTTTTAGTTCCTGGTTTAGGTTGCTATTTTTTTGTTTGTTTGTTTTGGTTTAGTTTGGTTTTGGTTTTTTGAGGCGGTTTCTTTGTATGGAGCCTGTTCGGGAACTAGCTCTGTAGACCAGGCTGGCCTCGAACTCACAGAGATCCTCCTGCCTCTGCCTCCCAAGTGCTGGGATTAAAGGTGTGCGCCACCACCGCCCAGCTCTTGGATTGCTGTTGCTAGAGAAGAATAAAAGACAGATCTAGACATAAATGATGTATCACCTGGGCAAGGCAACTTGACTGCACTTGGAGCTTGCTGCGTTTACTTAGCCAGCCCTATGTGTGGATGCTGGGAAGGAGCCGTTGAAGACCACAGTGTGGCAGTAACAAAAAACACTGCCACTGCCATAGTTGTCCTTGGACTGCTGCGAGCTTCTTGCTGTCTTGGTGCAGTTGGAGGCATGTTTCTATGGTGACTCAGGAAGCTGAGCTCAGTGTGGCCTCAAGAAGTTGATAAGGTTAACACAGTTGTGTTTTGATGGGGAGGAAACAGTACCAGGGCTGACTCTGCCATGGTTGGAGCCTTGGGATTTTGTTCTTTGGGGCCATTTTGGAAAGTCTCTTGGAAACTTGACTTACTAGTTCTAGTTCCAGCAGGGAGGACTCAGTGGGTAGCTTGAAGCAGGGGGTGGGGGGTGAGGGGGATGGCGCGATTACAGCCAAGACTCATTGCTCACGAGGTCTTCAATATATGGGAATTTAGGGCCTCTCTGTTCTTTGTAGAGAGTTGTTCTTTCTGAACACAAGTTGGAAAGTGTTGGAGCTGAAAGGGGCATTTCCCCAAGCCTGCTGAGTCAGGATATCTGGCGCTTGCAACATTTTTCTAACCATACCTTTCTCCTCTGTGTGCTCTGTCTTAGCTTCTGAGTTCCATTATTTGGACAGGGTACCTGGAATGTCTCTTGCATCCCTGAGGAAATGCCGTGTTTCCTCTCAGAGAGTTAAGAAATCACATAGCACCCTCCATTTCTCCTTGAGCTTCTGGGCCATCTGTAGGAGGCGGGAACATGGTGTCAGAGGTCAAAGACTGGAAGCTGAGCCCAGGTTGCTGTTCCCTCAGTCCCCATTCAAAGACAGGACAGATGGATTTTCATCTTGGATCTTGTCAATCAGTGGGTAGCCTGTCATTTGGGACACCCTTGGGTTAGGGTTAGGGTTAGATGTGAATTCCTTTTGGGGGAGGGACTGTGGTCCTCGATTATCTATCTATAGGATGGATGACCCACAAAATAGTGGAATGGCTATTTTTTTTTTTTTGCAGCCCCAGTTAACCCCCACTGATTGCCACTATGTGAGAATGGGTCCTGCGATGTCATCTTCCAAGAAGAGGCTAGAATTCCAGCTTTTTAGGACAATGAATTCAACTCTTAAACCAAACAAAGTCCTCAGGAGTATACTGTAGGCCACTTGCCACTGATTGCCAGCTCTGGCCTCATGCTCTTGGCCCTGCCACTGCCGCCTCTCCTTTAGTGATTTTTTTTTTCCTCCTGTAAATTGCTGCCTCAGAATCCTCTTAGCAGAGGGAGAGAATCCCTTTCTCATGATCCTTAGTGGCAGCCCTGATAAAAAGAGGAGGGCATAAATGCTCGCCGTATGGCATGGACTCTGCCTCAGGTGACTGACTTGGATTCTCCAGATTCTTTTCTCATACAAATATGCATATTCCTAGGCTCTGACCCTGTGTTTATTCAAACTGAGATACAGTGGGAAGTACTTTTGTTTGCTTGTTCTAGAAGGGTCTAAAATACATATGTGTACATTCAGGCAGCTGTTTGCATCCACAGTAGCTTGGGGAGCAGGGCCAACCTTCACACAAACTGCTTATTCAAAATCTACACACAAATGACATGCGGGCAGAAATACTTGTTTAGGATTGATCATTTAATTTCAACATCTGAAGATTTTGACAGTCCATGTTTTGTGAAAGTCACTGCCAAGCCCTGGGTAGAAAGAAAGCTTGAACACAATGCTTCCTACTGATGAGAGTTGATAAATCTCAGGAAAGCAGATTATAGTAGGTATGTGACAGTAAGTGACTCCTGATAAAGAATGGATACGCACCCTGAGAATTTTTTTCCTAAGCTCTTAATTGAGTCCTGTGCTAATTGTGTTGACTGGCCCCACTGTATTCATCGAACTTTGCTTGGAACTGCCTGTGAAAAGCCAGGAAATGTCCCCATAAAGGCAAAGCTCTCAACTTTTGACTTTTTTGGGCTCTGTTGCCTTTGAGCTGGTCAAGTATTTCCTGATTCGATTGTTTTCTCAGGCTGGCCTTGAGTCCTGAAATGTTCTCTGTGTGCCTAGAAATAGCTGGAAGAAAAATGGTTGCAATGCTTTGAGTTTCTCACCACTTTACTGTGCATGGAAACTGCCTGGGGAAAGGGCTGTGCATCTAGAGAAGCAGTTGCAGGGAGACTTGTCAGCCACTGGCCTGTCAGAGAATCCTATAAAGAGACATTTCTAGATCACCATGGATTTGCAACTCAGGGAACATCAGGATAGGAACCAAAATGCCAGGGCTCTTGTGCCGGCCTTCAATGCCAACTCTGTGGGTCACATGTGTTACGTGAGGTTTTAGTGGCGGGTTTGTTTGTTTGTTTGTTTATTTTGACAGAGTCTCAATAGCCCTGGCTGGTCTGTAAGTTGCTATGAAGACCAGGCTGTATTCAAATTTTAGATCCTTCTGTTTTAGCTTCTTTAGGTGCCAGGGTTCCTGGTATCCAACCATCATACCCAGTTTTATAAGGGTCTGTACCCCTCACAATGTATTCTTTTTGGTGGGTCTGCAATGAATGGAGAAAGAAGGGCAGTGAACTGGGGGAAAGGGGGAGAAACCATCTTACCAGCCTCATGAATTTTATTTTGTTTTGTTAAAGTGATGGGAACAAAATAGGCCTCCTCTCCTCATGGGGCTGACAGTGCAACCCACTACACAGCTCTCAGATAATGTCATGTTCCAAATGTGCACTTTCTGAGGTGAAGTGAGGCAGGAAAGGTGAAAAGGACACAGCCTGGCATCTTCCAGGACAGGCCAGGGAGGCGTCTGAGAGGTGAGAAATAGTCTGGGGGCTAGGTGGACAGAGCAGCCAGAACCAGGCCCTTGTTTTGGATTTTGGTCTGAAAATACCAAAAAAGCATCAAATCCACAAACATTTAGCCAGTGTTTTAGGCACTGAGTATATACAGTGGCAAGAAGACCAGAACTAGCCCTGCCCTTGGAAGGCTCCCAGGCAGGAGGACACCACAGAAACTTGGTGTTTGATGCTGGGACGGATTGAACACTAGCTCAGAAAGACGCCTTTAGCCTAGCCTTGCATGCACTCAGCGTTTTATGTATTTATATTACATCTCTCCTTGGAGATGGGGGACTGAGGCTCCGAGAGATTACCCGGCTTGCCTCAGACCACCCAGTCTGTAATCAGCAAAGCTGAGAATCAAATTAGACTTTGCCCTTTTTAGGCTATTTCAGTAGGAATGAGCAGGCACCCTCCTTCTCTCACTTTTAGCCCTAGTGCTGAGAATTGGTCTCTTGGAAAAGCTGGGATTCAGGCTTGTGATGCCATCAAGTGCAGAGGACAGGGTGTGCGAGAAGAAAGCTTGGGTTTCACAGCTCACTCTCTCCATCCCCTAGGCCTCTTAGGTAGGAGAGAACCTAATTACGTGGTGGGAAGTGGAGAGTTGAGCTAGACAGTCTGAATTTGGCTGCCTATATATGGCTTGGTCTCAAGGAACAACAGGTGATGGCAATGGGAGTTGTTTTTGTGTTACTTGTGGGAGGTGCCCAGTAACATTCCTTTGTAGACAAGCACAAACTAGATAATTTTGAAATTGAAGGTTTGAAACCAGCCAAAGAATTAATCCTGGTCTGAGAAGCACATGGTGAGAGTACAGCCAACCTGGATTGGGTGTGGCTTTCTTGACTGTTGCTTTTTAATAAGCCCAGAACTATCTTTTGAGAAGGAGGAACTGTGTGAGCATCTTGCTGCATTCTTCAGAGCTGACCTGGGAGCCCCCAGCTATCTGAAGGGCTCAAGTCCATGTTGCAATCACAAGCTCCTTGGCTGATGAGGCGCCGCCGGGCAAGAGGTTTCCTGATGAAAGTTCAGCTGAGTGAGACCAGTGCTGCACAACCAGTCCCCTCCCCATCCCACCCCCATGAGAGGCCTGACCCCGGGGTTCATACACTAGTGAGCCCTGCTGCCAGGTGCCTTTACTTGTACCCATGTGTACAGGTTCTGAGTGCTACCTCACTCTTGAGCTTGGTTTCCAGGGATACTGGCTGCCAAGCTAGAGAGTACCAGGTTCTCTTCCTAACCCCGCTTCTTCCTCCCTCAGTTTCCACATTTACAAAATCATGGCAGAGAGTTTCCACCCCAGGCTGGTTAGGATTCAGGTGTATGGTACCTTTATGGGTTTGGGGAAGAGAGACTTTCAACTGGGAAACTCAACTAGAGTACTTTCCAGCAGTAAAGAGACTGGTCCATGGGTCACATTGGGGGCCAGCTGTTTATGGAAGACTGGGTTCCAGTCAGCTCAGCTGCTAGACAGTAAGCATATCTTCCTCTTGCCATCTTGGAGGTGATTGTGGATGGAGGCAAGAGAGGACAGCACCTTGAATAGCAGTGTCCTTGGGGTGGGCTTAGAGCTTCCTGAGGAAGCAGTGGCCCCCAGAGCCCTCAAGTCTCCCTAAGCATATGCTGAGCTAGTCTGCATCATGCAGAATACTACATGTATGCAGCCTCTTCTTGAGAAGTCTCAAGCCAGTATGGTCTCTAGATCAGATATTAGGAAGCGCACAGACAGCTTTATCTGCCATAGACAGGCCCAGAAAAGTTGTAGCTTTTCATCCCAGGAAGCCCTGAGGTCCCACCAGTTCTGAAGCAGCCTCTTTGTCCCATTGTAAGAGCAAAGCCCGACATTCAGGTCCTGGCACCGGTTGGAAATAGAGTGGCCTGAGCATTGCCCAGCCCCTATGGGTTGTTTTCATGAGGGCTGAGTGTCGTCCTTCTTGGACTCCTCCTAAGGTACCCTTCCTTGCTCCCACCTATGGGGCTCTGTGGAGCACATGCCCTGTCCACCTCTAGTCTTTCCAGTCACAATCACTTTGTCTCAGACACAGCTGTCTCTGTCATGTTCCCTCCTGCTTGACACCTTCAGAGGGGCCTCTGCCCTAACCTCTTTCCACTCCAAATCCCCCTCCTGTTCATTCTTCAGACCTCAGTTTTCACTGTCCCTACTTGTAGAGTGTCTGTAACTATGACGCCTGCCTGCCTGCCTGCCTTCCTTCATGTGCACACAATTGCCTACATGTGTGTCTGTGAGGACATTGAATTCCTCGAACTGGAGTTATACACAGTTGTGAGCTGCCACGTGGGTTCTGGGAATCCAGAGAACCCAGGTCCTCTGGAAGAGCAGCCTTAATAGTTCAGCCATCTTCCAGCCCCCTTACCTCTGCTCTCCTAAACATTCATTATTGTTGTTATGGTGATGTTGATGCGGGTATGTGTAAGAGTGCCGGTAGAGGCATGGAGGCCAGAGGACAGCTTGCAGGAGTTAGTACTCTCCTATGGGCTTCAGGGGTTGAACTCATTGTGGGGCAAGCCATCTGACTGCCCATCTTCTTCTTCTCTTAATGTCAGTCAAACTTTCTCTCCAAGGCTCTGTTTTGTCTACTGCTGTGCCCCTAGTGTGTGGTTTGACATGGGTGCTCAATAAGTCAGTGTTGAGTAAATGGATAAATAGCCAGTCAGACAAGTGGAGTGAACTGGTACTTATCTGGCTGTCTGACTGTCTTCCACAGAACAGCCACTCAGTGTGTTAAGGGTAGAGATTGATCCGTCCTTGGCCTGCCCTCTGAGAAAAATGTTCTGTTACCATCACCTGCCAGGCCCAGCTCACTCCTATAGGCCTGCTATTATATATACATCTAAAAGCCAATCCTGTGTCTAGCTGTGTGCTGTGAAAGTCTTCTTTGGGACACTTATATGCTAATATGGCAGTGAGCTGTTCTTACAGAATTCAGCATGAGTGTCTGACCAGTTGTGAGGCAAGCAGTATGCTTTCCCAGCAGGCAGGGGAGAGAACCATTACCTTTATCTAGAGAGGTGGAGATCTTGTCCTGTTTTGTCCAATATTTGCTGAGGGTCCAAGCAGTAGGGATACTTGGGTGAGGGAGTCAGAAGGCCCTGCACTCAGAAGTGATACATGACCTTTATTGCTGCTGTTATTGTTCCTTTGAAAAACTTTCTTTGATACAGAAATTGCTGCGACTAAGTAAACTTAACTTATGTAGCCAACGAGACAAAGTGTTTTGTTCCTAGGGACAGCTAAAAAATGTTAAAAAGCATAGTCCTGTGGTTAGCTGGCTGACCGTCTTCTGAAACCTGGCCTCCAGTGCCCCAGGTTAGGTTCCGGGGCCCCCACCCAGTCTTGAAATGTGCAGGGCAGGAAAGGAGGAGCAGGCGGACTGTGTTTGCTGACCATTGTTATTTATGGGGCATTGGCAGAGAAGCTGGTGCCATGGAAAATGTAGAGAAAGACTGAGGCCATGTGGTGTGGCCAACCAAAATCTGATAGTGCCTCAGCTCTCCCTGGGCCATGGGACCCAGAGCTACACAGCTGCTCCCCCTCTTTCTCTGTTGTCTGGGCCTTTTGCCTTGGGCTGGGGCTTTGTCTCCCAAGTCCCTCTACACCTTCTTCACAGTCAGAGATGACCCATCATGGGGAACTAGCTGCTTTGTTCCCTCAGACCTTGCCCCTGGGGCCTTCACTGTTTGGGAGACAAAACCTGAGACTGTTTCTCCTTTTAAATGCAACCTTGCTCTGCAGGAAAGGGAAAGAAAGAGGTGGCTTGTTCTGTGACCATGGTGGGTGTGCTCTAATCCGCCGCCTTACCCTAGCATCCAAATGAATGCCAGGAGGCGAACACAGGGAGTTCAGTGTGAATTTGAAGCTGGGGTGTGGGCTGGAAAGTCGGGCTTGTACCTGGGTGCCTCTGGTTCTTTCTCTTGTAGGAAAATAGCATGGTGCAGCAGTGCCCACAAGCTTGGTTAGGCATTGATCCCCTGGGAACAGCCCCGCACTCCTGTATTTGGATATTGGCTTTGGTGTGTTTTTAACGTGTGAACCTTTGCCAATGGAACCTATCTTTTTGCTTCCTGAGTGCTTCTTAGACCCAGTGTCCACCGAGGCTGGCTGCTCCATCACAGAAGTGTCTTCAGCCCTTCAGCAGTCACCCAGGATACATAACAACATCCTGGCCCTCCTTTCCTCAACTTCTCTGCATTATAGGAGACTTAAAGACTATACATGCATGTGCATACCTTCAGACATGCTGATCTTTGTAGTTATCAAAATGCGGTAGTAATCATGTATCTGTCACCCAGCATCAGTGATATCAGTGTTTTTGCCAGACTGCTGTTCACCCCCCTACACCCACCAGACACATACAGTATGCTTATCAGATAGCTATGGGTCCTGTTTGTGTGTTTTTTGTTCTTGCAGTGCTGAGGGTGGAATCTAGGGCCACATGTCCGAGTTAGATAAAGCATTGTGCCACTGAGTTGCACCCCTAACCCCTAGGATGCATGCATTTTAACATAGACCACAGTTACTATATTTAATGCTTTCAGTGTCAACTCCAAATGCTCATCCCTTGGGTTTCTTGATGCTTTCTTTATTTCTTTTTTTAATATTTATTTATTATGTATACAATATTCTGTCTGTGTGTATCCCTGAAGGCCAGAAGAGGGCACCAGACCTCATCACAGATGGTTGTGAGCCACCATGTGGTTGCTGGGAATTGAACTCAGGACCTTTGAGCAGGGCTCTTAACCGCTGAGCCATCTCTCCAGCCCCGATGCTTTCTTTATTTCTGTGACTTTTCCTGCTCACCCTCTATCCCAGAGTCTACATCCCCTCCAGCCCCCACTTTCCTCTTGGATGTTGGCATTTCACTTGATTTTCCCTGGGGGTCTTAGGTATTTTTCCCTTGGCCTCAAAGATCTTGTCTGTGATCCACTCATTATACAGTTACTTTCAGGCTCAGGTCTCTCCCCTATTAGGTGTGGAAGGCTCTCACGTTCCCTGTGTCCCCAGCACCAGCAGCATGGCAGGATGTGTTTGGATGAGTGTGGAATGAAAGCATTTGTGAACAGATGCTCTTCTGCTAGTTTTAGACAGTTTCCGCATGCCTGCTGGTTGCAAAGCACTTTGATTCTAGCTTTCGCCAGTTAATGTGCCTGGGTTTGCCACACCCACATTTTATCTTGTCCTTCATAATCCATCCCTGTCAGAAGCCTAGGAGCCTTTGACTCCTCATCTTGTTTTAGGCACTGAATTTTCTGTCTTTCTCTAGACCAGTGGTTCTCAGCCTGTGAGTCACAACCCATTTTGGGGGTAAGGGGGTCAGACAACTCTTTCACAGGGGTTACCTACAACCGTCCGAAAACAGGTATTTACATTACGATTCATAACAGTAGCAAAATTACACTTATAAAGTAGCAGTGAAAATTTTATGGGTGGGGGTCACCACAACACAGGAAGGTTGAGAACCACTGCTCTAGACTATTCTAGAACCCTGACCTTCTTCCTGTTCTAGAATGTTCCTTCCATTGCCCTAGTAACTCAAGGTAGGGATGCAAGGTAGGGAGTAGAAAGTGAAGATTCTACAGCTGCAACAGCCCCAGAGTGGAAGAGTCAGCTGCTCTGTGCATGCCTGGTGCATGGACTCATGCTCTGGTTTTCCTTCTGCAGTGGCCTCCTAAGTGGCTTGATTCTACTCTCCTCGTTGGTCTTGATGCTTCAGTGAACATTTTCTTTCTGAGATTCAGTGTCTATTTAGGTCACTCTGAGTTAACCTGCTCTGCCCCCATGTGCAGGGGACAGGTTCTGAGCTCATTCAGTAGTTAGTGTCTGATACTAGCTGTACCCTACTAGTACTCTCTGGGGTCCTTAGCTTTTGCCCTTTTTTGAGTTTTTCTCTCAGTCTTCCTACTGTAGAATGACCCTCTTCCGAGGTCACCATGCATCAGAACAGTGCTCCTCTTTCAAGGCCCAGATCAGGTGTCGTTTCACCTTTGTTTTTGTATCACACTGCCCTTCGGTGACTGGCTTACCAGTGTTCCTCTCCAGCTGGACCATGTTCTCTTTGAGGACAGAACTGTTGAATTCCACTCCGACCCTGCTTGTAACTCTCCATGTCCTGAATCTCAGTTCTGGGTAGTGGGGCTACTGACTCCAGGGCTCCCCTTGGCAGGAGAGTGCTTCTCATTTTTGCTTCTTCAAGGTGATGGTGTTGAGGTTGGAGAGGTGGTCATAGCAAGGGGTTTTCTCCCTGATTTGACAGCTCTGCTATAGAGCCAGGCTGCTGCTTTCCCACCTCTCCTGTTAGGTCCCATGTGTTGGCCCTGGACTGTGTTTGCCTGTAGAGAAATTTAGGATGCAGACCTTCTCTGCATAGGGGAGTGTGGCCCAGGATATGGAAGACTTTGCAGTCTGTGTGGTGCTTGTCACCCATGGAGCAGATGGAAGGGAGAGGGAGGGGAACCAGATAGCACTCTGCTCTTCAGTTGGCTCCGCCTGGGTCTCACCAAGCTGTATATCTCAATGGCATATAAAGGCCACTACCATTTGGAATAGATTTTATATAGAGAATGTCAGATTTAAAGTAATGCTATCTTGCAACAAAACAGCTGCTTTTCAAATTGAGTCTCATATGGGTCTGCCGTGTTAGAGATTAGACAGAAGAGCTCCTGAACGCTGGAGATGTGCTCTGATAGAGTGCTTACCTGTTAGGGGCGAAACCCTGGCATCAGTCCCCAGCGTTGCAAAAACAAACAAGAAAAAAACACCTAAAACAAAAAACTACCGAGGTTAAATTTTGAGTGTGGGGCACCTGTACCCCTTGTTAGCACTTTGTTCAAAAGTCACTGCTATGATTTCATTCTGCTGCCACTGTTGCTCTTGGCCCATTGTAAAGTTCTGGTTGGATGGAAGTGAGGCCTGCGTCTCTAAAGTATATGGCAGGATGGGTGGTCTTGTGGGCAACCGCTGGTCTAGTGTTTACAAAGTTACACAGAAGCTTCCTCGTGGTCCCTCTCTTGTGTGGGGACAGCTCTTTAGAAGGAGGCTCTGATGAAGGGCAGGAAATGTGTCCATTTTGTCTATATCTGCAGCATGTGCTCAGATCTTCTAGTGCTCTATCCTCTTCTGGAACTCTGGTCCAAGGTACCCTGTTTTGCTCCACCCAACCATGGAGGGGTTCTCTTTTCATCTGCTCCTGTCCTTCCCCTAGCAGACCTTTAGCTCTGGGATAAAACTCAAACTCTCCATGGTATGAACCAGTGTCTTGTGCTCCCTTTCTCTATTCTTGCTCCCAATGGTGGGTGTCAGGCCCCTAGGAGTGGCCTTTCTCCAGTTGTGGGTTTCTTTGTTTTGTGGAGAGAGAGAGAGAGAGAACACATTCTCTTTTACAATCCCTTGTTGGACTGCTCTGTTCTATTGCAGCCACTTCTGTCTAATTGTAGTAGTTTCTGCTTCAAGAGGGCAGGGGTACTTGACAATTTAACCACACACATACACGCCACCTAGGGAAGTAGTCAGTATCTTTGTATATGGAAATGAATGAATGGAGTCTAGCAGAAGCTCAGATCTGTGGTTCCCTTCTGGGGTAAGGCCACATCTTTGGGGATGCCTGTAGGGCACAGCTGGTTTCTTTGGCTCTCACACAGTATCTTTTTTTTTGTGCATTGATGCTTTGCCTGCTTGTCTGTCTGTGTGAGGGTGTCGGGTCCCTTGGAACTGAAGTTACAGACAGCTGTGAGCTGCCATGTGGGTGCTGGGAATTAAGCATAAGTCTTGGAAGAGCAGCCAGTGAGCCATCTATCCAGCCCTCACCCCCTTTATTAACCAAAACAAAACCCAGGGTCTCTACGTAGCCCAGACTGGCACACGTTATCCTCCTATCTCAGCTTCTTGAATGCTGGAGCCCTGTACTCACACTGCCTATTTTGTCCCATTGACCTACAGAGCTGTGCCTCCCAGCAGCCTCTGCTTGTTCTGACCCTTCTGGGGGAAAGCAGGTGCAGGGGCCAAGCCTCTTAGAACCCAGACAGAACCGCTGTTCAGCTAGAGGCTGAAGTGGATTTCCTCCAGGTCCTATCTTAAGCCAGGTCTCCCCACCAGGTGTGGGTGGAGGAATGATAAAGCCACTTGGTCTACAGGTCACCAACCCTTCCCCCTGTCTAAAAGTCACACAGATGCAGTTGGACTGCACCTTTGTTTTGTGAGTCACTGGTCATGGCCTGTCTTAAGTTGTTGTTTCCTATATTTTCAAAGTAGCTTTATCGGGTGTCGCCTGAGCAACCTGGGTTGGATTTGATACAGGGTCAGTTAGCACGTTGTGTTGAAATCTGTCGTTGTGCCCATATAAGGCAAACTCCTTGAGTTACTTTTTACCTTGGCAGAATAACAGGAATGTCAAGGTAACCAGGCTACCTCAGGAGCTCTGATTCTCACCTGGTCACCTGACTTGCCCTCTCTCTACCATGACTCACCCCGCATTGCAGACACCACACACCATCTGGGCCTGAGAGTCTGGAACTGCCATTGCACTAGTGTCATCTTGGGGACCAGATGAGAAGTAATGTGAAAAGCCTAGTGGGGGAACAAAGCAGGCAGCAGAAGTTGTAAAGTCAGTCTTGGCTAGGTTTTGGGACTCCAGTCCCACCAGCAGGCAGCTCCTCCAACATTGGGAGCCTTACCTGTAAAACCAAAGCATGGAGAACAAATCCCTATACACCATGCATCATTTATATAATTATGTTAGGGTTAGCTTAATACTCCACCTAACCACAAAAATACATATTGGCTCCCTGAAGTAGCTTTGGGGGTGGGTTGAGAGGGTACACCCCCCCACGTGCACCCCCATGTCCTTCTCTTTTAAAATGGAGTCTACACCTTACCATGCCCATTGCCCTCCCCTCACAGCAGACCAATCACCTGCCCATTGTCCTAAGGCCAGGTGTTTGCTCCTCCCCAGAGTACCTAAGCCCCCTTCTCTCAAGTCAAGTGTTCCTCGAGACGGCCTGATAAGTGGTCTGCTCGCACACTAGGACCAGGCTGGGAAAGTGTGTGCGCAGCACAAGAGTGAGAGTTTGCCCTGTCACTGGGCCAGCACAAACGGTTTCACCATTTTTAATGGAGCAGCTATGAGTCAGAGGTTTCAGTCACTCCCTGCTGGTTCCTCCTAGTCCTGTAATTACTGACTCTACTATAGAATCTGATTTTGGCTTTTTTTTTTTTTTTTTTAAATTCTCCCCAGACATCATTCTATTGTCAGTTGAGGTTTTACATCCTCAGAGTCTAAGATAGACTGAATGTGTGTTCAGAGGTGGGGAAATCTCCAAGCCCAGAGTGCTTAACCCACAAATTGTGTACCTCACGGCATCTCCAGACCAGGGACTAGCCAACGCCCATTCACACAAGGCTGGGGCAAGATTGGATAATTCCTAGCTCCACCAGTTGCCTCTTGGCAAACTCTTCACTGAAGGCTGGGGTTTCTGGCCAAAGGCCTCTTCCCAGGTTGACTGGGTTTCTTTGCTCTTTGAGCCACTGCTGGGTGCCAGCCTGAGGGGAGGCGTGCTGGTTAGCTCTCCAGGCCCTCACCAGTTGACCTTGGACTTAGAGGCAGGGGAATTGAGAGTGCAGGTGTGGAGTCCTGCAATCTCTTGATGCTTTTGAAATGGACCTTCTAACCCCAGGCTCAGAGAACAGGAAGCCAGTGGCAGCAGTATTTGTTAGACTTGGTTCCTGTGTGCCCTGAGAGGGTCAAGACCACAGATTTCTAGACTCCCTTTTTCTCTACCCTGGGCTGTATGGGCCCGCTCTCCAGGTCCTATCTGCTAGAGAATGCTGTGAACTGGAATCAGAATATACCAAAAAAGGAAAAGGTCACCGAAATGTCAGTTGCCCAGTGTTAACCAGTTACTCTTTGCCTGCATAGTCCCTTCTAGCTGGAGAGCCTAGACTCTGGGACTGTGAGCACCAGCAGAAAACACGCTGCCTGCCAACATCTGGATAAGCAAAGGGAGAATGGAATGCTTGCTCTTGGCCTCGATGCCCTGGCCTATGGCACTTAATGGGAGTTCCGTGAGTGGCCCCGTGGCCTGGAACAGGTGTGGTGCCTATCTAGACCTCAGCCCATCAGTACTCATCTGAGTTCATCCTCCCTCTTGTCTGGATGAGCAAGGCCTCAAGGGAGATTGGTCCACACTAAAACCTTAATTTTAACACTGGGTCTCTGGTACCGATTGGGATTGCAAGCCACATTCTCCAGGTCAGAATCAGCTGCCTTGTCTATCTTTGTGAAGTATCAAAGGTTAACCAGATATTTAGTCTCCCACCCCCACCAGGAAACTTGGGCTCAACTGTAAGCAAGGAAGATAAATGGGCTTTTTGTCCTTGGAGCTGGTTACTTGTCCTCCAGGTGAAAGGGGCCAGGCTTCTGAGCAGAATACCAGGGGTGGGCAGAGCTCTAATTTTAAAACTCCTTTGGGAGCGGAAGTTTCAACTTTTAAGAGTGACTATCAAGGTGGGCCTCACCCATTTCCTTCCTGCTGAAAAGCTCTGCAGGGAGGGCTAAACCTGCCTCTTTTCCCTCTCCCTTCTTCCTCTCTGTGTGTCTCCTCCCCCAACTTTAAATCTGGCCAGTTTCTTTCTAGACAGGTGGACTTTGCTTTGAGAGGCTAGACATAGCTCCTTGGGGAGGACCTGGTTCTGCGACTTGTAACCTGAGTAGTTTTGGGCTGCTTAACTAGTTCCCCGAGTGTGAGGTGGACTGGGCAGGAACAATTAATTGGAGCACCTTCCAACCCTGGGCTGCCTGTCTCTGCCCCTCTTAGCTCAAAGGGATTCATCTAGTTTAACAAGACCATTACCTCTTTGCTGAGTCTCAACCTCCCCCCCCCCCCCCCCGTGCCTATATAAGAACTAGAATGACTCTCTCAATCCTAATTTCCTGTGCTACCTGATGAGTGTTGTAAAATGTCATTGTCTGGGATCCACCTCCAGAGAATCTGACTCATATGATCTTTGGTAAAATGTTGGTATTCTTCTTTATCAAATTTATTTAGTATGTGCGTGCATTGCCATGGCATGATATGCATGTGAAGCCCAGAGAACAACTTGTGAGTCAATTCTCTCTTTCTACCACGTGGGTCTTTAGGCTTGGTGGCAAGTGTCTTTACCTACTAAGTCATCTCCCCAGGCCACTTGTGGGACTCTTACAAAGCAAAGCTTGCCAGGCAATGCAGGTACATGTCTTTAATCCCAGAAGCAGGCAGATCTCTTGTGAGTTAGAGGCCAGCCTGGTTTACAGGGTGAGTTCTAGGACAGCCAGGGCTACACAGAGAAGCCCTGTTGCAAAAAAGACTGGGGGCGTGGGGAACAAAACTCCCCAAATTCCATATATCTATTGTCAGTTGACTTTAGCCAAAGATGCAAGACAATTTAATTAAGGAAGCGAATAGTTTTCTCAACAAACAGTGCCTAAACAGGTGAACACCACATACAAAGAGTAGCGCTGCATACTTCCCTGTGTGCCAGAGGCAACTTTCAATGGCTAAGATTTCCAAAAGCAAGCCATAGCTCTACAAATAGAGAAGAAAACACAGGTTCAAGTTCTCATGATCAAGAGTTAGGCCGTGGCTTCTAGATGGTAGCAAAAAATCCAAGCTAGGTAAGCACTATGCAGCTGAGCCAAACCCTCAGCCCAAAGAACGTTTTTAAAATGAAATGACAGTCCACACCGATATTTGCCAATCATGTATCTGATAAAAGTGCAATATCCTGCAGATACAAAGAGCTCCTACTACTTAGCAATAAAAAAAATGATATTTAAAATTAAGCAAAGGATTTGAATAGAAATTCCTTTAAAGATAAACATGATCAGGACACTCTGATACATGTTTGACATCATCAGTCAGTAGTCCAAACAGGAGGTGGGGGTGGTCAGTGTCAAGTCAAGCATGCACTAGGCCTTGGGTTAGATCTTCAGCTTCACAAAAACAAAACAAATGCCCACAGTAAGGTATGAGTTTACACTCACAATGTAAAAAGGTCAGGCAGGAACATGGTTTGACAAGGAGATGAAGAGACTGGAATTCTTGTGTTGCTGGTGGGAATGTGAGATGTTGCAGTTCCTCGAATGTTGAAAATCAGTTATTATCCAACCTAGCAATCCCACTTCCAAGTATACCCACTCACACAAAACTTCACAAGTCTTCAGTAGCCAGTTCATTAGAACCAAAAGGTAGGAGCAAGAATGGGCTTTTAAAAGGGAGTAATAATCTGATACATGACTCAACATGGCTGTACCTCGAAGACATACTAAGTGGATGAAACTAGCCTGGAACAGCTGCATGCTCTCTTTGAATGGAATGTCCACAGAGATGGGAAGTGGGTCACTGTGCCTAGGAGCTAACGGTTTTCAGTGATGCAGATGTCCTGGAAGTAGGTAGTAGAGATCATTGCACATTGTGAATATACCCAGACTTCATGGATTTTTTTTTAAAGCTAGATTTTTATTATTTTCAATTATATACTTGTGTGGTGGGTATATGCACCTAAGTATAGGTGCTGGCAAAGTTCAGAAGTGTGACATCCTCTAGAGCTGGAGTTAGAGGAATTTGAGCTGTCTGACTGGATGCTAGGAACCAAACTCCCATTTTCTGCAAGAACAGCACTTTGGGTTTTTTTGTTTGTTTTTTTTTTAATTTTATTTTCATTGGTGTTTTGCCTACATGTATGTCTATGTGAGAGTGTTAGATCCCCTGGAACTGGAGTTACAGACAGGTGTGAGCTGCCATGTGGGTGCTGGGAATTGAACCTGGATCTTTTGGAAGAACAGTCAGTGCTCTTAACTGCCGAGCCACCTCTCCAGCCCCAGGGTATTTTGTTGTTTTTTTGGGGGGTTGGTTTCAAGACAGAATTTCTCTGTAGCTTTGGAGCCTGTCCTGGAACTAGCTCTTGTAGACCAGGCTGGTCTTGAACTCATAGAGATCCTCCTGCCTCTGTCTCCCGAGTACTGGGATTAAAGGCGTGCACCACCATCGCCTGGCTAAGAGACAGTGTTTCTTTGTGTAACAGCTCTATGTGTCCTGGAACTCACTGTGTTGACTGGGTTGTTCTCAAACCCAGATATTCACCTGCCACTCAAATCCTGGGATTAAAGGCATGCGCCACCAAGTCTGGCTAAGGATTAATCTTAAATTATGTGAATTACATCCACACTGACTCTGCAAACCATGTATTTTAAGAAGGCCAGCTCTCTGTTTGAGGCCTGTCTCTCTGATCTATGTAACGAACTCCAGGCCAGCCAGATCTGCATAGTGAGGCCCTGTCCAAAAGAAAAAGGGGGTGGGGGAGAAAGAAGAGTCCAAGTGTATCTGTGATCTAGAAAACTCCCTCATCCAAATGACAGTGTATCTGTAGTCTCACCAACCCCGAGCTGAAGGAAAATGGAAAAGAGCTCCCAGGTGCTTCTCACATGCAGCCACACTGAAAACTACTGGATTTGAAGGATCTGAATTTCTTTATCTTTTACTCTGGCCCAGAACTTGGATCCTTCTGTATGAGCATCCCAAGTGCTGGCATTACAAGTGTGCTCCTCCCTTCTCCCCCAGGGCCTCCTGTGTGCTATGCAGGCACTCCACTACCAAGCTACAGCCCCAATCCTCAGAATAAGAAGCAGATAATGCTTGTCTTTATTATGTTTATTTACTTTTACCTTTGTTCATTTTATCTCTAAGGGGGTCTCACATAGCTAAGACTGGCCTTAGGAGCTCGCTGTGTGGCAAGGGTAACCTTGAGCTCTTGACCCCCTTGCTGCTCCCTCTCAAGTGCCAGGAATATAGACCCATGCCCCTGTGCCAGTTTCCTATATTTGTTTGATAGCACAGCCAGCAACTTGGCAAACTCCAGAAAGCCCTGCTTCACCTGTGGTGCTGGTGCTGAGGCGTGGCATGCTCTGCAGGCTGCTGTTAGAGCAATGAATAGCACCTCTATTGATCTCGGCCAAGAGGTAGAGGGCGTTAGGTTTTGTTGTTCTTTTGAGACAGTCTTACTCTGAGGCTCAGGCTGGCCTCTCCCATTGGAGTGACAAACCAGCGTTTTCTTCCCTGACTTGCTTACAGAGTACATATAGTTCCAAGGTTGTTCTTGTGACTTCCTGTAAAGGAGCAATTTAATCCCCACGTAATGAATGACTGTTATCAATGTAGGATAGGACCAGAAACTGAAGTCCAGTCTGATGTGGTGGTGCACTTGGAAGTCTGAGGCAGTAGGCTGCCCGAAACCTCTATCAGCACCCCCCCACCCAAAGAAGAAAACCATTAAGTGCTACATTGGCTGAATATGAAAAGTGCCAACTCTGAGCATTCTTCCCAGGAAGGTGACTAGACACAGTCATCAGCTCCTTGTCACATTGATGTGGGGACTATTTGTGAGCAGATAATATAATTTCTGATCATAAGTGTTGTGGATAAAGTAAAGTGATAGCTTGGTGGAGATTGTCCTCAGAGAAGGCCTCCAGGGGTGGTGACATTTGAAGGTAGTTCTGAGTGATGACACACAGCCAGCCCTGTGACAAGCCAGAAGAAAGCCTTAGGCCAGCATTCTCATGAGGAAAGACTGTGTGCTCCAAAGTCCATAGGGGCGTGTATGCTCTCTGACACCCTTGAAAGAGATTGGCCTGGCTGGAACACGGGCTGCTGGGGGGGGGGGGGGCGGGACTGGTTCCAGGGTAGACACGCAGGACCTTTGGAATGCTCACGACTGCAGTTGCAGTATTTATACCTCTCCTCCAAAGGGGAAGTCAGCCTTTTCATGTAGACTGAGAAAATGCCGAATAAGGCAACTTCAGACCAGAACATGAGAAGCATAACATATTTCACCGTAATTGCTTTCATGATAGGTTGTCACGGGGCAGTCAGTCATACCACAGTTCTTTCTGCCCCCCGGACTAGGCTGGGCTTAGTGTCCTGGCATTGCAACGGTGGCAGTCCTGGTTCCCTATGCTGCCGAGCTATCTGTGTTTCATGTTGCCATGTCCTCCCCTGCCATGAGTGACCATGAGCATGCTGTAATCAGTTCACCTGCTCTTTAACTGTGGCCCCTGGGCTTCACCCCCTCTAGGATCTGGTGCAGTAATGGAGCTTCAGAGTATCACTCACAGGTACAAACTTACAACCTGTTCCAGAGGCCTCAGAGACTAGCCAAAATGATCATCTCTTTGCCTGGGCGACTGGTAACCTAGATTCCAGAAGGCTGAGCCCTGAAAGAGCCTTTATAGTTAGTGATGAGGCCCAGGGCCCCACGAGCAGTCTCTGCTTTCAGGATCTGAAAGGCTCTCACTGGGTCCAGCCTGGCCTGAGGCCTGGCAGATGGGCGATAAGAAAGGAGGTTCTCTACCCTAGAAATAAATACTCTGCCTCTCCCATGTCCAAGCCTTGGACATCCCTCCAGAGGACCCATGGAAGTAGGAGCCATGGGCACCATCAGAGGCCACAGCAGACAAGGTGGGAGTTCAGGAGATGGGACGGCGCCCTACCCCTCAAAGCAGCTGGTGCCCCAGTGGAGCCGCAGACCCAACACACCCAATACGGTATTTCAGAGATGAGATTTGAAACTCTAGGACCCTTGGGTGCTCTGCCTGAGCCTAGGGAAAATGCAGTCCAGCTTTCTGGGTCAGACAGTAGATGGGCCTGTTGGGTGGGTGGAAGGAAGGAGTGGAGCTTGAGATATTTATTGAACAGTTTTTCTTCAAATCGTGTCGAGTGAGAAGTTGATGGAATCCACATGTGTAGTGTGTTGGGTAGGCCCAAACCCCTTTGTCCCTTAGAGTGGGAGCCAGCATGTGTGCCTTAGCTCTGAGACACAACACAGTCTTTCTAAGTCCAGACAGACATTACAGGGCTTCTTGTCCTGTGCTGAGTGCAAAGAATGAGTTTTGTATTACGAAGTCAGAAAGAAAATGGAAGGGACACATCCAGCCGGGTCCACTGCACTCGTCAAGGACCATCCTTGTATCTGTCGTCACAGCCTGCTGTAGCACTTGACTGTTGCCTTTGTAAGTGTTTGCTGCTTGCTCAGGGACAACTCAGAGAGAGTTCACCTCTCTGGGTTGGGGGAGGCGTCATCATCAATGAAAGACTCATGAAAGCCCACTGCTGTCACATTCCTGGCCGCTTAAGTCACCTCCCAAACAATGTTCATCATTCATTCACCCAGCCACTGCACGTCCTGGTGGCTGGGAGGGTCCCTGTGACACAGGAAGGACTTTATGACCTGCAATGCCAACACCCTCCCCCCAACACCCAAAGCATGACAAAGCAGAAAGCCCTACTGAGCCAGTACCAGACACACACTCTTCTTTTTTCCTCTTTCTGCTTTTTCACTCCTGCCTCCAGCTCTCCTAAAATTAGACAAGGTTCCAGCTCGCAGCAGGCAGGGCAGGCTCTGAGGATCATCCTGTGGGTTTCTATGGGCTTTCTCAAAGGCGAGCAGCCCACATCCTTCCTCCCAAGTTAGGTCAGAGGCCAGAAAAGGCTACCTTCATGGGGTGCTTCATGGAGTGGTTTCCTCTTTGGGTAGTTCTGACAAACTGAGAGCAGAATGACCACCCCAAAAGGACCTTACATACTTCCTCAAGGACAGCACCTTCTGTCACTTTTCAGCACCAGCCCAATGCTACACGACCCATATTGACCTTCTGGTTCCTTCCTGATAAGACTGAGACCATAGGTCTGCATTTTTCAGTCAAACCAGGCATCCCTGACATGGCTTCTCTCTCCTCCTCCTACCAGAAGGAAGTTTTTCCTTTCTCTGGATCTTTCCTTTCTTCCTCTTCATGACATGGGCCTTTTGCTCTTTATGTAAACTAGAGCAGTCCATATGATCTTTGAAAGACCCCATGAAGCTGTTCTGCCAACATTATTCCTTATTCTTTTGTTTCTTTAAGCAGGTTTTGCCTCTTCTGCCACAGGGCCTTTGCACAAGTTTGTGCCACCATTTGTCTTATTCTTTGTGACTCCCTCACGCTGCTACTTGTTCAGCCTCACATGTGCACACGTGTGTACACACCTGCTAAATTCTCTGCAGTTGTGGTATTTAGAGGAGCCTCTGAAGCCTCAGTACCTGCTGCAAGTTCAGGTTGGTGGGTATGACTGGTGTGGGCAGCTGCCTCAACTTTATCCTCTCCATTTCCTCTCCTGTCAGATAACAGCACCTTCACTAAATGGTGTGAGCACAGAGATGCTAGTATGCAATAAGCCTGTGGGGTGGTGCTGATGGTGACTGGTGTGACTCATATGCCGTGGTTCATGTTCCCCTCTCTAAGGTGTGTTTGATGTGGAATGTGACTGGATTGAGTTGGCTCTGCTTGGGGTTGGGGTATGTCAGCTCAGCTTCTATCGGGTATTGTTGGGTTTTTGGTTTGTTGTTTTTGTTTTTTATTTGGTTGGGTTTTGAGAAAAGGTCTCTCTACATAGCTCTAGCTGTCTTGGAACTCTGTGTAGACCAGACTGGCCTCAGACTCTCAGAGATCCACTTACCTCCTGAGCCTTGTGATTAAAGCCTCCATGTCCATCTTTTCTGTCAGGGTTTTGTTCCTGCTAGGCACTCCACAGGCCTGGCCTGGAGACACATAGCAGATGGAAGACTCCAGACACCTGGGTTGTTGCAAGCAGGCCTGGGAATTGTGCATAGTGGAGGAAGCTGGGGCGGGCACATGGGTTGGGGCCTCCAGCTATGGAAACCACCCTCTTGTGTCACCCACCATACAGTGCTGATCTGCACTGGGGAGAGGAGGGAGGGAGGGAGGGAATCTGAGCAGAGGGCTATTTTTGTAACCAAGTATAAAAAGCTATGAATTTTTAATGTCTTTTCCAACCCTAGTGCCCCCTTGCTAGTCTTTTTGCACGGAGCAGTGGTGACTGCAGTCACTTGTCCCCCGTGTGGCTTCCTGAGTGTGTACTGTTACTGCTCTTTGCTCAGGACAGGAGAGCCACACATCAGGAGAAAACCCTGGAACCTCCCTATCCTCTTGCTAAGTGAGTGGCCTCCTGGCACTTGCTCTGTTTTCTGCAGGCAGAAAGACAGATGCCCGCGGCACAGCCACCACTCATCAAAATAGGCCTTTGGCCTGCGTACGACACTGAGAACCTCATGTGCCAGGCCCAGGGCTAAATGGCTGGTTTGCATCACTCTTTTTAATCCTCATCTTAGCAGAGATTACGGTCCCCATTCAGCTTTCTCATTCACCCAAGGTTATGGCAGTTTGCCTCAGTGGCAGAGGAAGACTACCTCGTTTACTGCCCAGAGCAGATGAGTAAAGATGGAAGGTGTGTTTCAAGGGCAAGTGGTGTGGCAGGCCCTGCGAGCACAGGTGGCCTACATCTTCTTCTGCAATCTCATTTCTCCTCTAAAACTGCAGGAGTGGGCTGCGGACCTGTACAGAGGAGAGGGCATCCTACACTTCCTGGGGATTGGTTAGGAATGAACCATCAGAGTGCATGATTCATCTGGCACTGAATATCTGCCAGGGCCCGCGACAGATGCTCAGCGTGCCTTTCCCCACAGTTAATCCTTAGAGCAAGTACAGGAGGTGGATTCTGATCAATCTGTCTTACGGGGCAGGAGACAAGCTGCACTGGGGGAAGTCAGTTGCACAGAACACCCAAGAAGCTGGCATTGAGATTCTCATCTGTGCTCCCCCACGGCATGCTGCAGGAACCCATGCAGACCTGGGCAGCAGACTCGTGCTCTGGGCTCAGAGCAGTATCAGAGTACCGGGGAGCTGCCCTACATGCTCAGGCCTTCAGATGTGACTTGATCACTTTGTGGTCCGTCCATATCTTTCACACACAGCATGCTCAGCCCTATCTGCTACTGTATTCTGGACCATGTTCCTTTAAGCTTTATCCTTATAATCAGCAGGGTTATGGATAGAACCCAAGGCCTTTAATATACTAGGCAGGCACTTCTGTCCCCCCAGCTCATCCTCTGACTGCCGTACTTGTCCACTCTGTTTCAGTTAAGAAGGCTGTGAGAGAGTTCACATGTGGCGCAGAGTGAGCTGTGTGCCTGCTAGAGCCCAGTAAGATAAACAAAAAGGCCATGGTAGTTCACACTTGTCCTAGTACTTGGGAGGTGGAGGCAGGAAGATCAGGAGTTGAGAGCTAAGGTGGGAGGGATGGCGGAGAAGTGAAGAGCACTGACGCAGGGCCTGTGTTCAGTCTCCAGCTCCCACGTGGAGCTCACAACTGTGTGTGATTCCAGTCCCGGGAATTCAGTGCCCTCTTTCAACCTTCAGAATTAAAAGAATTCAAAGCTGACCTCAGCTACATAGTGAAAGAGAGGCTGGCCCCCACCCCCATCCAAAAAAAAAAAAAAGGAAAAAAATAAAGATAGGGAAGTGGGCAGAAAATGCTGCTTGAGGAGCACCATGGTCTGTGCCTGCAGTCCTGGGGGAGCAGAACACAGAACAAGCACTTGGAGGAGACATTGACATTGTCGTGCCCTTAGTACATGGGGATTTCACCTGGGGTCCTTGCAGTGCTCACGGCCCCAGTGGCATCTTCATTGCCACGTTACAGAAAAGGAAATGGATGTTAGGAAAGGTTGGGAAACTTGTCTCAGAGAATTATAGCCAGGTTTAGACCTGGTTTGTCTGTATTCAGAGCTACCAGGAGAAAGTAAGGGAAATGGGGCTGCACGGAGATGGTATCCACAAAGAGCTAGATGAGAACCTGCTCTGGGGTCCCTCCCCTGAAGAAGCATGCCATTGGGGATGGCAAAAGAGACCACTGTTGGAGACCGAGAGAGGTGCTCTGATGCCCACTTCACAGAGTGCTTGTCTGAGTACCTCAGTTTGTCCTCAAACTATGATCTTCCTGCCTCAGCCTCCTGATTTCTGAAATTATAAGCATGTACTAACACACCCACATGGGTTGCATTTTGAGTGATGCGTAAGTGGTGGTTCTATTGCCAGGGCACAAAGTAGGCAGAGGCATGGTTAGTTGAGAAATAGCAGTGTGCAACCAGGAGGGGTCTCTGTCTCCCAGGCAAGGAACTCTGCATGGCAGCAGAGGTGGGTGGTTGAGTTTTGCCCCTGTTTGTTGAGTCCTCGTTGTAGGTTGATGTATTAATTAGACAGCATCTTTCTCTGGGAGGTGCCTTGTGTGGAGTCTCTGAATGAGCAAGCCTGACGGCAGTTGTCAAAACACATAATACTTGGCTGGGGCTCCATGGAAGCCCTTGGCACCCCGTGTGGCCTTTGCTTACACCCCAGGCATGGAATGTGCTCTTGCAAGTTCCTGGCCGGTTGCCTGTTTCTGTTCTGGGGGCTCCTAGGAGAAGCAGAGACTTGGGTTTTCCCAGACCGTGCTGTGGGAGGGCGAGGGCCAGTTTCCCCAGAAGACGCCTAGGCTTGTTGGCATTAACTGACGTGAGTCGCTTCTGTGGCAGACAACACGCTCCAGCTTGCAGGTGCTGAGTGGCCCTGCACTTGAGTGTTCTACCATTGCTTGCAGTATGGTGGGGTCTGGGATTGCAGCTCTCCATTCCAGAACATGTGCTTTCACCTTCTGCCTGTCTTCAGAAACTCCTCAGATATGGCTGTCTTCCACTTACCTTATCACCCCTAAGGCACATCCAGTTTCCAAGATTTGTAAGAATGGACCATATAGAGAGGGCAGGTTTTTGACCTGCAAGACAGCAAACTGTGGAACAAAATTGGAGCTCTAAGTCCTGACTTTAAATGGGAGGGCTTGGCTACTAGGCTCCCTTACGTCAGCTCCAAGAAAGACCAGTGAGTCTTGATTTGTGGAATGCTTTGTTCACCCTCATATCTGGCCAGTAATAGGAAGGTCATAGCTGAGGTTCTCCTTCAGCAGGGTGCTAGGTAAAGAAAGCCCTCTTGTACCAGTGTGTGCCTGGGAGTGAGGTCCTATGCTCCTAGGCCTGTTTGTAGCATCCAGAGCCTACCAGGCAGTGACACTTCTGTAGTCTTGGCATTGAGGTCCACATTTAAGTTATCCCCCATGTGGTTTTGTGGCTGGCACCATAGGCTTCAGTGTCCTCTGTTTTTTTTTTGGGGGGGGGGGTTCAAGACAAGGTTTCTCAGTAGCTTTGGATCCTGTCCTGAAACTTGATCTGTAGACCAGACTGACCTTGAACTCACAGAGATCCACCTGTCTGCCTCTAGAATGCTGGGATTAAAGGTGTGCGCCACCACTGCCCAGCTTTCAGTGCCCTCTATAACTGCCTGCCTGAATCACTTTTAAGACCAGGAAGAAAATATATGTAGCTGGATGTGGTGCCAAACTTTTATAATCTCAGTATTTGGGAGTTGGAGGCAGAAGGGCTATGAGTTCAAGGCCAGCCTGAGCTACATGAGACCCTGTCTTAAGGCCTGCTGTGTGTAGAAGGTAGCTTCAGGGTCAGTACTACTGGTGGAAACCCTGACTCTTGTTCACCTTCCATCCCCTCTCTGTTCTCTTCCCTAGACCTTTACAGCCTGGTGCAACTCCCACCTGAGGAAGGCTGGCACTCAGATTGAGAACATTGATGAGGACTTCCGGGATGGGCTCAAACTCATGCTTCTCCTGGAGGTCATTTCAGGTGAGGCTCAGGGAGCACTGGGCAGCCCACATTGTATCCTGTCCTGGCAGGTACTTCCGCTACCCTCTTGCCACCGGGAGGAGCGTGTCATCCTTCACTGCAGCTCTACCATGGGACAGCTTCAGCCTGTGTGAAAGGCCGGAGTGTCTCGGGCAGCTATAAAGACCCTCACCACCTGTCTTCCCAGGGGAGCGATTGCCTAAGCCAGAGCGGGGGAAGATGCGGGTACACAAGATCAACAATGTGAACAAAGCCCTGGACTTCATCGCCAGCAAAGGAGTCAAGCTAGTGTCCATTGGGGCAGAAGGTGAGTGGGGGTGGGCGCCCAGTCAGCTGGACTTCTGGCTGCTCAGCTCCCAGGCAGAACTTCTTTGTGCTAAGTGCAGAAAGCTTCGCTGATAGTGGAGTGCTGGCACTTCCAACCCCAGTGCCTTCTCAGCAGTGATGAGCAGTGGCTACTGCCCTTGATAGCATGAAGGATCCTCAGCCTCTGCATCTTTAAGGAAAAGCTAGTATGCACTAGGGGTGAGGAAGAATCCTTGTGAATTGGACCCTGTGTACATGACCTGGTTTCTGTCTGCCAAGAGCATCTCTGCCTAGTCTATATGGGTAGAAGGAAATACAAGGAGAGAAGGGAGCAAACAACCTGAGCAGGGTGTTGGTACAGGATGTCCGAGGTCAAAAGTCAGCCCCTAGGCTTTGATCCAGCTGCATAGACTGAGCAAATGGCCTGGATACCCACTCCTGAATGGACTCCCAAATCTGTGCCACCAACCCCAGGCCATTCCACTCTAGAACAGCAGCTCCTTAGGGCCCTGGAGTTGGGTTCTCAAGCACCTTTGGATGAAGCGGACCCATGGAGCCCAGAGGCTGCCAGCAGCCTGGGCCCCAGCTCTGCTCATTAGTCAAAGCAGAGTTTCTTTCCCTGACATCCATGTCGTCCTAGCTTTTAGAAAAACAAGGAAAACTAATTGCTGTTAATGATAGGACTGAGAATTTGGCCAGGACTTTAGGCCAGAATGTGCACCTCTGAGTTCCAAGGCCCTGCGCCAGCCTGGGACCTCTGGAGAGGAGCGCCAAACCTTGCATGCCACAGTAGAGGTAGTTGGTGTTTGTTTAAAAAGCCCAAACCCCAAAATTCAGTAAGGCCCAGAGATTTTCTGTCCTCTCACGGATCTTTGCTCCGGGCTCTGCTCCAGCCCTGCGCTCTCACAGCTGCGTTTGTTTTGCTCAGAGGCTTGTCTGTAAACACAGAGGGGTGAAAGGAGGGACCCACTTGCCTTCCAGTCCCCACTTCATTTGGGGAAAAGCCCTGTCTGCAAATGTTTCCGCCCTCTTCGAGCCCTGAGTGATTCTGTCCCAATCCCTATGACTGTCACATGCCTAGACAAGGGTACAGGGCAGCTTCATGGAGAATGCTTAAGAACACTGGCCCTGGCCCTGTTTCCTGGCCCCTTAAATAGTCTGACAGTTGAGGAACATGACTTCTTCCTCAGGATTATGAGGACCAGTTTGAAGCACAGCTATAGGTCACAGAAGTATCATGCCTCTTCTTCCCAGAACTCTGCCCAACCTATACCTGTGTCAGCTGTGGAGTAGAGCATGTTCCTTGACTGAAGGAACCTAGCCCTCTTAAAGCTTAGCTTAGCTTTTCTGATAGGAGAGTTTTTTGGTTCCATGCAGTAATGGGGCAAGTAGCCCTGGATCTCCAGCTGGGAATCCTGGGAAGACAGGACAGACATTCCATTCTATCTTCCCTAGAGCTCAAATGGTAGAATGCTTTCCTAGTACTATCTGCTGTATACAGGTTTTAAATAGGGACACCTACTGTGCATAGATGCAGGCTGTAGACTCACTAAAAGACAGCACCGTCTAGTCGTGCAGGAGGTCTTGTGCATGGTGGCAAGGTGATTAGAAAGGAAGCGGCTGGTCCTTAGGTGATAGCATAGCCAGCGGATTGAGCAAAGACCTACTTAGTCCTGTGGTGAGGTAAGGAGCCTGATGCTCATCAGCAGCCTTCTTTGCCCCTGCCTTCTGTCCCTTGTGCAGAGATTGTGGATGGCAATGCAAAGATGACCTTGGGAATGATCTGGACCATCATCCTCCGCTTCGCCATCCAAGACATCTCCGTGGAAGGTAAACTGTGGCAGAAAGCTGCCTCTTCACTCTCAAGGATGGGTGAATTAAGAAAGAACTCCCAGTTTTCTCTCCATGCTTCCATGCTTGCTTGGGGCCCATCTCTCCCACAGCCCAGCCCTTCTCGGCCCCAGGTTACCCCAGGACACTGCTCTGTGACCTCCAGTTAGTTCTTGAACCAACCCCATGTTCTCCTCATGAAGTAGACCAGAATGACTGGCACTGTTGTACACAGAACAAACTCAGGTGGAGTTGGGCTTGGCTTCTTCTCTTTCTGCTCAGCATACCCATTGAGGGTGTGCGTCTTGGCCTGCTTAGGCCATCCAGGAATGTTGCCACTTCCAACTAGCCATTATGTGCACCACAGAATGAGAAAAACCATGAGGCCAGTGAATGGTGGGACTCCTGGGTGCTGGGCCAGTGTGGTGACCCCATAGATGTTTTCCTGTCTCCATAGGACTCCCACAAGGAAAAGATGGCTTCCAGGGGCTTATTGGAAACAGCCTGAGGCTAGTCTCCAGGACTCAACGCACCATATGGCCTAGTGACTGATGATAGCCTAGTCAGGGACGGGGAGCAGGTTCAGATCCTGTCCTTGCCACTTTCTAGGGTAACCCCAGTGGCAAGGCTTCTTGGAGCTGGGCTCTGTGTACTGGCAATTGGATGGGCAGAAATCTATCCACATCCAGAATGGGAATGGCTGCCTTTGCTGCTGTTGTTATGATGTCTGCTGTCCTTTCCCTGAGATTTTCTTTGCCCCAGACCTGAGGCTAAAGGCCTGTTCAGCTTGAGCCCTATTCCGTGGTTTAACTTTGATCTTATCTTTCTGTCATTGTACGCTTTGCAGAGACCTCTGCCAAAGAAGGGCTCCTCCTCTGGTGCCAGAGAAAAACAGCCCCATATAAAAATGTCAACGTCCAGAACTTCCATATCAGGTAGGTGCTTGGCAGCAACTTGTCTTTCCTGGGATCCTTATGTTTCCATCCTGTTCTGTGATATAGCAATCCTCAGTAAGTCCCTGACAGGCCCCTGTGTGCTCACTGGAAAGTCTGTTCAGACAGGAGACTGTAAAGTTTTTAAAAGAGCTGCAGGATCTCCTGCACTTCTTCCTCAAGCAAGGTGGCTCTCAGAGGCCACAGGCTCTTTTTTCCATTTGGACTTTTCAAAAGGGACCAGTGCATAGATTGCTATTGTGTTTAACTTAAGAGAATGTGTTCTCCATCTGCTAAGGTGAGCAAAACTCAGCCCACCGGGGGTCTGCTGTTCCTGGGGTGAGGGAGTCAGAGGATAGTTGCAATTACTATAAACTGAGGTAGACAGAGTTTGTGCCATGTGAGACCAGAGCAGCAGGAGACAGTTGTCTGCTTGGGGTACTCCTCAACTTAGACTCATTCAATGCATGGCTTTACCTAAGCTTCTGGGACAGGATCCACAGGACCCTACTGTGTTCTTGGCCTCTCTGGGGGCCCCATGCTGATGTCAGGACCTTGCTTGTTGTGCTCTGTCCTTCAAAGCACATGGTTTCCCTTGGTGGCTCTGCTGCCTGCATTTGACCTCACTGTTTGGCCCCTTGAGTCAGTAGGTATCTATAGTTTGCCTGCTGCTGCTCCACATAGCACAGCAATGGCTCACTGCAGGGTTTACCTGCCTTCCAACAGAGGACCAGTAGGCAACCCAAATACAAATGGTTGGGCTGCTCATTTCAAAAAGTGAGGCAGTGGGAAGTAAGTAGGAGAGCCATTCTGAGCAGGTGATATAGAAATCCATCCTGGAAGGAACCAATCCTAACAGGATCTTGGGGAAGAGAATGTACCTAATCTAGCCTGTGACTTTGTAGGGATCATTTTGCTCTAGAGAACTTCAGGCCACCCAACTCCCAGGCATTTTGCCAGCCCCTGGCCTGTGCCTCTATGGTTGGGTCAGCCAGGGTTCAGGATCCCACCTACCTTCCATAGTGAGCTGTCCCTTGGAGCTGTCCCTTGGTGCAGGCCTATCCTGTTTGATGAGCCCTTGTATGCAGTGCTAGGCTGCTGAGGCCATCTCACTGATGAGCAAACAGCCTAGTATGTGTCCCATGTAAGGTTCTGGGAAAGCTTTAATTTAATCTTCGTAGCAGCTCTGAGATAGCTGCTGCCACTATCCCCACTTTACAGGCTTGAAAACTGAGGAAGCAGTTCTGTGATTTGTTCAAAGTCACATTGTCAGTGCCAGATCACTACTTTATCATACTTTACCCCAGACTGTCTGGCTTCTGAGGTTGTGCTCAATCCTGGCATACTGTGTCACTGCAGTGCCTGCTGCACACTGAGCCTTCTGTTTATGGGAATTAGTCATTGCTGTAGGCTCACAGGGGTGAGCAGGACTCCCAGGGTAGCAAGGACCCACCTCATAACCTTTGCCTTCTCTTATAGCTGGAAGGATGGTCTGGCCTTCAATGCCCTCATCCACCGGCACAGACCTGAGCTGATTGAGTATGACAAACTGAGGAAGGTAAGTGTCTCTGGTTCCTATCCCCAAGGGCTGCCCATTGCTGACGCTCACCTCCCAAACGCCCTAGATGGGTGGTGTAGGAGGGCCCTTCTGTATTTGGGTTGCTTTCATTGGTTAATAAAGAAACTGTCTTGGCCTTTTGATAGGGCAGGACTTAGATAGCCGGGGAAAAGAGAACAGAATACTGGGAAGGGGACAGAGTCAGGGAGAGCCGTCTGCCATGAAGCTCCCAGGTCAGACACGCTAAATCTTTTCCGGTAAGCCACGACTCGTGGTAACACACAGATTATTAAAAATGGGTTAAACAAATATGTGAGAGTTAGCCAATAAGAGACTAGAGCTAATGGGCCAGGCAGTATTTCAATAAATACAGTTTCTGTGTAATTATTTCGGCGGCTGGGAGCCGGACGAAAAAACACAGCCCACGTGCCTCTTACTACAGATGGGCATTTTCCATCTCCCTTCATTGGCATTACAACTGGCTGGACTGATTTAGGTCCTGTCTTGCTTGACCTTTGACCCCCTTTTCTTGACCTTTTGGATTCTAGAAGCATTCTTCTGTCTAGGAGAGGAAAGAAGGAGCTTCAAACTTTCCAGGTGGTCACCATTTCCAGTGCAGTCTTGTTCCTTATTTTCTTACACAAAGCTGAAAGCCTAATCTCCTGGAAAAGGCAAGGGAACCATGTCCAAAGCAGCCAGTCACCCGTGCCACACCAGGTCAATGGGACTGCAGAGTGTAGGGCCAGGCAGCTGCTGCATCATGTTGGTACCCTGAGCTGCTCTTGTTGGAGAAGGGCCCTGGAGACCGAGAGAACTCAGTCAGGAGCATTGGGGAGTACCTGCACCCAGCCTGCTTGGGTGTGACAGGAGCAGGGGTTCTGCTGAGACTGAGAAGTGGTGAGGGGAGTGAAGCAGATCAGGCTTGTTGAACAGCCCCAGCTCAACAGGGACTGGGGTGTTCTACTCCCAAGCCTGGACCTCACCTGCAAGGCTTAGAACATAGGGTCTGACTGAGGAGGCCTTTCTCCCTGTATAGCACACAGGGATGAGAATTTCTAAGGCACTTTCCAACCCTGCTCCTCAGAGCTCTTCTGTCTCAGGCCAGCCCCTTGCCTTTTACATTTATCTGGGCTCTGCTCCTGATGGAATTCTCCATCCTTGCTTCCCCAGGATGATCCAGTCACCAACCTGAACAACGCTTTTGAAGTGGCTGAAAAATACCTTGATATCCCCAAGATGCTGGATGCTGAGGGTGAGCACCTCCCTGTGTTCCTGGGACCTCATCTGTCTGGACCTAGCTTTCTTTGGCTGGGCTCTGCAACTCATCAAGCCTAGGGAAACCTCGGGGATCTAACTGAGCCAGAGAGAAAGGTCGTGTGAACCCAAGGTGGCAACATGAGCCAGAGTTGGCCTGATGCATCCAGAGTGGCAGAAAAGGGAAAAAGGACAGTGATTAAAAAGAGTCAGTTTTCTGGGATCACGGACTGTCTAGACTCGCAGTGGGGCAAGGTGGCTGAAGAGACTAACCCCTAGCTTCCTACGAATGACCCGGGCCTCTCTGCTGACCAACTGAAGACCTGGGGTCTGGAGCCTGCCAAAGTGGAATGTTGTTTTTTCCTTTTCCGGCTCTTTGCTCCATTTCCCAGCCAACACTATCCCCAGCCAAGACCCATGTCTCTGGCCTCTGGTGGCCCTTGGAGTTCACTGTCCTGTTGCCCCTTGAGGCCATTCTCAGAGAAAGGAAGTGGCTTCATTCCAGTTCAGTTCCCACAGCTTTGGCCTTTTCTGAGACCATGGGGGGAGGTTAGGATGTAGCTCAGCCTAACTGGCGTTGAATCAGCTTAGAGGGCCTTTCCCCTGGCTTAGCTGTGACTTTGGGGGCCTGTGGGTCCTAGCAAGTGGCCTCACCCATGCTTGGGCCATTTAACCCTTGTTGTTCACTTACAGACATCGTGAACACAGCTCGGCCCGACGAGAAGGCCATAATGACATATGTATCCAGCTTCTACCATGCCTTTTCAGGAGCGCAGAAGGTACCGGGCAGGGCCAGGCAGCCCTCCTCGCCGCCACTGCCCAATGCCGCTGCTGCCTTTCGTCTCCCATGCTCACTTCATTTCTCTTGCAGACAGCAGTGACCTCTCTTGGACTAGAAGCCAGCTCCCTCAGTCCTGGGCGTTGCCACCTATCTAGTCCTTGCTCAGTCTATTGAGTGCCTACTGTATACTAAGCTCTGTTCAGGCAGGTTCCTGCTTCAAGGAAGCTTACTTCCTAGTAGATGAGACAGACAGATCATGTGATGTGATGAAGAGTCAGTGGAGGCCAGGGGACAGGGTGGTGTGGTAGAGGCAGCTGGGTCCACTGGTATCTGGGACTATCAGCTGGAAAAGGGCTTCACCAGAAGCAGAGACTGCACAGGCAGGATGAGGCAAGTGTGGAGGCGATACCTGGGGAGACTGAGGCAAGGACAGGAAAGCAGAGTAGCAAAAGTTGTGGGCAGTTGTGTGTCACTCTAGGGCCTGGGAGACCTTTGCCTAGGGTTTTCTTTTTTGAGGGGGGTATTTATTTTCATTTTATATGTGTGTTTTGCTTGCATATGTATCTGTATACCTGCTGCCAAGGGAGGCCAGGTGTTGGATTCCCCTGGAACTAGAGTTACAGATGGTTGTGAGCTGCCATGTGGGTGCTGGGAATTGAACCACGAGTCTTCTGGAAGAGCAGCTGGTTTTTAACTGCTGAGCAATCTCTCCAGTTTTGTTTTGTTTTGTTTTTTGTTTGTTTTTTGGGTTTATTGTTTTGTTTGTTTTTGAGACAGGGTCTCACGTAGCTCAGCCAGCTGTAAAAAGTCCTGATGCTCTTTTTGTCCACCTCCCAAGTGCTAGCATGTGCTACCACTTGGGCTTTTGTTGATGGTTTTTGTTTTTTGGGTTTTTTTTAATGTTTTGTTTTTTATTTTTTATTTTTTTGATTATTTGTTTTTCAGTACAGTTTCTCTGTGTAGCCCTGGCTGTCCTGGAACTACATTGTAGACCAGGCTGCCTCGAACTCACAGAGATCCATCCACCTGCCTCTGCCTCCCAAGTGCTGGGATTAAAGACATGTGCCACCCTTGCCTGGCCTGTTTTCTTTTTTTTGAGATAGTGTCTTTTGAGGTAACCTCTGGTGTCCTGGAATCCTAGGAGAATTTTCTCTGTAGACCAGGCTGACCTTGAACACTCAGTGATCTTATCTAGATTGCCAGTGTGTGACACTATGCCTGACTCTTTGAGACAGAATTTTACTCTGTAGCTTCTGGTTGGCCTCAAACTTTAGCTCTTCCTGCGTCTGCCTTCCGGGTGCCCAACATCATTAGGAGTTTATGCAAAAATGGTTGGTAGTTCAGGTGACCCTATTCTTTCTACTCAGGTTTCAGAAAACAGCCACTTAACTTTTGACTTCTCTGGCTCCAAATGCAGCTGCAACTGCTTTCATACAGTCTTGTTAGTTTTAGTGGCCTGGTTGAAAAGCAGACTCCACCCTCAGAGCCTGGTGGCCCGTCTGCACACATTGGCAGTGCACTATCCCCCAGACCTGAGCTCCACTGGCTTCCAGTCCAGAGCAAGCACTATTCTTCCTGCATGAGCCTTGGGCCGGCTGGCCACCTCCCTCCTGCATCTTTCACTCTCTCCTGTCTCTCTCTTTCTCTCTCTCTCTCTGCGCAGATATTGTGGGCACTCTGAGGCCAGATGAGAAGGCCATCATGACTTACGTGTCCTGCTTCTACCACGCTTTCTCGGGGGCCCAGAAGGTGAGCCAGGGTGGGAGGACCCCTCACTGTGTGGACTCAACTTTGCCCTTCTGTCACACTCAAGTCAGCAGTGTTGGTCCACAGGTACCTGGGCAGAGCCCTGGCTGACCAGCCTCAGACATTCTTGCACCACAGACAGGGAAACAAGTCGGATATCACTATGGATGATCCCTTGTTTGCCGCTACCTCTACTTCAGGGCTACCTTCCTGGTGAATCTCCTTTCAGAAAACTCTTTCCTTCCCAGTTGCTCAGGAGACTCCTGAGAGCAGGCTGCCTCTGGGGCTGGTGTGGGCAGGACAGGTCAACTTGTCTATTCTGTCCTGCGTCTCCCTGAGGTCTGCTGACCTCACACCACCCCTGGCTCCTATCAGGGACTCAGATTTCTTTCTTCCTTTCTTTCTTTCTTTCTTTCTTTCTTTCTTTCTTTCTTTCTTTCTTTCTTTCTTTCTTTCTTTCTTTCTAGATTTATTTATTAAGTATACAGCGGTCTGCATGCATGCATGCTTGCAGGCCAGAAGAGGGCACCAGATTTCATTACAAGTGGTTGTAAACCACCATGTGGTGCTGGGAATTGAACTCAGGACCTTTGGAAGAGCAGGCAGTGCTCTTAACCACTGAGCCATCTCTCCAGCCAGGGACTCAGGTTTCTATGTAGAAGGCCGGGCACTTCTATGCCCTCCTGATCTAGAAAAGTGGCTTGGACAGCAGCATCATTTTCTTGGCCTGGGAGCTAAGGAGGGGTAGGTGTTTATTTGGAGAACATTTGCTTCGCTGGGCCCTCTCCAAGGAAAGGAAACTGAGGCTCAGACACTGCTCCTGTTGTCTTCTCTAGACCGCCTTTTTTTTTTTTTTTAACATTTTTTTAATGATTTATTTTTATTTCATATGCAGTGATGTTTTGCTGCCTGCAAGTATGTCTGTATAAGGGTGTCAGGTCCCTTGGAACTGGGGTTACAGACAGTTGTGAGCTGCCATGTGGGTGCTTGGAATTGAACCCAGGTCTTCTGGAAGAGCAGCTGGTACTTTTAACCACAGAGCCATCTATCCAGCTCCCTGTAGATTGCCTTCTTAGACAGTTATATGCAGTGGGTGCCTTACTGTGGACAGTCTGGCCTGACCCTGCTTTGCCACCTCTTGGCGCATGATCTTGCATAGACTACTTTACCTCAGTTTCTCATTTATAAGGTGAGAATCCTATTGCCCCTCACAGGATTTTCCTAGGCATGAAATAATGAGCTTCGGGGCTAAACAGCAAGGCTGCCCAGTTCTTTCCAGACCCCTCCGCAAATGGCCAGCTTTCAGAGCCCCTTTCCCGTCTGCCCAGCATGGGTTAGGTTTTGTATCTGTTTTGCTGGCGGGCACGGGGAGGGAGGGTGTGCCCCATCTCCCCCGCATTCTGGTAAGGAAGACTTGAGTGGGAATAAGCAGTACAGCTCCAATTAACAGCACAACTACCACTGGACACACCCACAGTGGGCCCCCCAGCCTCATGTTGTGATTGCTTTTCCTTCTGCCTGAAATGCCCCCACACCTGGAGCTGACCTTGGGCCTGGTAGAGGGAGTAGTTGATTAGTTATTGGCAGAAAAGTCCAGGACAGAGCAGTTGCAAGTTTGGGGACATCTGAGCTCAGAAAGGTGTGTTTGGCATACCCTCTAAGGTAGATGTCAGCCTAGTCGTGCAGGGAGCAAAGTGGGGAATTCTGCTAGATTAATTTTCTCATCAAAGAATGTATCCTCAGGACACCTAGCAGTGCCTTTTACTGTTGCTGTCATTTCCCCAGAGGTCAATTCATTCTCCTCAAAAAGTGTTTTCTGGGTAAATTTAGGCTTAGCACAAGAGTGCTATCTTCCCTGTGTGTGGTCATTAAAGCATTCATTTTTCCTTTACACACTTAAATTTTTATCAGTCCTGAGCACCTAAAATGTCCCAAGCCCCAGCAATGAAGCAGAACACCTGGCTGACAGCACCCCAGCAGCAGAATAGGCTAGAGCTTGGGGTCTCAGCAGTAAGTGGTCAGAAGAAGCTGACCCCAGCAGCACCTCTAGCATAGGCCCCTGTGAGTCTCACCCCGGGACAAGGCCTGGTGTTAGTCCCAAGTGCTTCCTGCAGCATGGCCTGTGGCTTGTACACCCAAGTTAACACCGCCCGTGACTGCTCTGTCTGCCCCTACCTATCCCTGTGCCACGTGTGTATGGGAAAGCGCACTGGGCCTGGAGCTGGCTCCCAAGCCACTGTTTTCCTCCTCATCACTCTGTAGACCCTCCTCACTATTTCTGTTCCTGTTCTGTTGCCGTTCCAACTCTTCTTGGACCTATTCTGTGCTGCCTGAAAGGTACCTGCCTCCCTTCTCCTCTGTGGCACTTTCCCCTCACCCAGGTTTCTAGACTTTGAGACCAGGGGCCAGCTCTGTGTCTCTACCCTCCCTGTGCTTCCTTCTGCCCCTCAAGTCATGACATACCCATATGAGCTTCTGTAGTCAGCTGCACTTGCGTAGGAGCCAGAGGGGTAGAGCATGCACTGTCCACAGGGACTCCATGGTACCAGCACCCCCACTTCCAGTGATGCTCCCATTCAAGAGGAGACTTTCCAGTTCTTAGGTTCAGCACAGCCCTACCCATTCCTGGGCACTAGAGGCTTGGTTCTAAGCAAGGGCTCGAGTCTTGCCACCCTTCTCAACAAGGCCCCTGAGGACATGGCCGCTCAAGGCCATCATCTTACTGAACATGCACTTTCTCTCTTTTCCTCCTTTGGGGAGTTCTCTGTGGGTCTTGGACAAGCTGCCTTCAAGGGACCTGCTTGTTAGGAGGGAGGGTCCGCAGCCCCAGGCAGCCCTGACTGTGCTTCCCCATCCCAGGCTGAGACTGCTGCCAACCGGATCTGCAAGGTGCTGGCTGTGAACCAAGAGAATGAACACCTGATGGAAGATTACGAGCGTCTGGCCAGTGATGTGAGTGTGCGCTCCAGGCCCCACCAGAGTGAACACAGGCAGGGAGGTCTGGGGAGTAATTATTGCTCTTCCAGAGGACTTGAGTTCAGTTCCTGGCCTTTGGGGGCCAGTGGCACATACACATCAAATAAAAAATGAAGATTTAGAGTTGGGGGGGTATACAGGAAGTCAGGAGGAGTAAATGTAGTTTTATGTAGCTAGTCTGGCCTTGAACTTCTAATCCTCCTGCCCTCAACCTCTCATATACTGGAATAATAAACATTATTTTGCTGTGAAAGCAGATGTAGCAGTGAGACCTAGAAAATACAGAATGCGGGACTTTTGGTTTGGCAGTCACCATGTTTGAGTCCAGAGCTTGGGTTCCTATCGAGATGTTCAGTTTCTGTTTCCAAAGAGCATGTCTATTCTTAGAAACATGATTCCGAGACCTGAGGACTTCAGGGTTACTGGTTTAAGGTGCCGGATGTCAAACATGGGTCCTCATGTATGCTGGGCAAGCACTCGTGCTCCAAGCACATCCTCGCCTCAGGCTGTAAGATTGCAGGGACTGGGAAAACTGAAGGATGTTCAGCAGTCAACAACCCAAAGTGGCTAGCTACGCCCAGTTGTGGACTTGGTACTGGTGGGCCTAGGGCTAGGATGTGGTTGGTTGCTGGGGCTCTTGTTTAATACACACAAGGCCCTGGCTCCTGTTGGGGCTGATAGAACAAAAGGAAAAAAAAAGTGCCATTATCATTTCTAAGACAAGGCGGAAGTCACGTTCTTGGGTAACATTCACCAGCCCAATGCCTCTGTTCTTGGCTTTGTCTTTGCCACTAAGAAGCCACTCTGTGCTTATCTGTGCTGGTAATAACTGACTTCTCTGTTCTGGATTATTTTTGATGGCCCAGTCTGTTGGCTTGTTGGTATTCTTCTCACCATGTCAAAGATCAGAGTAGCTCATAAGAATTAAGTTTGGTTTGGTTTTTTGTTTGTTTGTTTTTTGTTCTTTCGGTTTTCTATTTTTCGGTGTCAGGCCTTGTGTATGCATTGGCCACCTAACTGAGGCCCTTACTATTGTGTCAGCTACTGTCCCTAAGGCCAGGCAGACCAAGAGTCTCAATACAGCTGTGGCCAGTGAGGCCAGCAGTCACAAGTCCTATGACAGTATGGAAGGGGGTCTTCTGGGAAGGGACAGCAGACTGGAACCACCCACTTCAATCTGGGCAAGGAAGACTCGGAGCAGAGGCATGAACAGGAAGTAGGGTCAGCCAAGTGCTCCAGGATCATCACATTCCCAGAGCTCTGTGCTGTAGGGTCCCAGCAGAGGTAGTAAGTCAGCCCTGAGGACCCTGTAAGCTGAGGGGAGGCTGCATCAGCACTCTGAGCACCTCTGCATTGGCCACCATGTCTTCCTATGGGCCCACAGCTTCTGGAGTGGATCCGGCGAACCATCCCCTGGCTGGAGGACCGTGTGCCTCAGAAGACCATCCAGGAGATGCAGCAGAAGCTGGAAGACTTCCGAGACTATCGGCGTGTTCACAAACCCCCCAAGGTGCAGGAGAAGTGCCAGCTAGAGATCAACTTCAACACACTGCAGACAAAACTCCGTCTCAGCAACCGGCCCGCCTTCATGCCCTCTGAGGGCAGGATGGTCTCAGTGAGTTTACCCCCTTCCCCACAGGACCTGGGGCATCACAATGCTTGGCTGGCATCATCTTAAATTAGCCTTCAGGGCAGGGATGGTGAAGGGGTGCTTCACATTTTCCACTGTTTCTCCTTTTTTAACATGCAGAATTCTCTGCACTACTACCCCTAGCCACACCACCGTTTGTGTGGACCATTTGAATCTGGACACCAGGGCTAACAAGTGTCTTGAGATCCTTCATAAAAGGAGAGACAGCAAGACACCTTTTGTAGTCTCCTCGGCAGCATCCATCCATTGATTTGCGAGAATCATTCAGTTAGACCAGAAGAACCAGTGTTTATGTTTCTAGAGAGATGGTCAGTAGTTAGGCATTTGCAGAGTGTTTGAGTTCTGTTCCAACATCCATGAGGCAGTTCACAACCACCTATAATTCCTGCCCCTGGAGATTCAAAGCCATCTTCTGGCTTCTGTGAGTATCTACATATGTCTGTCTGTCTGTCTGTCTCCCCCCCCCCCCCACAGAGCATTAGTACATGCTGACCCATGTAGACAGAACTGAGGGTAAAGTTCAGGTAGGCCTCCCCACCAACACTTTGTGAGAGCCCTGCTCTCCTGCCCCACAGGACATCAATAATGGCTGGCAGCACCTGGAGCAGGCTGAAAAAGGCTATGAAGAATGGCTGCTGAATGAGATCCGCAGGCTGGAGCGACTGGACCACCTGGCGGAGAAGTTCCGGCAGAAGGCCTCCATCCATGAGGCCTGGACCGATGGTGAGTGTCCCATGCTCCCTCGCTCTGTCCTCCACTCTCAGGTGTGCGTGCACACACAGTCCCTGCCATGTGGGGTCTGCCAAGGTCTTCTCCTGGCTGCAGAAATGCTGCTTTGGGTTTATGGTTAAGCAGGCTTTGGTTATGGTTTTAAGCAGAAGTTATGGTTTTGGGGTTAAGCAGAAAGGCACTCTGTTATGCCTCTTTGCCCTGACCTAAGATGGCTTATAGGTGAGCCCCATTCCTGGATTATCCAGAACACAGCCAAGACTCTTCCCTGTACCTGTGCACTTGTCCTGTCTCTTCCGAGAACAGTTCCCAGCCCACCACATTGGCCCAAATGCATAAGTCTATCTCTCCAGCCGCCTTCTGGCTCTACAGGCAGATCTGAAGCTGGCGCTCCCTGACTCTGCCACCACCCTGTCCCAAAGCCCGCTTCCCAGCGGCTCTGCAGCTGCTTGGCTTCTGGCTCAGGATGTGGAATTCCATCACGTCCTTGGCCTCTGGTCGAGACCCACTCCATCACTGAGATTCCAGATTCCCAGGAGACCTAAAGGCCTCAGAAAATGAATGTTGAGAAGAAAAGGCACACCGTGCCACACTCACAGGCAGCTGTCACTTAGTGGTGGCCCTGTTATCCAAAGCAGCCCAGCTTTCCCTTCTCTGCCAAGGAGAGAGTATAGGATGCAGAAGACGTGGTAAGCTAGGCCAGTGCCTTCTGCCTCACATATGGTGCCCTTCAAGAAGGTGTGATGGCACTTTCCTTGGCTATGTATGATGCCACATTGGAGGGAACAGGGGCCCTCATTTAGTTAATTTATTCACTCATTCAACACACATACATGTCCAGCCAGATGTGACAACTCATGCTTATAATCTCTGTGCTTGGGAAACTGAGGCAGAAGGTCAAGGTCACCCTGGGCTATATAGAGGGCTCCAGAGTAGTCTGGACTACAGTGTTAGATCCTTTCTAGAGAATCCAAACAAAATACCCCACATATGCTTGTGGATATGAGCCACTTAGCTGTGCTTGGCCCTGTGCACTGTCGTTTTCCAGGTGGGTAAGCCCTGCCCCGAGAAGACTCAGGCATATATGCTTACACTTCTCTCGTGGGGGCCCCTAAGCCTGTAAGGAATGCCATAACACCTGTGCTCCACACATAGCTAAGGTATTTTCTGAGATGTCTTGCCAGCTCATTTTCTAGATTATCCCATGGTTCTCACCAAATGAACTGGTGTACCCAGCTCAGGATTGCCAGAGGTGTGGGCAGCTAGTTTCATGAGGCTGTGGACCTGGTAACTCCTGAGAGCTCCTCTGGGAATACTTGGGAGTAGGCTTGCACTAGAGGAATTTAGGAATGAGCCCTAGCCGCAGATAGGCCCAATCTCTGTTGACATCTTCACACACCCACCCATCCCTCCCACCAGCCCTGAGTCCCCAGGCAGATGTGCCCACTCTTCTGAGCTCAGCCTATATTCTGAATCATTGTAAAACCCGGAGGACAGCTGATCTATAGCCCCTCTCCTCTGCTGGGTTCTAGTTACAGTAGCCTGCCCTGGGGGAAGGGGCTCAGTAATAGCAGGGCTCACGTGGATGCTTTCCACGGGGACGTGACCGCCTAGGAATAAAACCAAACACAAATGAGTCTCATGTACATCTCATGGTTGCCCTGCAAGACACACTTGCCAGTTCCCTGCTGAAACAGCTGAGGCCTGAGTTTTTCTCAGCAGCTATTTCTGGTTCCCACCCTTGGGAGAAAGCAGTTTGGAGAAGGGAATTGCAAGCTTGCCTTGTGGTTAAGCCCTCCAGCCTGGGGCAGGGGTGGCAGGCCTGTGGAGTCAGTTTTCCAGGTCCACCTCTTGCCTGTTGGTGCCAGCCCTGGCCTGGGGCGCCTGGCAGTTGCTAGGCAGATGAGCCGGGGCGTGGCTGAGACAGGGGTGGCATTGACTCTGCTTTCTATTCTTAACCATCACCTAACTAAAATTCAAGGTGGCTCAGGCCACATAGGTGCTTTCGCTGGCACTGTTTTACAAATGAAAGATTGACCAAGGCTGCCAGCTGTTTGTCGGGTACTCTGGGAGCAGACCCGGGGGTGGGCTCAGAGGCTCTTGGAAGCAGGGCTCCTTGAGGAAGAAGTGGAGTCCTGACTGCCGTCCTGGCTGGCTTTCCCCCTTTCCTCTATACTCCCTTAACTTACTGCACGGCTGCTTAGGCTTTTGCTCCGGGCATGTAATTAGCCTGGCTCCAGGACTAATAACAGTGTTTTTCCCTTCAAAGGGTCTGAACAGCCCCACCCACTGTGCCGAGAAAGCGGGTGTGGCGACAAGATTGGGATAGGACCACCACCCAGGAGAGCAGCCTCCTAAGAGCTGGCACAGGCACAGCTCCTAGGCCCAGATTCTTCCTACCCCTTTCCTGATCCCGCTGGGCCTGGCTGCAAGCCCAAGGGCTTCCCCCAGTCTCCATCCTCCACAGATGGGTGTCTGTAACTTTTCAACTGTCCTACCCCCTGTGTTTCCCACCAGTAAGAAATGCTGTTGAGAGCATGGGAGTTACACTGATAACGTCTGTCTCAGACCCATGCACACCAGGAATTCCCTAAGCCTACACAGAACCTCATGGAACATAGCTAGGCTTAGAGATCCCTGAGGGGCAAGGAAGAAGGTTCCAAGAGTTTCTAGGCTCCATTCTCTAGATGTGATCCATATTGCTGCACCTCTCTGTCTTGGTTAGCTCTGTGCTGGCGGGCTGTTGTTCAGGTGCCCCTCTGCCACATCTGCAGGGAAGGAGGCCATGCTGAAGCACCGGGACTATGAGACAGCCACCTTGTCAGATATCAAAGCTCTGATCCGCAAGCACGAGGCCTTCGAGAGTGACCTTGCTGCACACCAGGACCGCGTGGAGCAGATTGCTGCAATTGCCCAGGAGCTCAAGTACGTGTGCACCTATGGCATCGTCAGCGTAGAGTTGTCTTCAGTTCTCAACCCCTGCCTCCTCACATATGCCAGGAGGGCCTTACATTTCAGCACCAATGAAAAGAGTAAGGGACCTAGATTCTCCAGCAGAGGGATGGACTCTGGCTGCTTGTCCCTCTCTCCTGCCTGCCTAATGGTGTAGCTCTCCAGGCCCCTCCTCCATGTGGGGAGCACTGTACAGTGAGCCTGTTGTTCTGCCTGCCCAGTTCCTCCTGCTCAGAATACACTCACTGTAAGGGTTTCCAAATGGCTGCTGTCCCTCCCTCCCCCGCCCCAGTCAGATAAATTTGTGCATACAGCACACTGCGCCTCAGGAACCAGTGAATGGGGCCCTTATTCTACCATTGCAATGGGCCCAGGGAGTGGGAGCCCAGCCCATTACTTCATGGAAAATCCACAGGTCCTGGAGGAGCTCCTAAAATAGCCGTCTGCTCCAAAATAAGCTTGCTGGAGCTGCTCTTTCCGCAGACACCCCCACCCACTAGTCACCCCAGACTTGTGCAAAACTGCAGGGACTTCCCACCTGTGCCATTGGGGCCATAGGAGCAAGGCTGGTTCCCTCATTCCTACTACTGTGGGCTACAGGGTGCTGAACTATGGTACTTGGGACCCATAACTTTATTTGGTACCATGGTGTCACCCTCCAGATACCTACTTGTCCAAACTAAGGAAAGCAGTGGAGGCACTTTCATATGAGTGACAAGTGGGGTGCCCCAAAACAGACTTGGAGGGCCGGGTTAGCCTGTTCTTCAGATACTAGGTCCCAGCACCACAAACAGCATTTTAGACACGGCTCTCGAGGAAGTACCATCCCATGCCCAGAAAGAGAGAGAGAGAGAGAGAGAGAGAGAGAGAGAGAGAGAGAGAGAAAGCGCAAGAGTGCATCATGCAGGTGACACTAAGACCTGAGTCTGCTGTGTCATTTCCTGTGTATCCATGCCTGACAACGCGTAACTTGTACACGAACCCCAGCAAGAGATTAGCAACAGTAATAAAACAGTACAGCTGGGTTTTGGTTGTTTTTTTCTTCGGGGGGGGTGTTAGTTTTTCTAGACAGGGTTTCACTGGGTAGCCCGGACTGTCCTGGAACTCTCTCTGTAGACCAGGTTGGCCTTGAAAGATCCGTCTGCCTCTGCCTCCTAAATTTTGTAATGAGCGTTTATAAATAGAATCTTTCAAGGCAACCCAGATGTCCCTGTTCTTTTATGCAGAAACTAATACTATAGGAAGTCAAACTTGGGGTAAATTGGGTGGCTATGCCATTATTATTGATTTGCCTCTTTGTTTTGAAACAAAGTCTCTAGTTCATAAAGACCTGGAATTCTGTATCCCAACTGGCTTTAAACTCAGTGATCCTACTGCTTTTGAGTCCTGGGGCACAGTTTTGAGCCACCACTGCTGTGTCTGATAGATGTCGTGGGAATTCTGCAGCCAGGAGAATGGAAACCTGAGTTAGACCCTGAGACCCATAAGGTCAAAGAGAGGCACCTCCTACAAATTGCCCTCTGACCTCCACATGCACTAAATAAACGGTGGGTGGGTGGATGGATGGATGGATGGATGGATGGATGGATGGATGGATGGATGGATGGAGAGAGAAACTTTTTGAAAGAAAAGAGGGCTGGCTCAGAGGTCCTGAGTTCAATTTCCAGCAACCACATGGTGGCTTACAGCCATCTATAATGAGATCTTGTGCCCTCTTCTGGCCTGCCTCCTTGACCACACATGGTCAGATGGCTCAGTTTGTGAAGTATTTGTCAAATAAGCATGAGGACACGTTTGTACCCCAGAGCAAATATGAAGATCTGCATGATGAGACAAGAGGATCCCGTGAGCTCTGGGTTCAGTGAGAGACTTTGTCTCAAAAACTAAGCTGAAGAGAGCCAGTGCTACATTAGCCTCATAGCCTCAGTTTAATCCCCTGAATCTACTAAAAGCTGGATGCTGTGTAACCCTGGCCTCCTTACTTCCCAGAAGCTCTCAGGCCAGCTAGCCTGAAGTATGCAACCCAGCAGCAGAAACCCCAAGGTGAGAGGGAGGCAACAAACAAATCTAGAAGGTTGTCCTCTGACTTAAACACACAAATAAAATAAGGTTGAACTGGGTGTGGTGGTACACACTTTTAATACCAGTACTCAGAATGTAGGGGAAGGAGCCAGGCGGTAGTGGTGCACGCCTTTAATCCCAGCACCCAGGAGGCAGAGGCAGGCAGGTCTCTGAGTTCGAGGCCAGCCTGGTTGCGAGTTCCTGGACAGGCTACAAAGCTACAGAAAAACCCTGTCTAGTCCAGAACAGGGTGTTCTTCACTGCTGTCACCTGATGATACGTGGTGTAGTGTATGCGTAGCCCTGCCCACCTGCTGGGCTCATGGCAGTCTGTGTACTTCACAGTGAGCTGGACTACTATGACTCCCACAATGTCAATACACGGTGCCAGAAGATCTGTGACCAGTGGGATGCCCTGGGCTCCCTGACCCACAGTCGCAGGGAAGCCTTGGAGGTGAGGAGGGCTGTGTCACCAGGGAGCCTGATGCCCTTTGGGGGTGTTGGGTATCTATAGACTTCTAGGCCCTCAGGTCAGCAGCTGACCTGCGTTCTCTTCCCTGTTCCGTCCCTCCTTGCACACTGTAGAAAACAGAGAAGCAGCTAGAGACCATCGATCAGCTGCACCTGGAGTATGCCAAGCGGGCTGCACCCTTCAACAACTGGATGGAGAGTGCCATGGAGGACCTGCAGGACATGTTCATCGTCCACACCATTGAGGAGATTGAGGTGCCCTGCCCCGCCCTCTAGGGGACACCCCTACCCCAAAGCTTCAGGAGGGCAGGCTGCACTCCTTACTCCCATCTGTCCTCTAGGGCCTGATCTCAGCCCATGACCAGTTCAAGTCCACCTTGCCAGATGCGGACAGGGAGCGTGAGGCCATACTGGCCATCCACAAGGAGGCCCAAAGGATCGCTGAGAGCAACCACATCAAACTGTCGGGCAGTAACCCCTACACCACTGTCACCCCCCAGATCATCAACTCCAAGTGGGAGAAGGTGGGCCAGGGCCCTCTGGGCATGCAAGGGCTGGACTGGCCAGGTGGGGAAGCTACCACCTGAGCTCAGCTATTGCATATCCCTCACAGGTGCAGCAGCTGGTGCCAAAGCGGGACCATGCGCTCCTGGAAGAGCAGAGCAAACAGCAGTCCAATGAGCACCTGCGCCGACAGTTTGCCAGTCAGGCCAATGTGGTGGGGCCCTGGATCCAGACCAAGATGGAGGTGAGGCCACCCACCCACCCCCAAACAGTGAGCCCAGGCAGGCTACCTGTCAACTGAGAGAGCCGGGTGTGGTCCCTGTGGCCTGGGCTACAGATTTCATGACTCTAGCAGACCTGATTTCAGTTCTTACTGGTCAGCAGACCAGAGCTGGTCTGAGCCCCGACTGTCCGATCTGAGCCTGGTACTGGCTTGCCTTCCACTTCGGTGCTTTTGCTTATCACTCTGCTAGGCTTCTGTGAGGGCTACAGTGTGGCTGTGAGGAACATGGTACCCAGGGAGCCTCCTGACAGTTCTGCCTGTCCTCTCCTCAGTGCACCCTCCTTGCATCTCAGCAGACCCTGACAGTCATGTTGGTGGTTCCAGGGCTGGTACTAGTTTCAGAGTGCAGTGATGGGGAGCCATGGGCACGGGGGTTCTGCCTGCAGCCAAGTCCTGATGCCAAATGCCTTGCCCTCCTTTTATATATATGTTTTACTCGTTTTTAAGGAGCAGAAGAGCTTTATGTAGGGTGAAGTTGTGAATGCAGTCAGGCTTCACAGATTAGCTGTGTAGTGCAGGCTCCTGCCGGCACCAGAGAGTGGCATGAAAGCAGCAGGGAGCAGCAGACCTTCCAGATGGGGCAGTAGCCAGGGCTGGTGTCACCTGGATCTCCTCCCTGCAGGAGATCGGGCGCATCTCCATCGAGATGAATGGAACTCTGGAAGACCAGCTTAATCACCTGAAGCAATACGAGCGCAGCATTGTGGACTACAAGCCCAACCTGGACCTGCTGGAGCAGCAGCACCAGCTCATCCAGGAGGCCCTCATCTTCGACAACAAGCACACCAACTACACCATGGAGGTGCGCCCACGCCAGGGGCAGGAGGGCTGCCACACGCACTACACCTTTTAAAAACTGTGTAAAGGTTACTGAAAAGCTGGACAATGGCCCAAATCCTTGTCTTCAGGGCGGAAGCAGGAGGAGTGGGAGTAATTCTAGCCAGCCTGGAGCACATGTGGAGGGAGACTCTGTCTCAGAACACCAAAAGTTTAAAAGAGAGAGAGAGATCTAGAATTACCTGAGTCGGATTGCCTTTTGTCTGGAAGGGTCATATTCTCACCTACCTGTACCTTACTTGAGCAAAAAGCCCTGGCCCTTGTTAGGCAGCCCCCCAGTATGAGGAGCATTGCTGTGCTAGGAACCTGAGGGTCCAGTGCCAGCACATGGTGCCACAAGCCACCATGGGATTCCATCCCCTCAGAGGGTCCATTATTGAGCAGTGGCCAGCATAGCTCTAGAGTTGTGTATGATACAAGCATCTTGGCATTTGTTCCTCTGCCACATCCATAGGTGTAGGTGAAGCCCATGATTGGCAGGGGCAGCCAGGAGATACCAGGCCCCTTGCCCATAGGTATGGTGTAGAGGCTCTTCTCCCCCAGACCTAACTTGTTGAGAACAGCCACCCATTCTATCACACCTTGTTCCTCCCTCAGCACATCCGTGTGGGCTGGGAGCAGCTGCTCACCACCATTGCCCGCACCATCAACGAGGTGGAGAACCAGATCCTCACTCGAGACGCCAAGGGCATCAGCCAGGAGCAGATGCAGGAGTTCCGGGCATCCTTCAACCACTTTGACAAGGTAGGCTGTCCCCCCACCCCCCATGCTGGCACAGTATGGCCTTTTTTTCCCCTTGTTTTGTCCTGTCCTACCTATTCATCTCTGCATCCATCCATCCATTCCATTGACCACTGTCCACAGGGCGGGCAGGAACCCTGCCCTCCAGGCAGATAGGACTCTGGTCCCCCATGCACTGTTTTTAAAATTCAGATCCAGATGACCTTTTGACCCAGTACCACAGCTGCTTAGCTTCTGTGGGCACCAGTGTGCAGCCTCCTATGCCCTCTCTCCTGCAAACACTCTGAAGGCAGGGAAAGGTCCCTCTATCTTTGAGCCCTGGACTTGGTCCTCCATGATACCCACTCTAGCCCCCCTGAGGCCATGGGAACGTCTAACTGCCTCACCCATCCCTGGCCACCACCTTGTCAAATCACCTCTAACTGTGTGTTTCCCTTCCCCATGTGTCCTCCTCCCCTGCCCACTGCATGTGGCCTGGCCCCTCTCCCACTTCTGTGGCCTGGTCTCTGCACTGCCCCCGTACACCTGCCTTCGATGGCCCCCGGCAGGACCATGGCGGGGCACTGGGGCCTGAGGAATTCAAGGCCTGCCTCATCAGCCTGGGCTACGACGTGGAGAATGACCGGCAGGTACGCGCACCCTGGGGCCCCAGCAGACTGTGGCATTAACTGCTCTTCTCTCTCTCTTCTCTCCCCTCCCTCTCACCATTCCCCCTGCCATTATGTGCTGTCTCCCTGGCTCTCTTGCCTCCTTCCTTATGTCTCTCTGGTCACTTTCCCCCTTACCTGGTCTCTTCGGGCCTCCTGCCTCCCTGCTCCCTCCACTGTGCTGTCTGTCCGCTGTGCACATGGGGCCTACTCTGGGCCTGGCCTCTGCTATGCCTGCGTCCTGGGAGCAGAAGCAGACAGGCAGCATGGACTCAGATGACTTCAGGGCTCTGCTTATCTCCACAGGATACAGCCTGGTATGCAGCCTCTGCCTCCCCTGCCTCTGCTCCTCCCCCAGCCCCTTCACTGCCTCCTGAGCTTCCATATCTTCCTGGGAACACTCCTCCACCCTCTAGTGCAACACGGCCTTGCCTGCCTCCTCCTCTGCTCTGCTGCACTTGAGGGGCTGGGGTCCTTTCAGTGACCCCCAACCCCGCTCTTCCTACAAATATCCAGGGAACAGTCTTCCAACTCTCTCCCCTTCTCTTCTGTTTCTCGTTCTCTTTCCCCACCCTCCAGAGCTGGGACAGTGGACCCAAACCCCTGCTTCCCGAAACATGGGGGGGAGGAGACCAAGGGGCAAACTCCCAAGGCCTGGTACTATCTAGCCAGGCTGTGGCCAACAGGCTGATGGCATGACCTTTCTATTCTTGAATTCTTCCAAAACTGAATTTGTAAGCAGCCTCATGTGTACCCTCCCCACCCCCTCTCCACAGGGTGATGCTGAGTTCAACCGTATCATGAGTGTGGTCGACCCCAACCATAGTGGCCTCGTGACCTTCCAAGCCTTCATTGACTTCATGTCCAGAGAGACCACAGACACAGACACCGCCGATCAAGTCATCGCCTCCTTCAAGGTCCTGGCAGGAGACAAGGTGAGCAGGCCCTACAGAAGCACTGGGGCGAGTGATCAGAACCTCAGCCTGCACTGGGCTGCACTGGTCAAGTGGGTGAAGTGGGTGGTTCAGAGTCCTGTCCTGTGCCCCCAGAACTTCATCACCGCTGAGGAGCTGCGGAGAGAGCTGCCCCCCGACCAGGCAGAGTACTGCATCGCCCGCATGGCACCCTACCAGGGGCCTGATGCCACTCCTGGCGCCCTCGACTACAAGTCCTTCTCCACAGCCCTCTACGGGGAAAGCGACCTGTAAGGCCCTCAGCTACCCTGACTGGACTCCCTCGGCCTCCCGGAGGGGCTGAGGAGCCCTGCCCCAATCCTGACTCTGTATCTATGCAAAGAGCTCTTTGTGGTCCTAGGGGGTCAGGCAGGGAGGGGCTAGGCAGGCCTCTCTTTCTCGGTCTTGTAGGGGAGGGAGGCCTTAGAGATCAGCACTTCTGGTCTGCTAAATATCTGTATGATGAGTTGTCGGTTTTTAACCTATATGGAGGGGACACCAGACCCTTGGGCACCTGTGTCCCAGAGACACCTTTCCAACCCAGGTCCCCTCCTTTGCCCCTGAGGCCCCTTGAAGGCCTCCCCTCAAATCCAGGCCAAAGCCCCATGTGCCTTGTCCAGGAACCACCTGCCCTGCAAAGTCCAGCAGAGGGCACCCCGTTCCCCTGGACCAGATGTCAGTGCTCCTTTCTCCCCCTCCCTTGCCCCTTTGGGATTACCAGGAGCGGAGGACCTGCCATCACCCCTCCGCCCCAGCCCATCTGGCCTTGTTTCATCTGGGCTCTGGGTCTCAGATTTTTAAGGACCAAAAGCAACAAAAACACAAAGAATGGAATAAACAAAAAAATCTTTAAAAAAAAAAAGGGAAAAAAAAACTAAAAATTAAAAACTTCCAGAGAATTACTATTTACTTTATTAACTTACGGATTTATTATATAAATATATATCCATCTAGCCGCATATCTCTGCCACCTCTCTCACTCTCGTAATGAAGACATAGTTGATTCAATGCCCTCCCCAGGCCCCTCCTGATTTTCCCCTTGTTTGCGGTGGGCAGGGGTCTGTGGGGACCTCCTGAGGTGGAGGTGGGCTGCTGGCCTGCCTGCCTGGTAGTGGATGGGTTTCACCCCTTTGAGTTTATTCTGATTGATTTTTATTTTCTTGGTTTCTGGATAAACCGCCCTCTGGGGATGGGAGAATAAAACATGTAATATTTTTAAGAAGGAGTCTAGTGCCATCTTCTCTTTGCGCCGTTGTCACACCCTAGGAAGCTTGCAGGGCCCACCAGCCCTGTACCCATGTGTGGATGTGGACCTCTCTAAACAGGGACTGGTGTATGTGCAGGCTTCAAAAGGAAAGAAGGCAGTTCTGTTTGTGGAAGCTCAGGCCCATAATCCCAGTGCTTGAGAGGACAGCCAGGGCTACATCACCAGAAGAAAGACCATTGCCACCACCTGTGCAGGGGTGGGTTGGGACTAGCCCAGGTGGGGCGTGTCCAGGTTCAGCTTCAACCACTGGTGCCAAGCAGGGCAGCTCAGGCCTGGAGGAGGTTGGCCTCCCTCAGCTTCTGGCCTAGGAGAAGGTAGCCACCTCCGACCACTGAATAGAAAGGAGAATGAACCTTGAAGCAGAAGCCACAAGATGATGCTGGAACCACCTTGTCCCTCTTGCTAGCTCACCTGTTTGTGGGTCAGGCAGACGACCCCCTCACCACCATCCAGGTGTTGGCTGCAGTGACCTGTGTTTGAGAGGGCAGGGTAAGTACCCAGCACCAGTCCTGAGGTACACCCCACCATACCCCACCCAGCCAGGAGCAGCACTCACGGAAGATGCAGGTGAGTCGGGCTGCACAGGACACAAAGCGGTCAAAATCCACTCTGAGCCGGCTGTCCCGGTAGCGGCTAGTAAGGGACTGTGTCAGCTGGTTGTTCAGGTGGAAGCCTAGGAGGAGGCTGTGTTGGTTGTGGTGCTGCTTTTTGTTTAAATTGGGGGGGGGGGAGGTAGGTGTATGTAGTGTGTGTGCATGTGCAAACCAAAGACTGACTTAAGTGTCTTCCTCAGTCGTACTCCACTGTGACGCAGTCTCACCGAAATCCTGAATTCAAACCAGTTTCTTTTAGCTAGCAAGTTTCCTCTGGGGGTCACTTGTCTCCTCCCAAGTGATGGGCATTTAGGTGGGCCACAGTCGTCCCCCTGACCTTCACATGGGTGCTGAAGATCTGAACTCTGACCCTTACACTTTAATATATAAGTACTTTACCTAAGCCATATCCCTGGCCCTGTGTTGTTTTGTGTTCTGTTTAAGCGAGGCTGGCCTCCAACTCCTTTTAAGTAGCCAAGGATGGTCATCAACTAATTCTCCTACCTCCACCTTCCAGGTGCTGAGATTTAAAGCCTGGGCTTAACTTACATGCAAGGTGAGCACTCTGAAAAATGCAGTCTGGACTTTTTATGTTGCTGTTTTTGGAATGTTAGAGAACCTGGGCTCTTGCACATGTTAAGCAAGTGCTCTCCACTGCACTGTGCCTCAGCTCCTCACTGGGCGGTTCTAGGCAGGAAGGGGCTCTACCACTGAGCCACACCCCCAACCCCTCACTGATGGATTCTAGGCAGGGGCTCTACCACTGAGCCACACCCCAGCCCCTCACTGGGGGATTCTAGGCAGGGGCTCTACCACTGAGTCACACCCCAGCCCCTCACTGGGGGATTCTAGGCAGGGGCTCTACCACTGAGCCACACCCCAGCCCCTCACTGGGGGATTCTAGGCAGGGGCTCTACCACTGAGCCACACCCCAGCTCCTCACTGGGGGACTCTAGGCAGGGGCTCTACCACTGAGTCACACCCCAGCCCCTCACTGGGGGATTCTAGGCAGGTGCTCTACCAATGAGCCACACCCCAGCCCCTCACTGGGGGATTCTAGGCAGAAGCTCTCCTGCTGAACTGCATCCACCCCACAGCCCTTTGTGTATTTTATGAGACATTAAGTTACTTGACCTACAACTGGCCATCTTGTCTCTGCCTCTCAAGGTGCCAACAGTTGTGACTAGCTTTGTGGTTGTTCCTTCAGAGGTTGGCTGTCTCCCTGCCTGGAACACTGGAGAACCCTGCTATGTAGTTCTCTTCTGAAGCCATGCCTAAAGTATAGTCATGGGCCTTGTCACCTTTGCTGTAGAATCACAGTGAGGTTTCAAGAAGCCCCAAGGCCTGAGGACCTGCTCCTCCCAGCTTCCATGTGCCCCTTACAGTCCCAATGATAACTGCACAAGTTTGTACTGTACCTTTGTGTGCTCGCTCAACAAACTCCAGGTCCCACCCCACACACAAATACCATGCCCGGAGCTAGGTGGCTTGAGGCGGGTCACTCCCTTTGATGTTCATGTACCCATTCATATTAGGATATGCTGGTCTAGGCCGGGCGAAGGACCTGAGAGCCCTTTCTGCCAACCTGTTAGAATTGCTGACTATTCCTAAAAAGACATTATCAGGTTCCTTCTGTCTGGAGCAACCTTTGATTTGTGCCACTCACTTGGGGTGAGTAGCAAAGGACACAGAGAAGGGGGCAGATGGATGGATAGGTGATCCAGTGAACTCCCATCCTCCCCGTTTCTATCCTGTGTCCTGCTTCTTTGGGTTCAACACCCTGGCCCCCAGCTTTCTACTCTGATGCTTCCGGATAATGTCTTACATGTTCCTGGACACTTGGCCACTTTCTCCAGATCTCATACTTGGAGTCTATCTCTTCCACTGGGCAATCGTTCCACCCCCTGAATCTCCCTGGCTCGTTGTACTTGGCGGTCACAGTTAGAAGCATGGACCCGGCCATCTTCCAGAAGCTTTCAGCAATCCCACTGAAGCCCCCAACATGCATCTCCCCATGGCTTAGGGTCCTGGGTGAGGCTTCCTCTGCTGTAATGCAGTAGCTTTGGAAGGTGCTTTGGAATGTTCTGTGACTTTGGAGAATGACTGTTCTTGCACTATATCCAGTGGCATTCCACAGCCTCCTTGCCACCCTACACATTAGCCATGTCACAGAAGCAGACACAAGAGTTTTGTGCCCAGAGCTACAGAAGGAGGTTAGTGCAGGGTCTTGGGAAGAGCCCCAGTCTAGGATGGCCACAGGCTGAGGGGTGCAGATAAGACTTTGAGGTGTTCTGAGGGGAGAAGTAGGTGCTGTCCTTACAAACATCCCAGGTCCCCATTCGTACCTGCAGCATTCAGTGCCAGCCTTAGCTCATAGGAGTTCATTGTCCCAGAGGCATCTTCATCGAACTTGTCAAATGTGGCCTGGAGGGTGAAGAGGCAGATAGAAGGGGGGAATTCCACTCAAATCCCCGAGCATTGATACTGTACTGTGAAGTAGCCAGGAGAGGTCCTCTGAGGCCCCGGCTCCCCTGGCTCCTGGCTGGGGACCACTGTGCACATGTATATCTGACAAGAGAACAAGCTCCCAGGCAGGCCCTTGGGAACAAGTTCAAATCTTTCTACTCACAAAGTCTTAGGGGAGGGCTTAATAGCTGGGGATTATCGTTCCAGGATCCTGCAGCTACTCCTTCCCCCTCACTTGAAGGAGTACCCATTGATAGCTAAGCAAAGGCTCCTTGGAGTTGACAGCTCTATAGTCACAAGGCAAGGAAGGAGCTGAGTTAGGAACAGATTCCAACAGGAACCAGCAGCAGCTCTGGATCAGTCTAGTTCCTGCTCTCAGAGGGCCACAGTGGGGTGACAAGAGCATTATATCTTTTTCTTTTTTTATTATTATTTATTTATACAACATTCCGCCTCCATGTGTGCCCACACGCCAGAAGAGGGCGCCAGATCTTATTACAGATGGTTGTGAGCCACCATGTGGTTGCTGGGAATTGAACTCAGGACCTCTGGAAGAGCAGCCAGTGCTCTTAACTATTGAGCCCCGCATTATATCTTTTTCACTCCCAAGTTGGCATGGGAGGTCCAATGCTCCATTGGTGGCCCGCAGGACATTAGTGTCTAGAGCAGAGGTTCTCAGCTGATGCGTCGAGACCCCTTTAGAGTTTCCCCATCAAAGAACCCTTTTTTACAGGGCATATCAGATATCCTATATATCAGATATTTATGGTTCATAACAGTAGCCACATTACAGTTATGAAATAACATGGTTGGGGTCACCACAACAAGAGGAACTGTATTAAAGGGTCCCAGCATTAGGAAAGTTGGGAACCACTGCTCTAGGAGGTAGCTGGTCCCTACGCTCACCTTACCTGCCATACCAGGAGATGGCCCCAGAGTTCCTGGAAGTGGTGTAGGGCCAACCTTCGCCCATGCTGCAGATGAGGACATCTGGTTACAATCAATGTCCCATGAAAGGCAAGGGGGATCCCCAGCATCCCTGTCCCTCCTCCCCATACACTGTCTCACGTACCCCAAAACACTGCACAAGCTGCTCGCAGGTCCTAAGCCCAATCTCTCCAGGAGTCCTGGCATTGGCCCTAGCTACAAAAAAGAAATCCAACACCTCTTGCATATGGATCAGCATCGCAAGAGCTATGTGGACTAACACCTGCAGTGGGCATTTATAGGAACAGGTGCAGAGTCCACGCCTGACAAAGCCAACAAAGCTGGGGTTCCAAATCTTTGCACATGGTGCTTCTTAGAGGAAGATGGGGGGGCGGTTGAGTGATCATGGCCCTCATGAGACCATAGAAAGCTCAAGCTGAGCCCTGGCTCCCCTTGCATCATGCACAGAGGCTCCGGGTGAGCTGCTCCAGTTGCAGAGACGTCCTCCCCTGGCCAAACTCACCAGGCTCCAGAGCGATGCTTATTAAGGTCTGCAGCTGAAGTGCATCGAGTTCCTCCTCCTAGTCAAGAAAGAGCTACTTGTAAGGCCACTGGTTCAATCATCTAGCTAATGAAGGCTCTGGGCCAGGCCCTGTGCTCCATAGTGCTGAGGTAGCAGTGGCTACCTAGTCCTAGGGTTCCGCTAGAGGAGGCAGGTCTAGCCCCTGGGTGGTTAGGACAGGATGGTTAGGGCTCCGTACACTGGCTGTGGGAGCCCACAGTGGACAGATGACAGAGGAGAACACTTAGGAAAGTCTCTGGCCGGGTGCAGCTGGAGGAAAGCCCAGAGGCAAGGGAGATCGTTGAGCACTCCCAGACGAACACAAACAGGAAAGCATCATGGAAGTAAAGGGGGACACCCAAAGCCCCAGCATGGTGGCCCGAGTCTGTAACCCTAGCACTGGGTTACCTGAAGGAGGCCAACCTGGCCTATAGGATGCAGAGTTAGTTGTTCCAGGGCACCATGCTCTACAGTTTTGTTCGGGGTTTTTTGTTTGTTTGTTTGTTTGTTTTTTGGTTTTGTTTTTTGTTGTTTTTTTTTTGACACATAGGGAGAGAGGGAGCGATGCATCATTTGGCCAGAAACCCCCAGTCCCCGACCCCTCCTCACCTCTCCAGCCAGCTCCAAAAACAGCTGTGCCAGCTCCAGCTCCAGAGGCTTGTAGGGGGCCTGTGGAGGGGAGGAGTTCAGTCCCCTCCCAAAGTCCCACCCGCTGCGTCCTGTCCCCGCCCACAACAGTCCTGCACCTGGAGGGCGTCCAGGTCGGCGCTGATCACGTCATCGATCTCCCTGCAAATTAGGGGGTGGGGGAGGACTTCAGGTGGGGATCTCAGCAGAGGAAGTGAGTGGAGTCAAAGGGCAGTGGGTTTTATCGGGGTCAGGATGGGTGGCAGAGATCGGAGGGCGTGGGCTGGGATGCAAAGGCGGGGCTTTGTGGTCCCTGAGCGGGATTTGGTATCAGGAGCAAAGTGGATGACTCGAGATTGAGGTCCCTGGGCCGGGTCGGGGTGCCCCGTGTGAGGCTGGGGGCAGGGGAGGTGGGGCGCCGGCTCACACTGCGGTGTGGCTGCGTTCCGAAAAGATGCGTAGTGTGAAGTCGGCTTCGTCGCCCACGCGGGAGGCGCTGGGTACCACCAGGTAGTGGCCCGGCGGCAGGCGGCAGCGGCGGCTTACGTCGCGGCGGGCGCAGAACACCGAGCGGTCAGCTCGCAGCAATCCCGGCAAGAGCGCGCGGCTGCGCGGGGAGTCCCAGAGGCCCAGCAGCTGCGGGCGGGGCGCCATGACCACCACCACCCCAAGCTCCCCACCCAACCCCCTGGTCCTACACACACACACACACACACACACACACATACACACACACACACTGTCTAGCCAGGCCCTCCCGTGTCCCTGGTCTTCCAGCGCTGGTCGACCAAGCCCTAGGGTGGGTCTGGGGTCGCATCTGAAACCCACCTCCTCGGGAATCTGCAGAAAGGAAAAGTCGGGGGAGTGGAGCGGGCGCAATGTGCAGATTCCCCTCCCTGAGCCCCACCCCACCCCCTCACACCGTCCTTTTTTCTCGATCCTTAATATTTCCCCACCCTAATCTCAGATCTAGGTCCCCTCCGACCGCTTCCCCAGCCCTTTCCACTTATATCCTGGTCCCTTTCCCAGTCCCCTTAGTCACCTCCTGCCCTCTGACTCCGAGCATTTTTCTGTCCTTGTCCCTGAATCCCTCTATCCATTTCTCTCAACAGCTCTCCTCCCTGAACCCCCAGTTCCCTCCTTCCCGTTACAACTCTCCTGTGGCGCTCTGCCCCTTCAGACCTCAACTTGACCTTGGCCTCACCTGGAACACGTGGAAGCCCACAGTGAGGTAAGTGAGGCCTCTGGCCCTCAGACACCGGCGGTTACGCTGGATGAGCGACAGGAGGACCGTACACTTGGGCATGCGGCCTCCCCTTGCTGGGCCCCGCGCCCCTGCTGCTCCCCAACCCCCCCAGGGTCCCTCTTCATCATCTTCATCCTCTTCCTCATCGGGCTCCAGCAGTGTCAGCCGGAACTGGGGATTGGTCCAGAAGGTTTCTGACAGAAGAGAAGGAGGTGGAGTTCCCAGCCTGCCACAACCCCCCGACCCCAGCTTACTTCTCAGGGGCCCGCAGACCTCACCAGCACTGGGCTGGCTCCCGCCGGAGTTGAAACCTCTCACCCAGCGGCCCTGGAAGATGTGGATGTGCCAGCCTCCCCCAGCAGGGCTGGGGCCCAGCACCTCAGGGCTCAGTGAACAGATCTGGACTGTGTTGAAATGTGTGAGGAAGTCCTGAAGCTCCATCCTGGACAGCACCGACCATGAGAGATGCCCAGTCACCCCGGAGTCCAACTTGAGGGACCCCAGAAGTGGTCTCCCGCCACAAAGCTCCCAGTTCCTTAAATACTGCCAATTAACCTCCACTCTCCAGAAACCCTGAAGGTCTGAGGCCTGGCCAAGTCATCCAAGTCCTGACAAATGCCCCACTATTGGGGATATTTACAAACTCCTCAAAATATCTTCGGATTAACTTTAGGAAATCTTCAAGTAGGGCCAGGAAGGTAACGGAGCCGGTGAAAGCTATCGTTGCAGCTCACCTTTGGTTGCGCGCTATTACTTTAACCGTGTAAAGGTGTTACAGTTGTTTCTGCTGCTTTTGTTAACGGTGCAAAGACATGTGACATTTATTTGAGTAAATAAAATTAACCTGGAGTCAGGAGGCTGAGTCAGCAACTAGCTAACAGGAAGTGGTGGGGAGGAGCCACGTGTGTAGCGAGGGTTCCTTAGTGGGAGCTGAGCAGAAGAAAGGCCCCTTTTTTCGGGAGAAAAGGAGAGGAGGACGCCGGGGGTAGCTACCCAGCCAGCAACGAAGAAAGACATAGAATAGAGAAAGGTAAAAGCCCAGAGGATAATTTAAGAAAAGCTGGTTAGAAACAAGCCACGCTAAGGTTGGGTATTTATAAGTAAGAGTTAGTCTCGGTGTTTATTTGGGAGCTGAGTGGTGGGCCCCCAAAGAGTAAAGAGTTAAACAAGCAAAAAAAAAAAAAAAAAAAAAAAACAGTTACAGCCTGACAACCTGAGTGAAAGGTGATCTCTCACCACCGTGCATTTGTGCACAGATGCAGTAAATACAGAACTATGAAATAGTTTTAAATTTTGAATATATCGAAAGCCCCAAATGTCACTAAGCCTCCTCAGACGCCCCAAATATGATTCTGTCCCTTTCAATCCCCCAAATTCAGTGTTTCCAAATTCCTTTAGATTCCTTCCATGGGCTAATCATGGTGACTCATGCCTGCAAGTCCTGCATTGGGGGGACTGAGGTAGAAAAACTGGCCTGAATCTGAGGCTATGCTGGTCTATGTAGTGAATTCTAGACCAACGTAATCTCAATAGTCTCCCTCTGAAAACAATGCCCTTAATACTCCTGTTCTTACTGCTTCTGCCCTGACTTGTCCAACCCATGAATTTCTGTGTGTCCTTTCTGTCCCAGTGTCCCTACCACAGGTAGAGTGGGTCCCTGAGAACTCACCAGAACTCACCATCCTCCTTTTTCACAAGCAGGGCATCTCGCCACTCAGAGGGAAGCATGTCCCAGCGTGGACAGCTAAAGAGACCAATGTGAGATGTAGGCAGGTGGGGCTGAGACCCCAAGCCCGTCCCACCTGTCACCCCCAGCCACCCTAAGCCCATCCCACCTGTCACTCCAGGGCCCAGACCACTCCACACGGCCCCAGGGGTTCCTCAGCCGCAGCAGCCGCACCTTGGTAAAGCCCAGGGACATCTGAAGACAATGTCGTCAGTGAGGGTGGGGTGGGGGCATCATCACAGAGGGTAGCATGGGGACACCCCTATAGCCTAGCCCAGAAATGGGTGTGACTCACCTTGTGCGTACCTGTGACAGAATATGCATGTCCCTTTACCAGCCCTTCATCTGTGCGGATCTCACCCCGATCACTCTGAAGGAGAACAAGATTGGGAAGCCGGGGTGGAGGACAGGTCAGCTCTCTCTCTCTCCAGCCTCCCAGGACAGGTCAACTTCTCTCTCTCTCCAGCCTCCCAGAATAGGTCAACCTCTCTCTCTCTCTCGCTCGCTCTCTCTGGCCTCCCAGGACAGGTCAGCTCTCTCTCTAACCTCCCAGGACTTATCAGCTCTCTCTCGGGCCTCCAAGGACAGGTTGGCTCTCTCTCTAGTCTCCCAGGACAGATTAACTCTCTCTCTGGCTTTCCAGCCCCACTCTATGCTTACAGCCCAGGAGCTGTGCCAAGGCGCTCAGCAAGGGTGACTGACACAGAAAGGAGAGGGAGAAGCCTGGGCCCTGGGTCCCAGGCCTATGATCCCAGCTACACAGAAAGCTGAGGCAAGAAGACCACAAGTTCAAGGCCAGTGTGGGTAACTTAGACCTGCCTCAAAACATAATGTAAAACCAGGGGTGGAGGAGTGCAGCTTCTCTGTAGAGCACAGGCCTAGAATCTACCAGCGAGGATCTGGGGGCAACGCAGAAGGTAAGAAAGACAAGACACTCTGCTCCCCTCCCACCGCATCCCTGACTGGGACGGTCTAGTGGAGGTCCATTTGGGGGCTCGGCTCTCACCAGAGCAGTGGCACCCACAAGGGACTCCTTGGCCAGTGCATGGCGAAGGGCAGCAAAGAGACCTGGAGTGTTTCGTCTCAGGTAGAGGACCTCACCCACGCCTCCTGTAAAGTCCACGAAAGCTTCATTCATGTGACCTCCTCGCATTACCTCGTAGGAGCCATGGAGCCTGTTGGAGCAGGTGGAGATGGGTCTGAGGTTCATAGGAAGATCTCCGTCGTGGGTCTGGGGACTCTATCAAGATAGGGGTCCCTAGGAAGGAGCTATCCCTGATCAAATATATATGTATTTATATATATATTAGTTTATGTATTAGTTAATGTTTATATATGTTTTGCCTGCATGTATGGCTATGCACCACATGTGTGCAGTGTCCAGAGGTATTAGGTCCCTAGTACTGAAGTTAGAGACAGCTGTGACTGGAAATCAAACCTGGAAGAGCAGCTACCGCCCTGAACACTGAACCATCCCTCCCCCTCCAGTACCCCTCTTGTTTTTGAGACAGGATCTCATTATGCAGCCTTGACTGGCCATGAGCTCACTCTGTAGACCAGGTTTACCTCACACTCACAGAGATCCACCTGCCTCTGCTGTCAGAGTGCTAGAAATAAAGGTGTTCTCTACCATGCTCAGCTTTTTTTTTTTTTTTTGTCATATTACTGCACATTCCAGTCTGACCTTGAACTTGTAATCCTCCTGCCTCAGTGTACTTAGTACTGTGATTACAGGTATAGGCTACCAAGCCTGGCTCAACCCCTGAAATATTCAGAGATGAAGTAGGGAGCTCTAACAGGGTTAGGCCTGTGATCTCTAGAATCAATGCGACTGGAGGCCATGGGCCCAGCTGTGCCAGAATTGTCAGCCTTTCACAACCTTTGAGGCTCTGGAAGGCTGTGAGGCGAGGCCTATGGGGACTCGCCAGGCTCCCACGGCCTGAGATGGGAGAGGTTGTGCTGTGGGTGTCTCACGGATCATGAGAGGTGGAGTGGAGTTCAAGGCCCTTCAGGGAATAGGATTTAGTAAATCCAGAGCCTGATAGATGTGTGGGATCTCAAGATCCTTAGGAAATATGGGTATCACTGGGACTCTAAGAATGTTTATGGGAAATGTCAAAAGGGGAGACCTTTAAGATTTGAGGATTCACAGGTTGAGAGTATGCATCAGTGGTAGAGCATTAGCCTAGAATCCCCCAGTGAGGGCCTGGGGTGTGGCTCAGCATGAACAAGGTCATGGGTTCTATCTTCTGCACATACACACCCTTCCTAAATTAGCCAGGAGTTGTGCATGCCTGTAACCCATGTCTACAAGAGTCCAACAAAAAGGAGTTATGAGTTTGAGGCCAGTATGGGCTACCTAATGAGACGCTGACTATAAGTAAATAAATAAAGGAGTTTCCACAGCATGGGGATATAGTTCAGTTGGTACAATGTGTGCCTGCCTAGCATGTATGATGCCTGGGTTCAAGCCGCAGTGCTACATAAACCTGTAACCCCAGCACTCCTGAGGGAGAGGCAAGGATGTCAGGTCCAGGGCCTCCTTGACTACATAGCTAGTCCCCAGGCAGACGAGGCTGCGTGAGGTCCTTTCTCAATAAAATACCAAATAATGAAAGTTCTTCTAGGAGAGTGTTGTGGTACTAGGACCGTGGCTACTAGGACTTGATCTGGGGTCCTTAGTTGTATGTCTGGAGGACCCCAGATGTCGGTACTCCACATAGCTTGAGGCCTGCTCCTGGGACTTGGGGCGAGAGCTGGGAGGGATTGGCATTCTTACTTGGCATAGGCCTTTTCCAGCAGAGGGGCCCAGAATTCATTTCTTTGTTCCGAGCGCACGAACATCAGCTTCCCCTCACGTACAGGCAGCCTGTCGTCAACCACCACATCCACCCAGCGGCCAAACTGCCAGAGCTCGGGGAAAGAAAGGGCAGGAGTAGGCTCAGCTTCCAGCCCTGCCTGAGTCCAGCCTTCCTTTCTGCCTACTACTTCCCAAATTCTGGAATCCCAGCCCCCAGGGGAGAACTGTGAAACCAAGGTCATCATGCCATCATGGGGGAAACTGAGGCATGGAGTGAGGAACTGAGCTCTACCTGAAAATGGAAGACTCCCGCATATCCATCTTGGAAACTTTGTCCAGGAGGAACCACGCGGTACAGGAGTCTGGGGTACAGTGTCAGGGAGGCGGCGGCCGCAAGAAGCCAGCAGTTTCCTGGGAGGGGATAGGCTTGGATTAGATGAGGAGGGACCAAGGGACCAGCAAACTCAAGAAGACAGGGAAAGATGGTGGGGAAAAGACAGAGGTGTGGAGCTGTCCAAACCCTGGGTCTGGGGGCTCACCCAGGCTTCCCTGACACACATCTGTTCTGCTCATGTCTTCACAGATGAAGTGGGGTTCATCGCAAAACTCCTGGAAGACGAAGACTCCAGTGAAGCCAGGAAAGGGAAGACTGGAGCAACTGAGAAGCCAGAGGCCCAGGTCCCTGACACCTAGGTAATGAGGGCCTCTAACTCTGGGAAGGCCTGTGGGTAGGAGCTTGGCTTTCCTGAACTCTCCCTGCCCCCCAACCTCATGGCTGAGCCTGTTGTTATCCATTCAGCCCCACTTCCTCAGAACCAGGGTCCAGGCCCAGCCTCCTCCCTCAGACCCAGGGGTCCAGGCCCAGCCTCCTCCCTCAGACCCAGGGGTCTAAGCCTACCCCTCCTCCCTCAGACCCAGGGTCCAGGCCCAGCCTCCTCCCTCAGACCCAGGGGTCTAAGCCTACCCCTCCTCCCTCAGACCCAGTAACCCAGGCCCAGCCCTCCTCCCTCAGACCCAGGGCTCCAGATCCCAGCCCTCTTCCATCAGACCCAGTAACCCAGGCCCAGCCCTCCTCCCTCAGACCCAGGAGTACAAGTCCAGCCCTCCTCCCTCAGACTCAGGAGTCCAGGCCTAGTCCTCCTCACTCGGACTCAGGGATCAAGAATCCAGGCTGCACCCCTCCTCCCTCAGACCCAGGTCCCAGCTCAGCCCCACTTTACATAGGGCCTCTTCCATTCCACCCCTTTGGCCTTCTCTGAGTCGGGTCCCAGCTTGTCATAGCCAAGGGCATCAGGACCAGCAGAAAAGTAAGGGTCACGAAACAGGATCCCAGATTCCAGGCAGGCTGTTCGGATGGCTTCGTAGTTCTGGCCCTTAAAGAGCTGCGGGCCCCTGGCTCCAGCCCCAGCCCCGTCCTCCACCAGCTGGATGGTGAACTTTCTGTTGTCACTCTCCATCCGGATACTCTGGACTCACAGATGGACCCAAGCCCTTTAACCTCCTGAGTCACGAGGCGGGGCTTCTGTTCCATTTGTACCCCGTTGGGGGTCTTTAGGCAGCCAGGAGCATTCTGCCTTGTTAATATTAATTGGTGGTTTGGGGTGCGATGGAGCAGGGACGCCTCTTCAGTGGTTTCCTCCCTGGGGCGTGGAGCCTTCAGTTGTGGCCAGTTTAGCAGCTTAATGACCGGCAGCACCACGAAAGGTAGGCAGACCTAGAAAGACCAGCAGACACTACAGGAGTGCTGGGAAGGAGGTCAATGTGGGGGTGGATTTCTGCCTGCTTGTTCCTGTTGCCACATCTCAGCACCACCCCGGCCTCCCTGTTTCCGTGTCTGCTTTTTGGGGAGCAAATGCTCTCTCCAGGGACCACATCCCCAGCCCTCCTTTTACTTCTTATTTTCATCCACGGTCTCACTAAGTGGCTGAGGCTAGCCACTCTCAATTCTCAGTTCTCCTGCCTCAGGCTTCAAGTGATAGAGCTACTGGTGTGTGTTGGGTTTCTGTTTTATTGTTTTAGACTGAGTCTTATGTAGCTGCTGGGCTGGGAATCAAACCCAGGGCCTTGTATGTACTAGGAAAGTACTCTGCCCTTTGAGCTAGTTCACAGGGAGACAATCTGCACTTGGATTTTTTTGTTTTGTGTCAGACCCCCCACCCCCCCACACATACACGTGCGATGACAAGAAGTGACAACACATGCTAGCCCCTTAATGGTTTTCATTTGCTTCTCTCTGCATCTGTGTCTTTGTTTATGCTTGGTTTTTTATTTATTTTGGGGGGGGTATTTCGGTTGTTTTTCTTTTGTTTTATTGTTTTTTATTTTTATATTTATTTATTTATTTTGAGACAAGGTTTAGACCAGGCTGGCTTTGAACTCGCAGGGATCTGCCTGCCTGGAATCAAAGGCTTGTGTACCACCCCTCGCTTGCTTCTGCCTCCGATTTTGCCTTTCATCTCTGGTCTTGTCTGTCAGCTCCACTTTTTGACATTGCAGCCCACATGCAGCCTCTATCACTCACTGAGGATGCTGGTTTCCTCCAGGCCTCTGCTGGCTCTCAGGAAGGTAGACCATGGTCCGCTAGGTCACCCAGGCAGGCCTGACTACAGAAATCCCACCCTGTGCCCCTCAGGGGCTGAGCAACAGATGTAGGCAGATCCTTGGCAAGGTAGAACCCCCCCTTCAGGATCCTGGTCACCTTGGTGACACTGAGATGTCACTCACCCAAGCCCTTCCCTCCCAGCACCATGGCCAACAACAGGGGTTGTGTGAGGCAGAAGGATCGGAAGTTCAAGCCTCCGCTACCCTGCAACAAACAACAAACAAAGAAAACCCCACAAATTTTTCTTCCTGTGGAGTTGCCAGGATCACACAGGCCCCCACATGACAGGTATCTGATTCAGCCTCAGCCACTGACTTTGTCTGAAGTCAAGTGTATGCTCGTCACACCTGTGATTCCAGCGCTTGGGAGGAAGAAACCAGAGGAACCCGAATTCCAGACCAGCTTAGGCTGAACGGTGGGGCAAAGGACTGTATGCTTTGGGCTGACCCACATAAGCATCAGGTGCCTCCGTTTCTTCAGATAGTAGTAGGTGTCTGTAACTTGCCTTTCTCCCTCTCTTTCTGCCTCTTATTTCTGTTTTTGCCAGGGCTGGCGATGAACGTGGGACCTCCTACATGTTAGTCAAGCCTCTACCACTTCCCTACCTCCCGAACCCACAAGCCTGTCGTTGTTAGATCCCAGCATCCCCTATTGTTTTTTTCCACTATCGGCACACTTAGCATGTTTAGGAAGGAACCAGTGGCTTATTTTCTAGCCGGTGGCTCTCTTAAAGGCTGGTTCCGCCCCTTAGACTCAGACCCGCCAATTACAGTGCGGCAGTCTCTGGCCACGCCCAACCGCGCCCCCAAGGCCCTCCTTCCGAGGGAATCTTTGCTAGCCTCTCTCTGTGGTGTTGCTAAATTAGTTAACACAAACATAAAGCGCTAAGACTACCTCGGAGAATGAGAGTAACATACAAGCACAGCCAAGCGATGGGTCTGCCTGATGCCCCCGCCCCGCCCCGCCCCGCCCCGCGTACTGGGATTGAAGATGTGCACTGCACATCCAGCTGTAATGAGGACGTTCATTGGAACGAATTATCCAGTAGTGGAGCTGTATTGGCCACCTCCTGCTCTTAGCAGCTGCCAGTACCCACCAGATAGAACTGATGCTTGCATAAGACAAATTTGGCTTAATTCAGGACATTAAGCCTGTCCTTAAAGGTTGTGATGTAGTTCCGTTGGTTAAATTCCCGCCCAGCATGTTAAGAAGCCTGGGTTTGGGAATCACAGCTGTAGTTCCAGCACCTGGGAGGCAAGGCAGAAGGATCAGCACAGTCATTCTGGTTACAGATGGAGTTGGCCGCATGGATTTGGAAATGAAGCCCGAATGGTGAGCAGAGCTGGGATGAAGCAGCTCCCAACGACACAGGCAGGCACAAGCACAGCCACACAACCTGTTCTGTGAGTAGATGAGGTTGCAGATTTGTGTTCTGAATGTACCTTTCATACAAGGTTCATTTGAGGTCAACTTGACCGTGTGCTTGGAAAACCCTATTGTGACAACCCTAGAGGTGGCTTCAGGGACTAGTGAAGGCAGGATCAAGACAATGCACACCATCCCCCAAGATGTACCAGATCCCTGCACTCTACTCAAAGAAGGGCAGAAGTATCTAAAATATTTTTGCTTCTTAAAATTTACTTATTTTTTATTTTATGACCATTGATGTTTGCCATGGGTGTTTACTACCCTGGAACCAAAGTCAAAAACAGTGGCAAGCTGCCATGTGGGTGCTGGGATTTAAACCCAGGTCCTCTGAAAGAGCAGTCAGTGCTCTCAATTGCAGAGTCATCTCTCCAGCCCTGAATCTAAAATATTTTAGCCAGCGTTGCACACAGACTCGCCAATGTGAACTCATTTTTAACATTTGCCATGCGGAATTCCTCCATGGCGACTCAGTAAGGCTGCTGCTTCTGAGAGCAGAGCGGTGGAATCACTGGCCATAAATGCCCTTTTAGCTTTTTTAAAAGGTAGTGTGAGGGGCTGGAAGCATGGCTCAGGGGTTCAGAGCACTTGTTGCTCTTCCGGAGGCCCTAGATTTGGATCCCAGCACCCACGTGGCAGCTCACAACTGTCTGTAACTCCATCCAGGGGGTCTTATGCTGCCTTTTGTCTTTTAGCACCTGATGCAAATACATATGAGCAGGCGAAACACTCATACACATAATCTTTTTAAAAAATTAGTTGTGTGGGTTAGGCTTGGTGGCACACACTTTTATTTAATCCCAGCACTTGGGTGTCAGAGGCAGGAGGATCCCTGTGAGTTCAAGGCCAGCCTGATCTACAGAGCGAGTTCCATGCCAACCAGGGCTCCATATCCTCCTGCCTCACTGTGCTGAATGCTGGAATCATAGGAGTGTGCCACCAAATCCTGTTTCCCTTTTGGCTTCGGATTAGCTGCTGGTTGGCTTCCCTGGGAATGAGTGTTCCACCTTGAGACAACTGCTGGCCCCTGGCTGGTCACTTAAATGACAAATCCTTACATTACCATGACATAATAGATCGAGTTCCTGGGAAACAGACTCTGAGGGGTAGCTGTGTCCAAGAGGAAGTGAGAGGCAGGGCTAGCTGGGGCACGGCTCAGTAGAAGCCTGCTCTTCACGCATAAAGCCCTGGATCCTGACCCCCAGAACTTGTTCCTCTGGAAAAGCAGCAAGTGTTCTTACCCAGGGAACTCCAGCCCTGAATGAATTAGCTTCTGAGACGAGGTCTCAGGAAGCACAAGCTGACCTTGAGCCCACCAGACAGATGGGATTCCTGAACTTCTGACCTCCACCTCCTGAGTGGATGACAGGTGTACAGCGCCTCGCCAGCTTCGTGAAGACAGCTAACCCAGGGTTTGCACCCTAGACAACAAGCCCTCAAGTGCTGGGCTACATCTTCAGCCCTCATTTCAACTTTCTTTCTTTTTTTCTTTGGTTTTTTTTTTTTTTTTTGGTTTCGGTTTTTCGAGGCAGGGTTTCTCTGTAGCTTTGGAGCCTGTCCTGGAACTAGCTCTTGTAGACCAGGCTGGCCTCAAACTCACAAAGATCCACCTGCCTCTGCTGGGATTAAAGGTATGTGTCGCCTGGCTCCTCAATTCAACTTTCAGAGGCCTCATAGGGACTATGCATATTCATGAGGCAGAGAAAGGCTTCTAGAACCTCAGCTCTGCACTTTAGAGCCAGGATTCTAACCAGATCTGGAGGCCTGGGCTACAGAATAAAGCCTCGCTGGAAATAGAATTAAAAAAAAAAGAGAGCGAGAAAATGGAAAGAAAGAAAGGAGGGAGGGAAGGAGGGAGGATGAAGCCAGAACACAAAGAGCCAGGGTTTGTTCAAGGGCCGACCCTGAGAAGACAGAGCACTGTTGTAATGTTGCTCTCATAGTCCCATCTTGGGACATGGGGGACAGGGTGTCCCTCAGCCAAGACACTTCTTTTCTTCCCTCCTGGGCCTCTGGTCAGAACGTCACAACTGACCTTGACTTCTTGGGGTCTGATTACAAACATTTATCTGAGCTAAGTGGTACAGCAGCAGACAGGCTCCATTGGATGCAGCAGCTTGAGGACCAGGGAGAGACGCTAGACTCAGATGCTGTCTCAAGGTCAGTGTGAACCTGGCTTCCAGAGCCTTCAAGGATAGTTAATTAGCAGTTAATATCTTCATTATTTGGCTACTCTTTACAATGGCAGAGTGGAAGCAAATATATCAGTCTGCCAAGGAGCAGGGGCAGCCTCCTTTTCATCATATGTGTGTGAGTGTGCATGTGTGTTGTGAGAGTGTGCATTGTGTGTGTGAGGTGTGTGTGAGTGTGTGTGCATGTGTGTGAGGTGTGTGGGTGTGTATGTGTGTGAGTGTGTGTGAATGTGCATGTGAGTGAGGTGTGTGTGTGACTCTGTGTATGTGTCTATGTATGATTTGTGTGTGTGGTGTATAAATGAGTGTGCTCTGTGTGTGTGTGTTGTATGTATGAGTGTATGTGCTGTATGTGAAAGTGTGTGGTGTGTGCACATGCACTCATATATGTGGAGGCCAGAGCAGGACGCGGGATGTCTTCCTCTGTTGCCCTCCACCTTCCTACTTTGAGACAAGGTCTCTCAGTAAACAAGAAGTTAGCCTGTTTCTGTTAGACTGACTGGCCAGGGAGTCCTCATAATCCCCCTGTCTCAGGTCCCCATTGCTGGGGCTACAGGCAGGCATAGCTAAGTCTGGTTCTGTTCTGTTCTTTCTTTTTTCTTGTGTTGTTGTTGTTGGTGGTGGTGATGGTGGTGGTTTTTCAAGACAGGGTTTCTCTGAGTAACCCTGTCCTCGAACTCACAGAGATCCTCCTGCCTCTGCTTCCTGAGTGCTGGGATTAAAGGCAGTGTGCTACCAGGCCTGGCAAAGTCTGGCTTTTTATGTGGGTGCTGGAGGTTCCAACTGAGGTCTTCAAGCTTCCAGAGGAAGCACTATCGTCTAGTGGGCATCTCCCCAACCTCTGAAGTTTGTCATTTTAATTCATAGAAAGCATTGTTTGTTTCTTGGTTGTGTGGAGGGTTGGGTGTGTGAACATGGAAGTCAGCATACCTGGGTGACCCTTCTGTCTTTGCCCTCCAGTGCTGGGGACCCAGGCCATGATCACTGGGGTATTTTTGGTTTTTGTTGTTTGTTTGTTTTAAAGTATGTGCGGGGATCTGAACATGCTTACACTCTTCTCCACTGAGCCATCTCTCCAGTCGTTTGGTTTATTATTTGAACCAGGGTCTTACTTTGGCCTTATGTTTCTGAGCCTACTAGCTTTGACTTCCCAAATGCTGTAAGAAAACATCTCCTCAAGCCGGGGCGGTGGTGGCGCATGCCTTTAATCCCAGCACTCGGGAGGCAGAGGCAGGCGGATCTCTGTGAGTTCAAGGCCAGCCTGGTCCATAAGAGCTAGTTCCAGGACAGGCTCCAAAGCCACAGAGAAACCCTATCTCAAAAAACCAAAAAAAAAAAAAAAAACAAAAAAAACAAAAAAACAAAAAACCAAAAAAAACCAAGAAAACATCTCCTCCTCTCTCCCTATTTTATTCCTTTGTTCCTTCCCTCTCTTCCTCCTTCCCTTTTTCCTCTTTTTTTTTCCCCCTTCCACAGAGATTCCCAGAGCACAGTCTGGCTATGGACTTGCAAACCAGCCTCAAATTTTCAATGTAACCCAAGGCTGACCTAGAATCCCAAACCTCCCAAGTGCTCATGTTATAGGTATGTGCAACCATGCCTGGCTTTTCTTTCAGTTTCTTATAAAAATGGGACAGGTGAGAGATGGCTTGCCAGTTACTGCTCTTCCAGGGGACCTAAGTTCAAATCCCAGCAAGTACACCAGGAAGCCCACAACCACATGTAACTCCAAGGGGACCAAGCCTCTCTCCAGGGTTCCTCAGGTGCCCACATACACATGGCATACACTCACACAGAAGCACACATATACCACACATTTTAAAAATACACAAAGGTAGAGCATGGTTTCACATACTTTAATTCCAGAACTCAGGAGACAGAAGCAGGTGGATCTCAGTGGATTTGAGCAGCCTGGCCTACATAGTGTAACAGGGCCCCAGACCTTCTTAGCTCAGCACATGGACAGCACCACATGCCAAAACTAAAACAAAGGCCAAATTCATCGAAGCCCATAGGGTCTTTGTAAGGAGGGGCTGTAAACACCAGTGCATTGTGGCTTCTGTAGTTGTGCTTCTGGCTAACTGTTCTTGTTAACTGAAGTCTGTCAGCCCAGAACCTGGTTTTGGTGCTTGAGAGCTCACCCTGAGGAAGGCTAAATCTACACTGGGATCACAAAGAGACAGCTTTCTATTGGCTCAGACCCATGTCTGAGCAGTCTTCTCTGGTGAACACCATACATCTCTGGAGGTCCCACCGAGATCTCAGAGACCAGACCTCAAGACACTGGGGTCTCGGAGCCCCTTGAAGGGAAGAAGAGTACGGTGATAAAGGAACTCTGGGGGTGCGGAAACTGAGTTGTTCCAGGTCCCCAGGAGTTCCTTTAATCAGTTGCTGCCTAAAGCTTCAGAGAGGTCTGACACCTCCACCCCAAAAGGAAACAAATTTGAAAGTCACCTGGTCTGTTACCTCCAGAGGTGAATCTGGTTCAGGTGCTTTCTGTTTGGAAACACAGGAGAGGTCGGACATGGCTGCTGATTCACATGAGACATCGCTGGATCCCTCTTTTCAGGTGTGTGGCTGTGTGGTGGCCACCCCTCACCATCTTTATTCTCTCTCTTTCTTTGCATGTGTTTCTCTCAGTTTTGCTTCCCTGTATTCACCAGTGGCTTTCTCTGGTGTGAGACCCTCCCCCACCCAACTTGAGACCTGTGCCCAATCCCACTGGGGACCCAAATCCTTTTGACTCTGCCAGATCATCCAGAGAAACCCCAACCCCTCCACCTGTCCCACTCTGGAAGCAGGAGCTCTTGCTCCTTTAGTTGCTTGGCTCCTGCTCACAGTTAGGATTAACCCCTGTGAGAAGGTGGGACAGGGCTTGGCCTCTCATCCACAATCCCCTCCCATCTAAGATGAGTGCACACAGGGAGGGGGAAAGAGTTTCCCTGGGTGAGCATTCCCTCCACTCCCTGCCTGCTCTATGCAGCCCCAGAGAAGGCAGAAAGTTCTCCAGGGCTCAGCCCTAAGGAAAAGAGAAATCTCCACTCCTTTCTCTTTCATGATTTATGTCTGTTTGTAAACCAATGGTCTGTATAATTGGAAAACTCAAAACCCACCATTCTCTGAAAAAGTGAAAACAAATCCACCACCACCAACAACAAAACTGGCCCTCGGCTGGACAGGTGGGCAGGGGTATTGCTGCCAGACAATGCAACCCGGACAGAAAAGATTTTCCCTTCTGTTTAACACTGACTGAGGAGACTTTAAGCAATACCACTAGGTCCTTCTTAAACCATTAAAGACAACTGCTAAAGAGTTGCCGTTTTGTCACCCACTTGGTCCCAGATATTAGAAAAAGTTATGAAAGTTAAAAAAATGTTTTAAGGTATAAGTAGTTCCTAGTAGCTCGAAGGGGGATTAACAATGGGGAACTGATTGGGACAAGACCTTTGCATAAACTGAAAGCCACCATCACCTTCTCTGATGATGAGACAGATACAGTTAGACTCACAGACACACACCGTCACCGTCTCCTTCTCTGATGATGACACACAGTTAGACTCATGTTGACCAAGGTTTCTGTCCCACCAGGTCCCACAGCTGTTTAGTCCCAAATAAACACACAGAGGTCTACATTAATTATAAACTGATTGGCCTATTAGCTCAGGCTTCATATTAACTCATAACATATATTAGCCCATAATTCTTGTCTATGTTAGCCATGTGGCTTGGTACCTTTTTCAGCGAGGAAGTCACATCTTGTTTGCTCTGTGTCTGGCTCCCTCTATGTCTTGGTGACAACTGCAGACTGACTCTTTGCTCTTCCCCGAATTTTCCTGTTCTGGTTGCCCCGCCTCTACTTCCTTTCTGGTAGCTGTAGCCCCACCTATACTTCCTGCCTAGCTACTGGCCAATCAGCATTTTATTAAAAATAATACAAGTGACCAGATAAAAGACCATTGTCCCACAGCAGACTCACAGACACCCATTGTCACTACCACCTTCTCTGCTGAGACACAGACTCACAGACACCCACCATCACCACCACCTTCTCTGCTGAGACACAGACTCACAGACACCCACCATCATCACCACCTTCTCTGCTGAGACACAGACTTACAGACACCCTCCGTCACCACCACCTTCTCTGCTGAGACACACAGACTCACAGATAGCCACTATCACCTTCTCTACTGATGAGACACAGTTAGACTCACAGACACACCCAGAAAAATGTAGGTGCCTCCCTCTCTAGCAGAAGAAGATCTCTGAGCTGGAAGTTCTTTCTCCAATTAAAGGATACAGTTGAACTATCTCTCAGATTGACAACAAAGATCCCCAGGGGTGTGGACAGAAACCAACCCTCCAGGACTGGCCCAACACCAAGCTCCTATAATTGTTCAACTAACCAGTTCAGCTACCTCTGTCCAGATTAAACAGTAGCCAATGGCCCTGGAAACAAAGGGGAAATTGCAGTCCATATTTCCTGGCTCGGAGAGACGAGCATCCTGGTGCCCTGCCAGTCACCCTGAGGTACAGCTCTCCTGCTTATGAAGAAACCTGGGACCTCTGACTCTCATGAGGCTGGTTCTTCTGGAGAAGCAGGTGTACACAGTCTTGTACATGAAGGATGCATTCTTCAGCCTCCCATTGGCAAAGGTGAGTCGGCCCATCTTTCCTTTCAAATGGAGGGGGGTTACAGCGAGCAACACATCAGGTCCAGGCTGCACTAGGATTTAAGGAAACTAGATGCAGACCTCCTATCCTTCCATTAGAGGTTTCCTGGGCAGACAGATTATAGAAGAGCCACTGGGGGACTGTTGCAAGAGTTACAGACCTTGAGCTACATAATATTAGCTAAGAAAGCCCAATTTTGCACATCAGAGACAAAAGGAGCCTGTCTCAGAGTAGGATTGCTGCCATCCTTCAGATCCCAACTACTAAGACTAAGAGACAGGCTCAAAGCTGAGCAGTGGTGGTGCACCCCTTTGATCCCAGCGCTCAGGAGGCAGAGATAAGCGGATCTCTGAGTTTGAGGCCAGCCTGGCTACAGAGTGAGTTCCAGGACAGTCAAGGCTACACAGAGAAATTCTGTCTCAAAAACAAAACAACGGAAACAAGCAATCAAATGAAAAACAGACAGGTTCAAAAGTTCCTAAGTACAGCTGGACATTGCTGCCTCTGGATACACCGGAGTTTGTAGAAATAGCAAGGCCTCTATGCACCAGCACGAAGGGGGGCACTGAGCCCCTGTCTTGGACTAAGACTAAACAAAAGGCGTTTGAGGCTTTAAAAGCAGCTCTGACCTCAGCTCCAGCCCTAGCACTTCCAGATGTCTCGAAACCTTTTCATCTGTCCATGAACCAAAAGACAAAATGGGGCTTTAACCCAAGCTTTAATCCCTGGGGCCATGGAAATGCCTCATGACATACCTGTCCAAATGACCGGACCCTGTCGCTATAGATGGCCCACCTGTCCAAGAGCTGCGGCCACTACTGCTAGTTTAATGAAAGAAAGAAAACAAGTTAACTCTGGGTCAGGATCTTGTACTCTCGGCACCCAGGACACGGTGGAAGCCCTCAGAGGAAGAGCACCAGATCATTGGCTGTTTAATGTGTCACCCAATACCAGGCCTGACTCCTAGCCTACCCTGGAGTCAGGTTTGAGGACCCCACCACCATCACCTTGGCTACCCTCTAAGCTGATGACACAGATGCTCATCCATAACTGCCACAAGATGAAAGATGAAACCAGGTGGATACGGAGGAGCTGTAGGAGTTACTTTAGCTGAATTGGTTTGTGTTAGGAATATTTTCTAACGTGAGCTCTCTTCTGACGCAAAAATCCCAATCAAGCCAAATCACAACAAGCCAAATTAAAAAATATCCAGGTTTAATGGGATTCCCGTGTTCTTGGGTGGCCACAGGGGGTTGGGGGGAGACTATGAAGGGACTTTCCGAGGGGGGGGCATGGGAGCAGTTTAAATAGACTGGGGGAGTGGTCAAGTTTTTGGCAGGCTGCCTTGACCCTCCTCCAAGGAGGGGGTCAAGGTTTGGCAGGCACAGCGATGGGGCCTCCAAAGATGGAGGCCAGAGACCAGGACTTACAGCTTGGGTCTAAACCAGGGACCGCAGCCCAGAGAGCAGAAGTGATTGATCTGACCCAGGCTCTCGGATGGGGAAAAGTAAAGTCCGCCACCATGTGCACGGACCATCAGCCGGCATACTCTTAATGCCAGCTATGTCCACGGTGTGATCTTTAGAGAATTAGGCCTTCTCACCAAAGGGAAAAAAAGACATCAAAAAACCTTGGTCCTCCTAGATGCTATTTGGCTTCCCCTCCAAATTGTTGTCCCCTGCTACAGAGCCTAAAACCAGTGGAGTCTATTGATGCTCTGATGACATACCATAGCCCAGTTCTGCTTGAGACTGTGTGTAAAGAAAAATGGACAGCTCAAACCCACAGGTCAGTGGAGGACACCAGAGGGGAAGACAATCCTCCTAGAAACAACCTGTAGGACTCTGGTAACTGACCTTCACCAGACTATTCATCTGGGGTCCACAAAACTTTCTGAGTTGCTCAGACCAAGGGATGTTCTATTTAGACTGGACAGCCTAGTGCCGGATGTCTCAGCCAGATGTCAGGTTTGTGCTCAAGAAAATCCAGAACAGAGGGCTCTTCCCCAGGAAGGGATCCGAATAAGAGACCAGCACCCTGGCGAACTCTGGGAAAATGGACTTCCCCAAGATGCAGTCTGTCAGGAGACAGTATAAGTACTTACACATAGATACATTCACTTCCCAGACCGAAACTTCAAATAGTAGCTAAAAAGTTCCTCCAGAAACTGGTCCATTATTTGCCCTCCCCCCTAGCAATGGGATTTGGCAATGCCTGGCTTTCATAGCCAAAAACCTCTCAGTAGCTAAAATTTTAAAGAGATTTTAAAAAACTTCATTGTGCATATAGACCTCAGAGTTTCTGGCAGGTAAAAAGAATAAACAGAACGTTAAGAGAAACTAACTGAAGAGTCCAGGAATAGAATATAGAAATAAAGGGTTCAGTCCAGGAATATAGAAATATAAAGCTGAGCCAAATAAATAAATAAATAAATACAATAAAAAAGTAAAGCTGTAAGCCCAAACACATTTTGGGAAAAAATAAATAAATAAAGCTGGCAGCCACTGTTAACCTTTAACAAACACTTTCTGCCTTAAGAGCAGACATCCTGGCAGCCACTGTGTACAGAGGCAAACTTTTAACAATTGTCTCTGCCTCCCAGCCTCTCTGCTAGGCAGGTAGTGGGGACAAAGGATAGCTTCCAACTGTTGCCCTGCTGGGACCCTCTGCTTGTATTCCCTTAACTTTTAACTGCCCCCCCCCTCCCGTGACTCTCCTCTCTGCCTTGCATTCTTTCAGGGACAGCGAAAAGCGGCTGTGTCAGCCACAGGCTTTTGCAAACATTCTGAGTTAGCATTCTAACGTCCTATGATCAAAAGTTGTAATGTGACTTAAGCCTGACCTCAAGGCTGTAGCAGCCCTTTGACCCACACCTGGTGCTTGATTTTACTATAAGAGGAGGCCCAAACCAGCCCCCAATGCCACAGCTACAGAAGCCCAATCTCTGGCTGTGCTCACAGCTATAGCTGATAAGCTTTGTGTGCCTCATGGTGATTTTTTTTCTTTTTCTGGAATAAAGCTTGCTTCTGGTTTAATAGACTTTGGTGGTCTGTCCCGCCATCATTGCGTGGTCTGGGACCCAATATAACAAAACTCTCATTAGAGTCCAGCAAAGGGTGGATAGGCCTCCTTCCTTTGCTTTGCTTCAGCCCACTGCACCCCATGTAGGGAGGGATTTAGCCTGCTCTGAGATTATGTTTGGAAGCCCTCCCCTACTGCTTTCCGGGCTCAGAGAGCAGCGGTTGGCAGAACTCTCTAACTATTCCTTTCTCAAGTCACAACAGGCCCTCCGGTCCTCCACACAGGCTATTTATTGAAGTTTCTGAGAGACACAGCCCACCTCTGAGTTCGCCTTGTTTGAGCCCAGTGATACAGTCTGGGTCCTGCAGGTAACCAGACCCTACAAGGTGATTTTCTCCACTCCTGAGGCAGTGAAGGTGGCTGGCATTACACCAAAGCTCCGCCACACCCTGGTCGAGAAAGCAGAAGCCACAGGCTCTGCTATCAGATGGCCCGTTTCTGGACTATGGACCCACTGAAATTAAAAAGTTTCACTGGGCCCTAGGCCCTTTCACTCCCTACCTCTTCCTGAGGCTTGTGTTTTACATTATAAATGTGAATATGGAGTCATGGTCCAGCCCCCACAACCCTCAGGCCTGGACTGGAAACCAAGGAAGACAGATACAGGGAGGTAGCAGCCAGTATGACTACAGACCAGAGACCACATTCCTTCTTGACCTTTGCTCACTGATGCCCACTGGAAGCGTCTGGTTGTATGGAGAAAGGAAAGATGTGGAAGTTTCTCTTTTGAGCTAGGCATACAGAGTTTACAATTCTATGCATGCCCTGTGGCTGGGCCCCTCGTTGCCAGGAACGGGGGAAGTTTCCATTGTAAAAACCGGGCTTGTAAAACTGAGACTTCCTGAAAAATTGCTTTAAAAGGATTCTGGCCTCTGGGAAACAGGAAAAACCTGGAGAATCAGACTCTATGCCACAGGAAGGGACCCTGGGGATAGAGTTAATCATTCCCAGCCAGATATCAGCCCAGATTGCTGGTCATGCTTAGACACCCGGCCCCTGTACTACACAGGGACAGGAACTAACCAGATTGTCAGCCCATTGACTGACAAAACTCACTGTGACTGGTGACAGCCTGAATTAATGTCAGAGGACTTAGAAAGGGCTTAAAGGTGTTTACTATCCAAAATTTTTAACCTCAGCATTTCCCCTTATTCTGATACCTGCTGTTCTGCCCTGTGGGTTAACCAGATGGATAACAAGAATATCATTGGGCCTACTTGGTGGGCATGTACTAACGTTCTGAGTAAACATGCCTCTTCTCATGGTTTCCAAACTAAGTAGACAGGGTGACCAGGCCTAGAGGGATCAGAACAACGGCTTAGATTCCTTTGCAGAAATAATTCTACAAAATTGGAGAAGCTTAAGTTTGCTTCTCATGAGATAAAGGAAATTATGTTTGGACCTTGAAAAAAAAATGTTGTTTCTTTGTTGGAGGGAGACTGCTTGTTGGTTCCTGGCTGCACAGCCCCGAAATAATCACACAGAGACTGTATTATTTAAAACACTGCTTGGCCCATTAGCTCTAGCTTCTTATTGGCTAACTCTTACATGTTAATTTTACCCATTTCCATTAATCTGTATATTGCCACGTGGCAGGGGCGTCTGTCTCCAGCAGGGCTCCATGGCTTCTCCCCTACTCTGCCTTCTCTCTCCCAGCATTCCGCTTAGTTCTCCCCACCTAGCTCTGTTCCCCTATAGCTCTGCTAAAGGCCCAAAGCAGTTCCTTTATTTGTCAATGGTAATCACAGCATATAGAGGGAAATCCACATCATTTCTATGCTAATTGATCAGGAGTCACTAAAAAGAATCTTTCCATGGTTGGGGGAAAAAAAGCCTCAAAAAGAGCAAGAGACAAAGACAAATCAAAGAACTGGTTCCAGTCTCTGTTCTCTTGGTCCCCCTGGCTAACTGCCCTGCTCGCTGCAATGACTGGGCCTTTCATTCTCATTATGATTGGATTAACAGCAGGGCCTGCATCTCAGACCATATGACCAATTATGTTTCAATTCAGTAAATTAATGGTCCTTAGGATCAACTACACCTCTGTAGAGCAGGATGAGTCCTCGACTTGACTCATTCACTAAGATCAATGGGGAAGGTAACAGGTCCTAGGCCTTAGCACAGCTGACTCCATGGTAGGAGCGCCATTCAGGCTGTAAGATTCAGCTCGTGGAAAGACCTGATCCATCACAGTCCATAGCTCTGGGAAAGCCTCAAGTGTACGAGCCTTGCACTTTGTCTTTTGTAGCTGTGGTTCTGGCTAACTGTTCTTGTTAACTGAAGTCTGTCAATCCAGGACATGGTTTTCATGCTTAAAAGGTCACCCTGGCCAGGCAGGGGTGGCGCACGCCTTTAATCCCAGCACTCGGGAGGCAGAGGCAGGTGAATCTCTGTGAGTTACAGGAGACAGGCTACAAAGCTACACAGAGAAACCCTGTCTCAAACCCCCCCACCAAGAAAAGGAAAGAAAAGAAAAGAAAAGAAAAGAAAAGAAAAGAAAAGAAAAGAAAAGAAAAAAAACTCACCCTGAAAGAGGCTCAGGGCTGCACGAGGATCCTGAACACCCAGTGTAGTTGCTGGCTGACTAACAAACCATTCTATTGGCTTAAGCCCATGTCTGGCCAGTCTTCTCTGGTGTATACCCCACAACAATGGTAAGTTCCAGAACAGCCAGGCTTACATAGAGACCCTGTCTCAAAAAAAAAAAATCACCTTTTTCTGTTGTTGTTTTTCTTTTTTTCAAATTTATTTATTTTATGTGCATTGGTGTTTTGCCTCCATGTATGTCTGTGTGTTGGATCTTGTGAGCTGCCATATGGGTGCTGGGAATTGAACCTGGGTCCTCTGGGAAAGCAGCCAGTATTCTTAACCACTAAGCCATCTCTCCAACCCCTATTGTTGTTTTTCAAGGCAGGTTTTCTCTGTGTATCCCTGCCTGTCCTGGAACTGGCTCTGTAGACCAGGCTGGCCTCAAACTTAGAAATCTGCCTAAAAAAAAAAAAATCTTAAAATAGAAACACTAGGGAGTCTAGGGAGATACCTCATTGGGTAAAATTATTTCTGGGAAAGCAGGAGGACCTGACCTCAGATCCCAAGAACACCCTACAAGCCAAGCTCAGCTACACATGCCTGTAGCCCCAACACTGAGAGAGACGGCATGTAAACAGATCTCCGGGGCTCCTCGGCTACCCAGTCATATCTCAAGAAGTATGAATAGGGTCAGTGAGATGGCTCCGTGGGTAAAGGTGCTTGCTGCTAAGCCTAATGGCTTGGATTTGATCCCTGAGTGTGTTGGAGAGAGCCAACTCCTGCGTGTGTGTTGTGGCAGATGCATACACAGACTAAATTAAAATGTGATTTTTCTATTTGAAGTAGTATATGTAGTTGTGATCTGTGTGGTGATGTAGAACAAAGGAAGAAGGGCAGGGAGACCTTAGAGCCAGGCTGGGCCTCCTTCACACCACTGGAGTGAAAGAGACACATAAAGATGATACATGTTGTAACCGCTAGACAAGTTTGTTGTTGTTGTTTGGTTGGTTTTGTATTTTGTTTTTTTGGGTTTTTGGTTTTTGGGTTTTTTTTTTTGGGTTTTGTTGTTTTTGTTTTGTTTTGTTTGAGAAAGGTTTTCTCTGTGTAGCCCTGGCTGTCCTGGAACTAGCTCTTGTAGACCAGGCTGGCCTCGAACTCACAAAGATCCGCCTGCCTCTGCCACCCGAGTCCTGGGATTAAAGGCGTGCACTACCACTGCCTGGCCTCTTTTTTTTTTTTTTCTTAACAGAATCTCTTTATGTAGCCCTGACTGGCCTAGATCTGGTTATGTATGTCAGGGTGGCCTTCAGTGCATAGACATATGCCTATGTCTGCCTCCCCCAGTACTAAGATTGAAGTCCTCTGCCAACACATAGGATGAAAACAACCCTTAAATTGGACATGGCGGTGTACATCTTTAATAGCACACAGATGAAAACAACCCTTAAATCAGACGTGGTAGTACACACCTTAAATAGTAACAGTCAGGACGTTGAACCAGGAGGATGGAGTTTGAAGCCAACCTGGGCTACACAGAAAGATTCCTCTCAAAAGGAAAAACAAAAAGCAGAACAACACAACAACACAAGAACCCAAGTTATCTGTGGCATCCAGGTCCATGGCGACCTCCCAAGCTGCCAAACTGGCAGAGTTCATCTCCCAAATCATACCAAGGTTGGTAGGGGTGAGGAGAAAGCAGAGGGGATCACGCCATGTCTAAGAGGGCATTACCCAAGACCCCACAGCTTCTGCTCTGGGCAGCCTCGGGGGGGATTTGGTCACTTCTTCTGCCTCCTATGGAAAGACACAAGTGACTCCTGCCCACACGGGTGCCTGAGCATCCTCTTAGAGAAAGAGCCCCGGCGTGAGGCAGGTCTTTGGAAGGCTGAGCACCTTCTCTGTACATGAGTGCGCGGGGCACTATGGGTGATGCAAGTGTTTGAGGCATTGTGGGCGATGCCACAATGTTGCAACGCTGGTGAAGCACCATTCCAGCCACTAGATAACACAACAGAATGAGCGTGGCTGAGTTCCAATAAAACTTTATTTGTGGTCACTGAAGTTTGAATTCATATAATTTTCAGTATCAATTAATGGAAGCCTTTGATTTTTTTCTCTCTAGCTATGTAAGCCTGAAAAACTCATTCTTAGCTTGTGAGCCATAGGCAGTGGGGTCAACTGGGCCCCCATCCAGAGTGTACCACTCTCTCTTTTATATGACTCTAAGTTCCACGGGCATGAGCAGTCCTGAGCCACCACCCAGAAAGCCACCCCCACATTCCTAACCTCAGATACCAAGTAAGATCATCAGTGGAGCTAAGTTTTCATGGCAGCTTGTTACGCAGCAATAGATAGCAGTACAGCCTTAGACAGGGTGAGGACGCTTGCTCACATACGCTGTCTACAGCTGTTTGCTGAATCTGATGTACACTGCAATCCCATAGCTCAAGGGGCTGGGACAGGAAGACTGAAGAGCCCGGCTGTGAGTCTGAGGCCAGCCTGGTGCACACCAGGCAAGCACAGGGTGCATACACATACAAGCAGGCAGAATGCTCATGTATAGATAATAAAAATAATGAATCTTTTAAATAAATCTTGAAAGGAATAAACCGCAGGGCTGAGGAATGCAACCAGCTAGGTCGAGTCCTCCTGGCCTGCACGAAACACTAGGTTCCATCTCCGCCACTGGAGAAAGCTGGGCATAGTGACACACGCCAGGACTCAGGTGGTGGAGGCAGGAGGATCAGAAGTTCAGGGTCATCTTCAATTACATGGTGAGTTTGAGTCTAGCCTGGGCTGCATGAAACCATCTTTTAAAAAAAAATACAGGGATGGCTCAGAGGTTAAGAGCACTAACTGTTCTTCCAGAGGATCCAGGTTTGATTCCCAGAACCCACCTGGTGATTCACTACTGTCTGTAACTCCAGTTCCAGGGGATCTGATGACTTCTCTGGCCTCCAAGGATACCAGGCATGCATGTGGTGTACAGACATGGATGGGTGCAGACAAAGCACCCATCCACATTAAATAGCTAAAAAAAAGATTTTAAATTATAAAAACTGTTTTTTTTTTCTTTTAAGAACATTCACAATGGGGGAGTAATACCTAGTAGGGGCTCGGGGATGTCACTGTGACTGGTTTGCAATAGGATTCTGGCAACAGAGGACCACACTGCCACGTACCCAGGGAGGGAAAGTTAGCTAATGTGAATGTATTTCAAAGACTACAGAGAATTTGGGGGAAAATACTCCATATGAAAACTTGGATAGCCGGGCAGTGGTGGTGCACGCCTTTAATCCCAGCACTCGGGAGGCAGAGGCAGGCGGGTCTCTGTGAGTTCGAGATCAGCCTGGTCTACAAGAGTTAGTTCCAGGACAGGCTCCAAAGCCACAGAGAAACTCTGTCTCAAAAAACCAACCAACCAAACAAACAAACAAAAAGAAAGAAAAGAAAGAAAGAAAACTTGGATCACAGCATGCTTTCTGTATTTTTTTTTTTTTTTAGCAGAGTCTCATTATGTAGCCCTGAATTCACAAACACCCACGTGCTGGGATTAAAAGCATGGCCCCCCCGTGCTTATTTACTTTTTTTGGTTTTTTGAGACAGGGTTTCTCTGTGTAACAGCCCTGACTGTCCTGGAACTCACTCTGTACACTAGGCTGGACTTAAACTCACAGAGATTCACCTGCCTCTGCCTCCCGACTGCTGGGAATAAAGGCATGTGTCCTTTTAAAAATTTTTGACCTATTTTTATTTTTTAAACCCATGTATGTGTGTGTATGTGTGTACATACATTCGTGTGCCATTAGAGGCCAGAAAAGGGAGAGGGATACTGGGTGCTGGGAAACAAATTTGTGTCCTCTGCAAGAGCATCAGGCATTTCCAACCACTGAGCCATCTCTCCAGCCCCCAACACCAGCCAACTCCCACATACCTGCTGCCTAGGCCCCATTCCAGCTGTGCCAATATTTTGCTTATTTAACATTTTATTTTGAATATTTTCTCAAAGGGATATTGTTTTTTTAAATTTTATTTTATTTATTTATTTATTTATTTTGCTTTGTGTTTTTCAAGACAAGGTTACTCTGGGTAGCCCTGGCTGTCCTGGAACTTGATTTGTATGTAGCCCAGTCTGGTCTTGAACGCAGAAATCCTCCTGCCTCTGCCTCCTGAGTGCTGGGCTCAAAGGTGCTTGCCACCACACACATCTTTATCATGTTTTAAAGAATCACTTTATTATTGTGTATGTGGTGGCAGTGGGTGGCGTGGTATGCCAAGTGTCTCCAGGCTCCCTTGGAGGCCAGAGGCTGAAGCTACAGGATTCTTTTTTTTTTAAAGATTTATTTATTATGTATAACAACATTCTGTCTCCATGTATGCTCACACGCCAGAAGAGGGCGCCAGATCTATTACAGATGGTTGTGAGCCACCATGTGGTTGCTGGGAATTGAACTCGACCTCTGGAAGGGCAGCCAGTGTTCTTAACCACTGAGCCATCTCTCCAGCCTCCCTGAAGCTACAGGTTCTTAGGAGTTGCCTGATGTGGGTGCTGGAAACCAACTTAGGTCCTCTGCAAGAGCAGCAAAAGCTCCTAACCGCTGAGCTATCCCTGCAGCCCCTTTGAGAGACATCTTTACAAAAACATTTAAAATTAAGTCCTGGACACAAGTAAATAAGAATTAACTTGTTGATTCATGTGTGGTGGCACACACCTTTTTTACAGGCATCCAGAGGCAAGTAGATCTCTGAGTTCAAGCCCAAACTGATTTATATAGCAGGTTCCAGGCCAGCCTGGAACAATGAGACCCTGCTTCCAAAACAATAAATAAATAGTAATTCAGTCTCTGAAGGCTGTGGAAGATGGCGTGGGGAGTAAGGCACCTGTGTGATGAAGCTGGATCGGAGACCTGATTTCTGGAACCCACATAAAAGCTGGGCGTGTTTGGCAGGCCTCCTATAAAAGGCAGATGGGTACAGAATCCCTCCCCACAGAGAGATCCACCAGCCAGCTTTTTTTTTTTCTGAGCCCTATTCAATTCATAATCTGAACAATGATAGAAGGATTCTTTTTTGTTTTGATTTTGATTTTGGGTTTCTCTGTGTAGCTGAGTGCTGGGATTAAAGGCATGAGTCCCACCTCCCAGCCCGAAGAAGATTCTTGACATCAACCTCAGACCTGCTTGCCTGCACACACCTGTGAACACACACATACAGCAACACTTACTCCTAGCATTCAGGAGGCAGAGGTAGGTGAATCTCTGTGAGTTCGAGGCCAGCCTAATCTACAGAGCGAGTTTCAGGACAATTAGAGCTGTTACACAGAGAAACCCTGATTCAAAAAACCAAAATCAAATAATTTTAAATAAAGAATTAACTCGGAACACTGCTTCGGTGGACTCAGGGGTTTCCAGGAATTCTTTTCTGCCGCTAGAGGGCGCCCGTCCTTAGCTCGGCCTCCGGGTATTCAGGGCGCGGGCAAGGCAAGGGGTCTCCAGCCGGAGGTCCCAGGACCAGAAAACCTGGGGTGGAGGAAGAGCAAGACCCTGGGGATCCTGCCTCCAGGTCCCCACTGAGGCCACAGAGATTCAGGCGAGTTTCCTGCGCTCGCGTTGATCCAGGTGGCAAGACGCACAACGGCCGCTAGATGGGGACTGTCGTTTGTGTGCTAGGTCAGGGCACAGATCTATGGTGTGTCCCTCTGGAGCGTGTCTCCGAAGAAAGTTCTGGAAAGAAAGGCAGCTTGGAGATCAAACCTACTGCCTACAGTGGAGGTCACGGGGAGGGCTTCTTGGTCTCTAGTGAGAAGCGGTATTGGCTCCGGAACATCGCGTCTAGTGCCATCCCGACGGAGCCTGAAAACCAACCCAGGCTGCGCTAGTCACTGGGTCCCCATAAATTACTTATTTATGGCAGGGCAGGGGGTCGGGACCGTTGGGTCAGGATCACAGGATCTGTGTCCAAGAGGTGCACGGCTGCGACGGGGACCCAGGCCTGCCCGTGACGCCCTGCCCAGCCCAGGGTATCATCTGCTGGAGACACCGCGTCTGCCCCGGGGACGCACGAGTAGCGACCTGTCCCGACGCTGGGTGAGGCTCCCAGCTGGGTGCCACCCAGCGAGATGCCCACCCCCGCCTGCCCAGGCGTCTCCAGGGATCCGAAAGTTTGGCATGCCCAAATAAGAGAGAGAAACTCCTCTTTTGAGTTTTTAATTTTATTTGTGTTTTTGTTGTTTTTGGCAGAATCTCATTCTGTATCCCAGGCTTGCCTCCAACTCAGGGCGTTTCTCTTGTCTCAGCCTCAGAGAGTACTGAGATAACAGGCATGAACCACCATGCCCAGCATTCCTCCTTTTTCAAAAGGACGCATTTTGGTGTAAAGATGACACAGTGTCACATAAAGGTATCGCCAAATGTCAGAAGGCTGCCGTAACACAACGGTTTGCTGTGCAGAAGGCACTTGATGCTCTTGCATTAGACCTGAGTTCGGTTCTCAGCACCCATGCCGGGCACCTCACAACTGCTTGTAACAACACCTCCAAGGAATCTGACACCCTTTTTACTCATGCACACGTACCCCACACAGACACACTCACAAAATTACAAAATAGTTACAAAGTAATTGATGTGGTAGTGCCGAGGTAAGAGAATGGCCGCAGGTTTGAGGCCAGCGTGGGCTACACAGACTATATTTTACCCTTCCCCCACCCCATTCCCACCTCCTGGGAATGAAATCCCACCAGGCTTCTGCTCAGCTACCTCCTTGCCTTGTGGGTTTGAGGGGCGTCACAGACATAGGGCTCCCTTTAACCTTGGGTCACTATGTTTTTTTGTTTTTGTTTTTGAGATAGGGTTTCTCTGTAGCTTTGGAGCCTGTCCTGAAACTAGCTCTTGTAGATCAGGCCAGTCTCGAACTCACAGAGATCCACCCACCTCTGCCTCCCAAGTGCTGGGATTAAAGGCGTGCACCACCACCGCCTGGCTGGGTCACTATGCTTTTCTCTGAGCCTCAGTTTCTTCAACCATGCATAAAGGACACGGACACAGCCGGGAACTACAGCTACGCTTTATTCGCCATCCACAACCCTCCTCTCGGATCCTCCCCCCCGAACCCCAACACCCTCGGCTCAGAAGACATTCACTGAGTGCAGCTGCACGTCTCCGCCCACCTCCACAAGGCGCACATTCGCGGGTGCCATCCGGTGCTTGAAGTGGAGGTACTCACAGTCCCCGACCACTGCCTGCAGGGTCAAAGCTGAAGTTAGGCCTGGATGCGGATTGCGGTCTGCGACCCTGGAAGACGCTAACCGTAGCGAGCCTGTCTCTCCTCAGAGGGTCTGCGGTCCTTTGTAATGGGACCCAATGAGTTACGATCCACACAGTACAAAAGTGTTTCCCAAGTGTGGGCGGCTGATGTCACGACCACTAGAGCGCGCATTGCTATGACAGCGGGGGGTTGAAGGTGGTGTGGGTGATAGTGGATGTTGATCTTAGACCAACAGGGAGGCCGGTTTGTGTTCACAACACCCTGCTAAGACAACCACCCCTAGGGCACTTGGCTCTTGATCACTCTCACTCAGTCTTGTCGCTGTTAAGGGTAGGTCTGTGTCCGTGTCAGGAGTTGCGCCCCTGTTCCAGCACCCCCAAGACCTTTCCCCCCACCCTCACTGCAGCTCAGCACTCTGCTCTAGACCCGGGTCTGACCCATTCCTCTTCAAAGACGCACCTTGAAGCCGTCTTCTGTGGCTATGAGGAGCACTTCAAAGGGTTGCCCCCGTTGGAAGGGGATGCCGGAGCCCCGCTCCTCACGGCCCCATTTGCCTTGCTCTTTAGTGTTGAAGACGACCTCGGATGTGTCGAGCCTTGGATTAAAGTGCAGGGCGGCGTCTGCCCCCTGCTCCTCGCTGCACAGCAGGTTTATATGGAACCTGCCGGGGACAGTAGGCCTCAGAGATCAGCAACCACCATGCGCAGGTTTATGTGGTTCCCCCAGCACGCCCACGCCCACACAGAGTCCCTGTGTTTATAGCCAGGATCCAGTTCCAGACGCTGGAGCTGTCCTGGCGGTCTGGTGTGATGGATGGCCTGCTGTTCCTAGTTACAGGAATCCCACTGTAGCATGGACCCTATTATTTCTGATTACCAATTCTCCCACAAAGTCCAAGGTCCCAATTTTAGTAGACCACGGGTTTGATGACCAGGAACCCTGGGCATCCAGGGTGGCATCAAGACCCAAGGCAGATTTTCAGGCTCCTGAAAAACGGGACATGGAGCTCCTAGGACTAACCAGGGACTTTTGAGGTTGCCCTAGAACCCTACATTTTTAGGGAGACCTGTGCACCCACCCACGAAATCTTGAGGAACGTTAGTGAATACATCCAAATTAAGATAGCAACAGGGAACCAAAAGCTCCACTTGACAGAAAAGGCCTGAGGGATCCCGTGTATGGGCTGTAAGAAACATTGAGCCGGAGAGCCCCCACACTTTCCCCTGGAACCCAGGATGTTACCTGCCAGCCTGTTCAGGGACAACGCCTCGGATTCTCATGACAGTGCCAGTGCGGACGCCCTGAGGCAGAGGGGTCCTGTGCTGGGTGGCCTGAAAGATTTGGGTGGGGCAGGGATGAGAACCAGGGAGACAAAGAAGCAGATGGGGCAGTCCCAGCTAGGAACTCCAGGGAAAGGCCCGAAGACAAGAGGGGATGCAGATTAGAGAGGCAGAGACAGCTTGAAGAGGGACGGACACAAAACAGTTACAAGAAGGGAAGCCAGCAGGGTACGGCCCATCAGAACCAGCCGGTGAGACCCAAGAGACAGGCCACACTCAGCTCTCCTGGTACCTGTATTTTTGTTCTTTGAAGGGGAGGTTTCAGCAAGGCCAGGCCCCCTGATCTGTCCCACCCTGGTCCCAGCTCCCCCAGTCTCAGAACACTTACGGGGCTCGCTGACATGGCTGGCGCAGCAATATGGAAGCAATGAGGCCGGGAGCCGCAGGAGGAGACCTTAAGTAAAGGGACTGCGGTGCAGCTCCACCCTTCCCACCCAACACCCACACCTGGCACAGACCCCGGCCCTAAGGGCAAATCTGTTAAGACTGGGCTAGTCTCCTCCTGCCCTGCCCCCACAGCAACTGGGGGTGCGGCTGTCTTCCCCCTTTCCTAGGCTTGTAGAATAGGGATATCCTTCAGCACTAAGACTGGAGAGGTTCTCTATCTATTCCCCCCCCCCCCGCGGCCACGCCTGGCACAGGACTCCTCTGTATCCAGAAAGACTCATCAAGCCACAACCACCACCAGCTCTTCCCCAGAGGGAGCCTCCTCCCAAGAGCCCAGGCTGTTCTGCTTCGCCCAGCCCAGGTCTACCTCTGCTACTGATGGCAGACATAATAGCTCAATGGTATTTCCTGGGGGCTCCAGGAAACCCACCATTCCTTCTTGTCATATGCCAGGCAGAGGTTACCAGAGTGTTATGTCTGGTACATTGGAAGTGCCCGGTGGTGGAGGGTGAAATGAAGAAGGCACACTTAGCAGTGACCCTGCCTAGGCCTCTGGTTGTCCAGATGTGTGTGTGTGTCAGCATCCCTGAAGCCACCAGGACACACAGAGAACAGCCTCCCCAAAATATTAACATACAGAGTACTGAGCTGGAGGGAGCAATTTTCCCGAAGATCAAACTGCCACAGGCGTTTTGTGGCCCCCTCCCTGTGGTTCTGTCCTGGATCTCCATCCCTGATGGCACATCCTTCCTTTTCCTCTCAAGTCTCCAGCAGAGACCTCTGACCTGCATCCATCTTCCCAGCCAGTTAGGGTGAGATGGGATAGGGTTGGGGGGTGTCCCAGTTTCAGTCACCACCCAGATAAAGTAAACATAATTGGGACACTGTTAAGAGCCCGGGTTTCAGTCACCAGGACGCTAGAGAAAGTGTGGGGGAAATCAGAAAGAATGGAAAAGGAAGTTTCTAGAAGGCAAGCAGAAGAGGGTGGAAGTGCAGACCAGTTACCATTCCTAACAGCCCAGCAGCCTTCCTGGAAGATCTTCCCCATCCCTACCCCTGCCACCCTACTCTGCCCCACCCACCAGGTGGTAGAGCCCTGGGCCAGATGCATACTAGGAATAGAAAGTTGGATGGAGACTGCTTCCTGTCTGTTCCTCTGTCCCAGTATCCCAGATTCCCATCCCTAGAACATACACCAAGGACTCCCACATGGACGTCCAGAGGGGGAGCAGAAGATTCAAGAAAAGTGGGGAGCTGCAATGCTAGGGAACAGCACCCCTCTTTTGTGTAGGAGAAAACAGATTTGAGCTGGGCATGATGACCCACACCAGGAAATCAGCACTTGGCGGTGGAGGCAGGAGAATAAGCTCAAGTTCATCCCTGACTTCATACTGAGTTTGAGGCCAGCATGGGCTGCACACCACTGTCTCAAAAAACAGCAACTACTGGGCTTGGTGGCAAAAGCCTGTAATCTCAGCACCTGGGAGGCAGAATCAGGTAGATCTCTAGGAGTTAGAGACCAGCCTGTTCTACATATATCGAGCTCAGAGATAGCCAGGGCCACACAGAGGGATCCTGTCACAAAAAGCAAAACAACAATGGACAATGGTTGGAGGGATGCCTCGGTGGTTAAGATCACGGCTGGTCTCACAGAGAACCCTAGTTCAGTTCCCAGCACCCACATCAGGGGTCTCATCATTGCTTAAAACTCCAGGGATCTGACACCCTCTTCTGGTCTCTTCAGGTACCCACACACACGGCACATACGCGCACACACACATATACACAATTTAAATTTAAAAACAAACCTTAGGTTAGAGAGGAACATCTTAGAGTAGGTTTTGAAGGCTTTAACTTGGGATTCTACAGGGAGTCTACAGGGACACATCAGAGGGCTGAACCAGAGGACATCAGGTTTCACATTACGGCACCCTCCGCTTGTCACAATTAGGCCGAAAATTGTGGCTCCTATTATTCTAACTTCATGCTCTGTGTAAATCACTGTCTGACACTTGTCTGAACCTCGCTTCGTTATTGCTGGTTCCCACGGACTGGCCTCTCATTTCTTCATCAGTGCTGGATGTGAGTTCATGCACAGCTCTTCACAGGTCTGGGCTTGTCCTCAGCAACTGGCGAAACGCTTGCATTCAATCCTTTATCAGTTCCTCTATCTGCCTCCTGTCTGGGAACAGAGATGTGCTGAGTCCCTGACTGACTCCTGTTTGTATCAATGATCTTTGTTATAAGCTCTGAATAGTAGCCCCTTAAACATATTTTTTCATTTCAAATTCATTACTGAATGTATTTATTTCCTATGACTCATTTTTCAGAAACATGCTATGGATTAAGAAAGATTTTAGCAGAATAGGTCCTTGAGGGTTTTTTTGGGAGGGGTTGTTGTTTTGTTTTGTTTTTAAGACAAAATTTCATATAGCCCAGGCTACCCTTGAACTTAATTAGCCAAGGATGGCCTTGAATTCTTGATCTTCTCTACTTCTCAAGTGCTAGGCATGTGCCACCACAACTGGTTTATGCAATGCTGGGGGTTGAACCCAGAGTTTTGTCTTTGCTAGACAGGCACCCTACCAACTGAGCCACATCCCCAGCTCTACCGTGGAAACTTAAAACCCAAGACAACCCAGGATTCCATCCATCAATGTCAGTCTGTTGGAATTTTTTTTTTTCGATACAAGGTTTCTCTGTAGCTTTGGTGCCTGTCACAGAGATCTGCTTGCCTCTGCCTCCCGAGTGCTAAATTAAAGGTGTGTGCCACCACTGCCCGGCCTGTTAGAATTTTTATTATTTTTTATACACAGTGAAAATAATGAAGCTGGGTGGTGGTGGCCAGCCCTCGGGAGGCAGAAGCAGGTAGATCTCTGTGAGTTCGAGGCCAGCCTGGTCTACAGAGCAAGTTCCAGGCCAGCCAGGACTATACAGTGAAATCCTGTCTTAAAACAAAACAAAACAAAAGATAACCCACCAACAACAACTAACCAAAACAAAAAAGGAAAAAGAATAAAGAAGTAATAGAATGAGAAGATAATAATATTTATGATTTGATGAAAATCTAAACTTAAAGATTTTATTATGATTTAAGTGTGTGTCTGGGGTGGAGTATGTGCACATGAGCATAGTGCCTGGGTCAACTAAGAGAGGGTGTTGGGCCGGGTAGTGGTGACGCTAGCTCTTAATCCCAGCACTCAGGAGGCAGAGGCAGGGGGATCTCAGTGAGTTTGAGGCCAACCTGGTCTACAAGAGCTAGTTTCAGGACAGCCAGGACTGTTACACAGAGAAACCCTGTCTTGAAAAACAAAAAAAGAAAGGAAAAAAAATGGGGTTTGTGAGCAGAGTGCTACAGGTTGATTGATGGCAAAGTGGACCCGCTATGTTCCTGCAGCTGGGCAGAAAGCATGGCTTGCAGAGCTGGCGGTAAACATAACTCCGCCATGTTGGACTGGGCAGAGCCAAAAGGCAAAGCAGCCTTGGTCCTAGCCATTGCCTATAAATGGCGTCCACACATTTGGGGCTAACCTGCACGGCCAGCAACACACTTTGGGTCCGGGTGATTGTATGCCTGCTCAGGATTAGGAGGAAAGTAGCTGAGAGCAAGCCTGCTGCTCAGCAACCCCACTGGGCCAAACAGCTGGATAGGGTCGGCTAGGTGTGCACAAGCAGGAAAGTATGGCGGATTCCCACCGCCATACACGGAGACATTTCTAGGCCACACAGCATGCTGCATGGCAGATTTAGCTTTTACTCAGACAAAAAGGGTTTATGTGCTGCATGCGGCTTCTCAGAGTTGAGGTGGTAAGCATGGCTCCTACCCAGCAGACCCAGAGTTGGCAATAAATGTACCTCCACCATATTGAAAGGCCAAGAGAGGTGAAGCCAGTGTCCAGGGCTGCCACAACCACACCACATGCCATTTTAAAATGCTCCTTGTCAAAAAAGAATTTCAAATACACAATAGGACAGATTCAGACATAAAAGACTTCTAAATAAGAAACAGTGTGTTTAAAATATGTACATAGGCTTGGAAGAGAGAGGAAAAAGAGTATAGACAGTTCTAAAAAGACAGACAGACATTAAAGGAGTAAAGTAAATATAATAAAATAAATATTAAAAAGTAAGAGTAAAAAAGAAGCCACGTAAAGATGGAAAATACACAGAGGGGGCTGGAGAGATGGCTCAGTGGTTAAGAGCATTGACTGCTCTTCCAAAGGACCCGGGTTCAATTCCCAGCACCCACATGGCAGCTCACAACTGTCTGAAGACCCAGTTGCAGGGGATCTGACACCTTTACACCAATGCACATAAAATAAAAGTTAAATAAACCATAAAAAATATTTAAAAAAAAAGAAAGAAAATACACAGAGTCTGGATTATGTATATTATTGTGTTTTCTTTAGGTTTTTTTTTGTTTGTTTTTAACTATGAATGAGCTAAGTACAGATAGACATTTCAATGTATGGGCTGAAAAGTTAAACCTATATATATATATATATATATATATATACATTTTAAGGGTATCTTGACTTCAAAATTTGGGTCTAAGGATTTGTTGCTTTGGAAAAGAGGTTCTGCTTTTGTTTCCATAGAGGATAGAAAGCTGTGGATTCCTTCTAAGCTAATGTGGTTTGATCAAACAAGACTCCCTGAAGCAGTGGCCCAGATAGACAAATATCCATGACAGCTTCAGGACTGCTGGCTGAGATGGACCCACCACACAGGATGCCCCATGAAAGACCTGATTAACAATGCCCATAGTCAGCAGGAAATAGTCTAGAGAACAAGGCTCAAATTTCCTAGATGATTGTTTATAAATGTTTGTTTTCATTTAAAGGGGGATATGATATAGAGATGAATACTTTGCATTGGTATGGACTATTGATACAATTTTAAGGTCAATTTTGTTATATGTATTTCTGCTCTTATTTAAGGTTTTATGTTTGTGCAGCTCATCTAAAAATGTAATATATAGTTAAAAAGTACAGATTAATAGATAGTCATTTAGAATAGTCAAACTTGTAGTCGTGTTTGTTAGGTTTTCTAGATGTACAGAGAGATATTTCAAATGGATAGGTATTCTTCAAATCTTTCAAAGATGTACAGAATATGGCATTTAAAATGTGTTAAGAACTTAGACTTTTCTTGACAGTGAGACATGTTTGCTTCTGGCAGCATCAATTACTTCAGAGAGGTTGATGGGCATTGAAGAAACTCATTATGGAATTTGCCTTCAATGTGACAAGGCTAGTCATTTGGGCAAGAAACTGCTTTTGTCAGGACTGCTTGATGGTATGCTATTAAAACTGGACATGCATGGCCTGGAGGAATGGCTCAGTCATTAAAGGCTAGGCTCACATCAAAAAACTGGACATGCAGGACCCACAGAAAAATGACTGCTGCAGTTGCCTAAAGAATGCGAGACAGTCCTTCAGGGTTCCTGATTAATAAAAGAGTCTGCCAGACATTCTGCTGGACACAGAAGAAAGTGACTGACAAACTGCCAATATAGGCATAACTGTCTTTGAAATTTCCTACTTCATGGAAAAAGTCTGCTGGATACTATGACCTTGTAGGCTGAAGATGGATCCCCAATATTATAGAAGAACTTTGGGTGACTGTCCAAGCAGCAAGATGTCTCTACAATTCTAGAGTTTTGGAAGTTGCTTACAATGCACTTCCTGTTTACTTAGGTAATATTGTACCCTTCTAAGCCTTTGATGGAGTTGAAAAAAGATAGTTATAATTATAAAAGATAGATTAGATATAAAACTTTAGACTTACAAAGATAGGATAGATGATGATAGAGTATTTTTCTTAATTTTCCAAATGTAAATGGACTAAATATTGTAACTATAATTCTTGCTTGAGAACTATTTTGTTGTATGTAATCTTGCTATGTTAAAGTTAAAACCTTCCTTTTTGATTAGACAGAAAGAGGGAGGTGATGTCGGACTCCCCTTTGTATGCTGTGAATATGTTTATTACCATTGGTTAATAAAGAAGCTGCTGTGGGCCTCTGGCAGGGCAGAATAAAACCAGGTGGGAAATCCGAACAAAAATATAGAGAGAAAGTAGGCAGAGTAAGAGAGATACCATGTAGCTGCTGAAGGAGAAAGATGCCCACAGAAACCTTACCCTTACCGGTAGGCCACAACCTCATGATAATTCACAGATTAATAGAAATGGGTTAATTTAAGATATAAGAGTAAGCTAGAAATATGTCTAAGCTATTGGCCAAACAGTGTTGTAATTAATATAGTTTCTGTGTAATTATTTTAGGTTTGGGCGACTGGGGATGAATAAACAATCTCCTACTACAATAAGACTTTATGAGTGTAGCTTTTGATATTACTAGGAGTCACAAACTCCCTGGTCCTCTGGCCCTTACAATCTTTCCACGTCTTTTTTACAATGTTCCCTGAGCCTTAGGTGTTGGAGTGTTTTTGTGTCTGCTGGGACTGGGCTCCACAAATATGCATTTTGACTGGCTGTGTTTTCCTGTAGTGATTTCTCTTTGTTGCAAATTGAAGTTTCCTTGATGGGGGTGAAATCTACATTACCTGTGGGAATAAGAACAAATGTTTATAGATTGTTGTTAGGGATTATGTAGGTTTAGTAAATTAGTGGTTATAGATTCTCCTCCAATAACCATGACATCATTAGCACTGAGTAATTAGCTAGGTTTCTAGTACAAGGCACGGTTTCCCTCTTGTTGAGCAGGTCTTAAATCCAATTAGAGAACTGTTGGTTATGACCAAGGTGTGTGTGCCACTGCTGAACCCCTAGGATTACTGTGTCATACTGGTTGTTGATGTGGCTTATAGGTGCTATAGCTGGGTAGGACTGTGACCCAAAGTTTTAAGACAAAGGAAACATAAAAAAAAATGAGGGTAGGGAATGTCATGCTTTTACCCATATTTCAGTTACTTTGTGAGCCCAAGGGACGAGTTACTAATTTTTAGTACTTGTTTTATTGAGGTGTTTATATCAGGTATGGTGGCACATGGCTAAAATCCCAGTCTTCTAGAGCAGAAGTAGGAGGGTCACAGATTTGTAGTATGTGAGGAGATCATCTTCTCACACACACACAGACACCTCATAAAGATAATATAAAAGAAAGGGAGACACTGAGCGGTGGTGGTGCATGCCTTTAATCCCAGCACTTGGGAGGCAGAGGCAGGTGGATCTCTGTGAGTTCGAGGCCAGCCTGGTCTACAAGAGCTAGTTCCAGGACAGTCTCCAAAGCCACAGAGAAACCCTGTCTCGAAAAACCAAAAAAAAAAAAAAAAAAAAGAAAGAAAGAGAGAGGAGGAAAGAGGGAGAGAGAAATAAGAGTTATGTGGGAGTGAGCTGTTTGGCAATTGTTGCAAGGGAGAGGGCTGCTTGTTTGTCATGGCCACCCAGCTAGCTTACACCCAAAGTAACCACACAGAAACTGTATTAATTAAAACACTGCTTGGCCATTAGCGCTAACTTCTTATGGGCTAACACTTACATATTAGTTTAACCCATCTCCATTAATCTGTGTATCACCACGTGGCAGTGGCTTACTGGAGATTCTAACCGGCGTCCATCTCCAGTGGAGGACCCATGGCTTCTCTGCCCCTCTTCCTCCCAGCATTCAGTTCTGTTTTCTCCCCCTACCTAACTTCTGCCCTATCAACTAGGCCAAAGCAGTTTCTTTATTCATTAACCAATAAAAGCAACCCACAAATAGAAGGAAGTGTTGGGATTAAAGGTGTATCACCACACCCAACTACTCTATTTGGTTTTCTTTTTTTCTCCCAAGCCTACATATATTTTTAAACACAGTAAACCACTTGGATTTTTTTCTCTTTGAATCTATCTTTACTGTGTATCTTTCTCTTTTTCTGACCACATAAGTCTTTAATTTGCTGAGCAATGTGGGTAGGATTGAAGCTGTGGCTTTGATGGCTGGATCAAGTCCATTCTTTAGCTTTCTGAGATTCCAGCCTCATGATAGAGGCACTGCCTTAAACCTAAGGCAACGAAAACCATCTTACAAACCACAATCCCAGAGAACTTAGACTACAATGAGGACACTAATAGAGACTTACATAGATCTAATCCATGTGGGAAGTAGAAAGTATAAAAAGACACGATCTCCTGAATAAATTGGAAGCATATGGACCTTGGAGGAGGGTTGAGGGAGGGAGGGGAGAGGCAGGGAGGGGAGCAGAGAAAAACGTAGAGCTCAATAAATATCATGGGGGAAAAAAAAGAAAGAGAAAGAGGCTCTGAACTTGAGAGAGCTCAAGAGGGTATATGCGACAGGATGGAGGAAAGAAGGGGAAGAGGAAAAACGATGTCATTTCATCATAATTTCAAAATAATATTATTATACATAAGAATAACAAAACAAACCACTTATGAGTGAGTACATGTGATAATTGTCCTTCTGTGTCTGGCTTACCTCACTCAAAATAATGCTTTCTAGTTCCATCCATTTTCCTGCAAAATTCAAGCTGTCAATATTTTTTTTTGCTGTGTAGTACTCCATTGTGTAAATATGCCACTTTTCTTTTTTTTTCTTTTGTTCTTTTTTTTGGTTTTTCGAGACAGGGTTTCTCTGTGACTTTGGAGCCTGTCCTGGAACTAGCTCTTGTAGACCAGGCTGGTCTCGAGCTCACAGAGTTCCCCTTGCCTCTGCCTCCCGAGTGCTGGGATTAAAGGCGTGCGCCAGCACCGCCCACCATATCACATTTTTTTTATCCATTCTTCGATCAAGGGACAGTTATGTTGTTCCCAGGTTCTGGCTATGACAAACAAAGCTGCTATGAACATCTTCGAGCACATGTCCTTGTGGCACGATTGAGCATCCTTTGGATATATACCCAAAAGTGGTATTACTGGGTCTTGAGGAAGGTTGTTTCCTAATTTTCTGAGAAATCACCACACTGACCTCCAAAGGGGCTGTACCAGCTTGCATTCCCACCAGCAATGCAGAAGTGTTCCCCTTTCCCCACAACCTCTCCAGCATAAGTTGTCATCAGTGTTTTTGATCTTGGCCATTCTTACAGGTGTAAGATGGAATCTCGGAGTTGTTTTGATTTACATTTCTCTGATGACTAAGGATGTTGAACAGTTCCTTAAGTGTCTTTCAGCCATTTTAGATTCCTCTGTTGAGAGTTCTCTGTTTGGGTCTGTACTCCATTTTTTTTTATTGGATTGTGTGATCTTTAGGTGTCCAATTTCTTGAGTTCTTTGTATATTTTGGAGATCAGATCTCTGTCTGATGTGGGGTTAGTGAAGATCTTTTCCCATTCTGTAGGCTGTCGTTTTGTCTTGTTGACCATGTCCTTTGCTTTACAGAAGCTTTTCAGTTCCAGGAGGTCCCATTTATTAATTGTTCCTCTCAGTGTCTGTGCTGCTGGGGTTGGTTCTATTTAGGAAGTGGTTCCCTGTGCCAATGTGTTGAATTGTACTTCCCACTTTCTCTTCTAAAAGGTCCATTGTGGCTGTCTTTATATTGAGGTCCTTGATCCATTTGGATTTGAGATTTGTACATGGTCATAGATATGGGTCTATTTTCATTTTTCTACATGTTGATATCCAGTTATGCCAACACCACTTGATGAATATGCTTTCTTTTTCCATTTGATATTTTTTGCTTCTTTATCAAAGATCAGGTGTTCAAAGAAGTGTGGATTGATATCTGGGTCTTCTATTCGGTTCCATTGGTCCTCCTGTCTGTTCTTATGCCAGTACCAGGCTGTTTTCAGTACTGTAGCTCTGTCGTATAGTTTGAAGTCAGGGATTGTGATACCTCCAGATGTTCTTTTGTTGCCCAGGATTGTTTTGGCTATCCTGGGTTTTTTGCCTTTCCAAATGAAGTTGAATACCATTCTTTCAAGGTCTTGGAAGAATTTTGTTGGGG
>PVIU01000621.1:0-29962 GCA_004026605.1 Ondatra zibethicus
CAGTTTCAGGAGGTCCCATTTATTAATTGTTTCTCTCAGTGTCTGTGCTGCTGGGGTTCTATTTAGGAAGTGGTTCCCTGTGCCAATGCGTTCAAGCGTACTTCCCACTTTCTCTTCTATAAGGTTCAGTGTGGCTGGCTTTATGTTGAGGTCTTTGATCCATTTGGACTTGAGTTTTGTACATGGTGATAGATATGGGCGTATTTTCATTTGTCTACATGTTGATATCCAGTTATGCCAGCACCACTTGTTGAATATGCTTTCTTTTTTCCATTTGATTTTTTTTGCTTCTTTATCAAATATCAGGTGTTCGAAGATGTGCGGATTGATATCCAGGTCTTCTATTCGGTTCCAGCCTTGTTTCTTTATCGTATACTATTTGTGTTCCCCGTGGGAAATCCCACTGAATGAGAGCAGTGGGCACGGGGAGCACTGTGGAACGCACAGTGAGCGCTGAGGTATGCTAAGCAGCTCAGATCTTATGGGAAATGTAGACTTTGGTAACAATTACTCCTTTTGTATTTATTTATTTTTTTTTCTTTTTTGATTTTTGGTTTTTCAAGATAGGGTTTCTCTGTAGCTTTGGAGCCTGTTCTGGAACTAGCTCTGGTAGCCCAGGCATGCGCCACCACCGCCCAGCCAATTATTCTTTTTTTTTTTTCTCTTGATGCTGGGAATTGAACCTAAGAACAACCCCTTTTAAAAAATTCATGGATTACCTGCCAAATTCTGTAAACAAATGTTCCCTTAGATGGTGCTGACAGTGAATTCACACTACTTCAGGCCTTTGTAGATGAGGAGAAGGGAGGGTTTCTAGGACAGCATAATTATTCTTTTCTAGATGGGTGGTCTTGTTGTGTACTCAAAGTTGACCTCTACCACCTACACAGAAACAGTAAATGGGGTTAATGCCTTAATGGTGCTTGCTTTAAGTTTCTGTCTTCTGCCTTGTAACCTAAATGAGGTAAGGTCTGGAAGTGGAGCTCTTAATAATAGAGTACCTACTTAACCTGCACAGGGCCCTGGGTTCACCCCCTGCAGTGTACACACACATGCGCATGCACATGCACACACACAGTGAATCTCTTTTTATTTTATTTTTTTTTAAGCCGGGAATGTGGTGCACACTTTAAATCACAGCACTCAGGAGGCAGAGGCAGGTAATCTCTGTGAGTTTGGTCTACAGAGGGAGTTCCAGGGCAACCAGGAGAAAAACCCTGTTTTGAAAAACCAAAAAATAAATAAATAAATAAATAAAAAATAATAATAATAATAAATTTTTCCATTAAAATAAAGCTATAATTATAACCATGGCAGAAGTTATTGATATTTTAGCCATTATGAAAACTTCTCCAAAGCTGGGCTGTGGTGGCACAGATCTTTAATCCCAGCACTTGGGAGGCAGAGGCAGGTGGATCTCTGTGAGTTCGAGGCCAGCCTCGTCTACAAGAGCTAGTTCCAGAACAGGCTTTAAAACTACAAAGAAAAGAAAAAGAAAACCTTTTCATAAGGCTGAAAATTTGCAGTCTGAGTTTCAAACTTAACAGTTCTCTTAGTGTTTACAGGGTTTTAAGGAAAGTATAAAGTGTATAAGTAAGATATCATTATTAGACGGCTAGTAATATGATTTTATAGAAGAGTTTATATACCCCCCGAAATGGGTGAAACAGCAGAAGACACAGGCCAATAATGTTCTTTTCATGTTAATATTGGAAGAATGTCTATGTAAGTATTGTTATCGCAGCAGCTCTGGCCTCATGTCCCCAGCATGCAGAAGGCTGAGGCAGCAGGACTGTGAATTCAGAGCCCACTTGCAGTATGAAGGGAAACGCTGTTTCAAACCCAAAATAAAAACTTTCAAAAGAGTATCATAGCTTGCTGTTAGACCATAGTTACAGAAAAACTTTATGAAAATTTCTCTCTTGCTTAAATATCAGATGTGCATGCACATAGCATAGACATCAGAGGGCATACCAAAGGATTTTCTAAACTGCCGTTATATAATTGCTGTTATCAGAAAGACTTGGAAGAGTTCCACTGTGTAAGAAAAGAATGGAATTCAGATATAAAAGTCTGAAAAGGCACCTTTTGCAGCATGATAGTATGGGGAATGTCTGACTCCTCTGAGGTCAGTCTGGCAGTTAATTGGTTTGGGCAACTTAATGTTTTTGCAAACTGCAATCCACAGGAAAGGCAGACTTTATCAGCAGACTTCTACTGCTGCAAAGTAGTTTGTACAGCTTAAAATAGTGTAAAATTTATGTATATGTCATAAATTTCATTGTTCTCAAGGGTGTTTTTATTTTTTGTTGTTGTTTGTTTTCTTTGAGGGGGAGGGGTTAAGACAGAGTCTGTCCACATAGCCCTGGCTGTCCTAGAACTCACTGGCCTCCAACTCATAGAGATCTTCCTGCCTCTTTCTCCCGAGGGCTGGGATAGAAGTTGTGCACCAAAATGCCCAGCTTTATTTGTAGCTTTTTTATGCTTGTCTTCTAGCCAGAATGGACAACTTTGAAGGACTGCGTGACTGAGCTCTGTGAAGTCTAGACAGAAATTGAGACTGGGGAGATCCTCTGACTCCAGAATCGGTCATACATATTTTGAGAATATTTGCTGAGCAAAGGGATGTGTTTTCATGATCCCAGCTACTTTGAAGGTTGAGGAGAAAGGAGTTTGATTTGGGTGCTCTTTTGTATTGAGGCAGTGTTTCATGTAGCCTAAGCTGGTTTCAATCTTACTATGTAACCAAAGACTGGTTCTGAACTCCTGATCGTCCTGCCTTCCTCTCCTAAGTGCTGGGATTATAGGTGTGTACCACATCTGACTCTAGGACCCTGAGCCCAGACTGGGTAGCACAATGAGACCCCTGCTTATAAATCAATAAATCCGATTTAAAGTGTGACAGATGCCAGCTGTGTGGAGTGTTTAATGATTTTGACTTTTTAGACAGGGTCGCACTATTGTAGCCTTGGCTAGCTTAGAAACTTCAATGTAGATCAGGCTGGCCTCAAACGTAGAAGTCTGCCTGCCTCATTCCCTGTGGTGTTAGGATCAAAGGCATTTGCCACCACCAGCATGGTTTTTACTTTTAACAGATTCAAGGTGTGTAAGTAGCATATAGTAACAGGAATATTTGGAAAGAGCCAAAGAGCATTTGTGTGTGCATGTGTGTAATTTTATAAGTAAGAGTGTTACACATGGCATGTTTGTTTCCTGAAAGTTGTTGGATTTCATATAATAAAATCATAAAAGTATTCTTCACAGCGTCAACGATATTTAAACACACTGAACATCATGTTTAATCCTCATGGTAACCTTGCAAAATTGGTATTGATATTAACCCCAACTGACAGATAAAGAAACAGACATGGAATTTAGATCCCAGGCCACACAGAATCTGAATCCAGGAAGTCCTGACTCCAGAATCTGCCTTAAACGACTGTTTTAAACCGTTATAGATTGTCCTTAGTACCACCTTGTATTTCCCTTCTTCCCTCCCTCCCTCCTTCCTTCTGCATGGCAGACAAACATTTTTTTTTTTAAGAACAAAAGAGTACAATGTCTATTGAAAGGCAATGGGAATAAGCCTGCTATTTTGTTCTAGTAATAAATGGTGGTGTAGACGTGTGCTCAGAGCCCAGGCCCCATCACAGACACTGACCAGCATCTCAGTTTCTGTCTGGACAGCTTTTCCTCCACCTCAGTTCCCAGCAGTCAGCACAAAGTTCCCGTGTCTCTGTCCCACAGGGCAGACGAGCATTTACCACTAACTGATGAGATCTACACCATTCTTTTCTTTCCTTTTATTTTCTTAAGCTGCATCCCAAGCTATGCTCAGCTCAGGAGTAGTTGTCCAGCCTTAGCCTGCCAGGTTCTGAAATTATGGTGCACTACCATACCTGACGACCTTGCAGATTAATGAAATTATGGTACACTACCATACCTGACGACCTTGCAGATTAATGAAATTATGGTACACTACCATACCTGACGACCTTGCAGATTAATGAAATTATGGTACACTACCATACCTGACGACCTTGCAGATTAATGAAATTATGGTGCACTACCATACCTGACTTGCAGATTTAATGACTATTGGACACACTTAGATTGGAGGTTAGATGTTCAACTATCAGAAGCATTAGGAACCTAAGAGCCTAAGATTGCTTATTCTTGGGTAGGAATTGTGAGAAAGAACTGGAATTGGGTAGGAACTGGAAGTCATGATTTTCTTATACTATGAGAAACATTAGGACTGAACATGACCTGTTCAAAAATTAAATATTTATAGAAAATGTTTTCAACAAGTGTATTAGTAAAATATTAGGTAATTCGTTCTCAAGTATTTGAGATTATTTGAATTAATTCATTGAGATAGGGTTTCTCTCTGTAGCTCAGGCTGGCCTCAAATTTGCTGTCGTCCTGCTTCAGCCTTCTAAGTGACCTAATTTGAAGTTAATTTCTTCTCCTAGATAGAAGTCAGCCCAGTCTTGCAAGACTCTGTACTTTACCATAAACTGAGACTGACATGTGACTCAGAAGAAAAAGTTAGGGTTTCTTTCATAGCTCAGACTGGCCTCCGGCTCACTCTGCACCTTAGGCTGGACTCCGCTGCCTCAGAGTGCTGGGATTTTGGCATGAACCATCACAACAGCTGAAATTTGTTTTTGTTTGGCAGGAATACCAAATTAGAAGAAGACGGAGTCAGTGGAATGATGTGTTACACTTCGAGGCTTTGGGGCTTAAATGCTATCTTTGGTGTAAAAATACTTTTTCTGTAATTATTAAAGCATAGTATTCCATGCAAGAAAACTTGATTAAAAGACAAAATAGAGTGGCATTTCCCTTCAACATACTGTTGTGCACAACAATTTGGTTGCCGTTAGCTTTGATAAAGTAATCACATTTAAGCTTTTTGATAGACTTGGAGAGTAAATTAATTCTCTTGAGTACTAAGATTACTGGAGAGAGACATGCGGCCTTGCTACTTCTAATAAAAATGAGAGAATTACAGCTTCATGGCATCCCACCAGTTAATGGTAAAGTAAAAATCTTAAGTGCAAGCTCTAATTTAATAGTTGGACAAAAATATATTAACCTTTCAATTTTAAGGGGGAAAAGAATGTTGGTTACTAACCGTAGTTTCTCTTCTTTTCATACTCTCTGCCAGAGCTACACGCACACACACACACACACCTGTATTAGCAAGTAGATATTTATAATTTAGTATGGTGGTGTGTGCATTTTCAAAATAGCAGTCTCATGGTAACTTTTTCCCCCAAATTCTTTGGATTTGAAAAAAAGGTTTTTGATACTGATATTTCTTGGTAGATGAAAAAATGTGAGCTAGCTCACTCAGCTCTGACTGTGGGAGGCCACGTGAGAGATTCCCAGCAGCAAGGTGCTGTGGGAGGTTTCAGACCTAAGATGTCATGGTGGTGCAGCAGAAGCAAGCCTGCAGAAGTGCTGAGTCATCAGAGCGCTGGCAAGCAGGGGTGGTTCCATTGCCACCAAGTTTTCAGTCTCTTAGCATCCATGTCCTTTTCCTTTTAGCTGCGCCCCTTCAAGTTTCTAAATACTGAGGGTTTTAAAATACAGTATGTACTGAGTGCATTTCTTCAGACACTGTGTTAGCAATCCATCTTTTCAATATTTTATCAGAAATGGTGGCTGGAGTACAGCTCAGTGGTGGAAGCCTTGCCTAGTAACTATACCCAAGGCCTTGAGTTTCAGTAATTCACCTAGAAATGGGAACATTTTGAGAAAAGATTGGAAACCCATATAAGAGATTAAAGATGAGTTGTTTACATATAAAAATATTCTCATATTTATTCAAGATACATCGTAGGAGAAAGCATCACATGCATATAAATGTAAATATGATTTAAACTTTGTTAAATTGCAGCAAATAGCAACACATTTTTTAGAGAATTAAAATATATTAATAACAGGGAATATTAAAAAGGGAGAATTTTCCCCATGTTTTCAAAAACCTTTGTCAGTAAGTACACACTTAACACGAGGAGAAAGGTGTTGTGAATGTGGTTGTTACCTTGCTGCCTCTTGTAAGTAGCATGTTCAGATTTCAGGTTGATCAGCGTTAGATTTACTCTGTACTGAGCCTGTTGAAATCTGATCCTTTCCTAACCCTTCCTGCAGTAGGGAAACAGTGACCCTCAGAATGAGATTTGTTTCACTTGTAATGAACACAGACAGTGAGCTTTTACAAATAGCTAATTATTAGATATTACTAAAAACCAGTTAAAATCATTCTCTAGTCACTTATGTTAAAATTCTGCTTTTCAATTTTATTATAGCCTTTTTACCATGTGAAATTTTATTATAGTGACTTCCTTACCTTCAGATTGATAGACCCTAGGAATTTTGAAAATGACCCAAATTCTTTGAAGACTTTACGTATAAACACCTCATATTTTAGTTCTGCATATTTTACAGCCAGGTAACTTGAGATTGGAATACCTACAGTAAGTTCAGGGCTTTTCTATTTGTATAATTACTTTAACGTGGGATACCTAATGGCTATAATTATTTCTGTTGCCTTTTTACCTCTAATGGAGTAACTATGTCTGTAGTTACGGCATTCTGTGCTGAAATACTGGTTTGCTAAATCCACAGGAAATAAAATGGTAGAGCCAGAGGAAAGGGAATAGTTAATCACGGAGGAGGAGGGACGCAGCCCAGCACTTTGCCTAGAGGCCGCTGGGAAAGTGACGTCCTGTAGCATTTGCTGTTCTAGAAAGTACAGAGACACGTAGTGAAAATGGGAGGGTCTAGAAGGAGGCCGGCTCTGGTGTGGTGTATATTTATCTGTAAGTGAGCTGCTGGGGAAGGAATTAATAGAGACGCTGCCTGCTGCCTCCAGACAGCTGAGCCCAATCGCTGATTGCTTTAACTTTTAAGACACCCAGCTTGCTTTATTCTTTCGGAATCATTGTATTGCTAAGACTGGGGACACTGTTTTCTTTTACAAAGGAAAATCTAAGTTCATTTCAAGGCATTCGAAATGGGGAAAGACTATTATTGCATTTTGGGGATTGAAAAAGGAGCTACAGATGAAGATATTAAAAAGGCTTACCGAAAACAAGCCCTCAAATTTCATCCGGACAAGAACAAATCCCCTCAAGCAGAGGAGAAATTTAAAGAGGTCGCAGAAGCTTATGAAGTACTGAGTGATCCTAAAAAGAGAGAGATATATGATCAGTTTGGGGAAGAAGGTAAGCTGCACATTTCTGTTCCTTGGCTCCGAATCTTACCTTTTTTCTGTCTCTCAGCTTTCTGATTATCATTGAATTAGATCGTCAGACATACCTAAAATAAAAAGAAAAATAACCGGTAATAACAAGGTCTAATTCTTGATTATTTGGGTGAGCTATGAATGAAATGTTCATGTTTGTCTTTTGGGTTTTTAAAAAACAGTATTGTATTATATATATTCTACTGCAGACTTAGAGTTTTAGCATCTTATATTTTAAAAGAAGCCTTAAGTTCCTGTACTGAGGAATGAATTGTTTAAGAGTCTTATGCAACCTGTTTTGCTTTCATAATGAATTTTTTTTGTTAAAATTAATAGAATCTTCAGTCATTTAAAATCTTAAGATTGGCAGTTCAATTCTGTGTCATTTATATTTTATTCAGAAAACAAGAAGTTTTTGGCCTTTGTAGAGCAATGCTAGCTGAGACTGAGAGAGCCGGAGCCGTGTGTCTTAGGCGCAGAAGGCGCAGGCATTTAGCTTCTAGTTGTTTTTGGCAATCTGCCTAGAGAAGAAAGAATTTCCCTGATGTCATAAAATACCGGGACAAGTTTTTTAGCTTAATTGTAAATAGTAATTGTGTGCCAGGAGAACAAGATCTCAGAATTTTCTTTTAAACCTAAAATGGCCACCTAGTTAGAGCAATGACTGATTTTCTTTAGTTAACTATTCCTTTCAGAATCTCCCTGCCTTGTGACAGGAAAGCATGACAGCTCCCTTTCCCTCAGTCATATTTTTTTTTCTTGCCTTCTGAGACCAGAACTGAGTGAGCTCAGTGAAGGGGAGGCCTCTGAAAGTCTCCTCTTCCCATTCCAGGCTCAGCTCAGGTTTGTGCAGCGTCTCCATGAACGGCGACACCAAGTAGGACTTCAACACTGTCAGTCAGCAGCAGCACTGCTTTAATTCATGTGGGTTTGGGCTTTCAAATTTTAAAATTGGGACTAACGTTCTCTTTCATTACTTTTCCCCAAATGTCTTCCAAGTCACTGTGGCTATGGAAACAGCTTTGTTTTCCCTTTGTTTATAGCATTTAAACGTCAGATTTCCCTAATCAGAAATAAATCCTTCAAACAGCCATGCAGTGACCACTCACTTTGCATTAAGCAAACTAAATAGGCAGTGCAGTGCAGTAGTAGGGAGGTTCCTTTCCTCGTGCTTTCTTTTTTGGGTCAGAGTATCAAGAATTAAGGTTTATTCTGCTGCCGTTGGTAGTGGTGCGGATCTACAGGGTCAGGTTCTTACAAATGAGTAACTGAAAAAAAGCAAGTAGTGGACAGTTCAGCCTCTCTCTTCTCCCCATGGTCCCACTGATGCCATGATGGGACTGTCTCAGGAGCGAGCAGGACCTCCAGACATCACCAGGACTCTGGCCTCTCTTAAGAAGGTGGAAAGGTTCTGTGAATTCTCACAAAAGCCCCTCGGTAAAGGCAGGTTATTTGGTTCCTTCCAAGCACATCTCTGTTGTGACTATGCCATGTAGGATTCAGGCTTTATTAATATTTAACACATTTGATGTTGTAGTTTTCGAGTCACTCATTGGTATGCTTAATTCTTTAAGGCCCCTCCTGGCAGTTCTTTTCTTGAGTGATCCCCCATCACGCTACTTTTTTTTTTTTTCTTGTCATTACCAAATTGACTTAAATTTTGAAAACCTAAATCAGCATTGTCTGTATGCCCTGGATCTTTTTTCATTCTTGGTGTTCCTAGCCAGATAAGTGTTGTAAGCAAGGGAAAGAGTGGAGGCAGGACTTTTGTCCTACAGCATTGCAGCACATTTTTCGGAGATGCTATGTAGTTATAAGCTGTTTGAAAATACAGGGGAAGGGAAAATTGTTGAGCTTTTAGAACTCCTCCCCCACAGAAAAGTGACTAGCACAGGGTAGTTTAAACCCTCTAGGGGCGGGAGTGTAGCTCAGTGCCATGGCACTTGTCAAGTGTGTGGGAGCCCCTCCTCTCAGTCCTTAGCACCTCCCCCACAAACATCTCCTGTACGGACACTGTGTGAGGACATAAAGGAGCTTTTTTTTAACTTGACTTATAGTCCTGGGTCCATAGCCCTCTGCAGTAGTAAGATAACACTGAATTCTAAGAATGCATAAATACTGACTTACTACCTAGAGCCTCCTCCCCAACCCATTATTGTCTTAGAACTAGGAGAGCAGAAATAAGGAACTATGGGAAGTGTATGAGATAATCTGATTTGTCCATGCTGTGAAATTCTTTTAACATTTGAAATTTAGAATTCTTTTTAATGAATAAAATAGCTATATTTTAAAGTTACTATGGTCAGTAGTAGTTCTATTCCTAGGGATCTATGGGGGGGGGCATTTGCTCATACAAAGACATGTGCTTGATTGTTCACAGCAGTCCTAGTGAGGGCCCTGCATGCATCACCTGGTTTAGTAAGTAAATAAACAAAAAGTATATATCCCAATGGGGTATTCTTAACAATTAAAAGTACCCACTTAATGACATATATCACAACTGGATGGACTTTGAAAAATATGCTGAGTGAAAGAACCCAGATATAAGAGACTATACATATTATGTAACTCAGTTTATGGGAGATGTCTGGAAAAGACAGCTCTGTAGAGATGCTGGGCTAGCTCGCCTGGGGCTGGAGGGAGAGATAGGTGTCAGCTGTAAGAAGCAGAGAATGCTTCAGAATGGCGGCGCGCTCCACAAATGGGCTGTGGTGGCAGTGGTAAAACTATGTAAGTTCTTTACAGTTGAACTGCATACTAGTTAGCTTTGTCATGTAGTCTGCATATTAAATATATATAATATCTAATAATAGATCAAGTCTCTCCACACCTGAAACATTTGAAAATAATCATGGAACTACAGAAATTTAAGAATGGATTCTGACATATTCTCTGCCCTAAAGTGTTAGGTTTGGCTAAGCAGACATGAGCAGAAGTTTGTGTTAAACACTTAAACTCTTTTTCTCTATTGGGCCAGAGAGATGACTCAGTGGGTAAAGGTGCTTGTTGGCCTGAGTTCAATCCCTGGGACCTATGTGGTGGATACTGAAAGTTGTCCTCTGCATGCATAGCATGGCATACATATGCCCACAGACCAACCGGCTGACCACAATAAATGCAATTTTAAGATGTAAAAAATAAATAAGTAAAATTTTCCCTCAAAACACACCTTAGAGGGCTCTGGTGTTCTGACTCCCTTTTCCTCCTTCTCTGCCTGTTGATTACTGCTTACTCACTAATTTTCTTTGGATGCTGGAAGTTCTTTTATGTCTTCAAACTTAAGTATTTGGTATATTAACCTTCATCTGGTCTACTGTTCTCTTTAACACAATTAGTCAGCTGCACCTCTTTGTTTTCAATGTTCTAAAGATTTGTGAGCTGAACAGTTGAAAGGCTCACGTTCTAGAACTCTGAAGTCTTGCTACAAATCAAAAAGTTTTATACATTCGGTCTCCTTGAAGTAAAAATTAGTAAACCCCATCATTTTTCCTTTGCAAATTCAATTCTTTAGTATTTTTTTCATATTTTTTGTCAGATAGCTAATAGAAGTCATTGCTATGAGTAGTGTCCCCAAAATGTATTTGTTTTGCATATTAAATTGACTACTGGATTTCAAGCTCAGGCAGAAGTGGGATTAAAGTCCATTCCCTGACTAGATGATCAGTTCAGAAAATGAAAAACTAGAAAGCATTTCAGTGCAGAGAGAATCCAGCTGGATACTGACTTTTTTTTAGATTTATTTATTTATTATATATACACAGTGTTCTGTCTGTCTGTATGCTTGCTGGCCAGAAGAGGGCATCAGATCTCATTACAGATGGCTGTGATCCACCATGTGGTTGCTGGGAATTGAACTCAGGACCTCTGGAAGAGCAGTCAGTGCTCTTAACCTCTGAGCCATCTCTCCAGCCCTACTGACTGTTTTTACTGGGAGTTGCAGTGTACAGGATTAAGGTTAACTATCTAGCCAATGATGTGCTTGTTAGAATCAAGTGTTTAGCAGTGCAGAAGACAGCAAGAAGTTCATGTCATATTTCAGCAGCATTTTGGTAGGATTTTCTCATTATTAAAGTAGCTTCATTTTTTTTTTATCTGACCTACATAGTTGACCATTCTATGTCTAGAAAAATCCCAAGGCTGAATTTTTGTCGGCTGTGATGAGTAAGTCACTTCAGGCTGTGTGTAAATTTTCTCACAGACTATAATACTGACTGAATTACCATTTTTGGGAGCAAGGGAAGAGGTTTTAGAGAAAAGCCAAGCCTATGATGTAATACTGAAAATGTTATTCTTTTTTTTCCTGTTATATGCCCTAAGCGTTTAGATTTTGCCTTTTAGAGAGCTAAGGGTAGGCAAGCTCATTTACCCAACTGTTAAACTATTACTTTATGAAATCTGAAGGAGGAGGGGCACAATGATTGAAGTAACTTAAGTCCTCATTTAGTTACCTTGTCATGACTTTGAGTTACATTTATTCTGTCATCTAAGAAAGTCTGTCATTAACTTTTTCACATTTGGAGTTGCAACTGTACTAACAAAAATTATAAAAGGAAGACTGAATGAGCTGTACTTTAACCACCCCCACCCCCAGACTTGTCATTCCATTTCTACAAGGAAAACCCCAACTACTGTTTGGATTTATCATTCATATTCTCTCTCTTCCCCCAACCCTGTGTGTGTCTGTCTGCCTGTCTGTGAGTGTGTACCCTTTAACAATACAGTAAGATATGAAAATTAAGTCTTCTTGGAATTTGCGATGATTACATCTCATGTTGTATGTGTTATTTCCTTTTGTTTTGTCTTTAGGCTGATCCTCAGAATACCTTCTTTAGTTTCAATTTAGGAGGACTTTAAGAATTGATGGTTTTTCTTCATTCAGTAGACTGGAGTGCCTGTCATTTTCAACCCCATGAGTATGAGCAATGCAAAAATTAGCAACATATTTTCCCTGCCCTTAAATCAATTTGGGATGTAAGAATCTCCCAGTTTAAACTAGTTTTTCATGGTTTTGTAATCTTCCTTTCCCTCCTTACTTTTTGGTTAGGAATTCTTCTAAGGCTTCTCCAGAAACTTCACTTCCAATGATAGAAATCTTTGCCAATATTGGCCTCCTAAAACATCACTATGTTGTTTTGTGAGTTTTAGTTGAATCTTCTTTTGGGATGTGGTAGAAATGCTATGTCAAATATATATAATCTTTGTCAGCCACATGTTACTTTGTTGGGCAAAAGGTGATGGTACTGCTGTCAGACAGAAATAACTAGCCCAGGTTACATGCTAGGAAGACCTGAGGCTCTCGATTTCAGTCCTGGGTTTAAATGCTTTGACTCAGGATGCAATAAGGTAGACCTAAGGAGTCTTGTTATCTTAGATGATAATAATCTAGTATACACAAAAACATTTTCCATACTGTCCTCTTTATTAGAGTTTTTTTTTTCCCTTGCTGCTAAGAACTAGTTCTATTTAGTTCTTAAGCAGTAAAAGATCTGGCTGGAGGCTGGAGAGATTAGTGAGCAGCTAAGAGCCAAGCTCATTTCCCAGCACCCATGACAGGAGGCTCACAGCCGTTTATAATTCTAACTGCAGGGGATCTGATGCCTCTGGCCTTCATGGGTACCTACACTCATGTGTCCATACCCACATGCAGACACACATGCCTACACATAGTTAAAAATCTTAAAAATCAGCAAAAGCAATGAAATAGAGCTACTTAGTATGAGTATTATATTACTTATCATTGATTGCATTAATTAGTTATAGTGGCACTTAAGGATTTAGGTTATTTGTTGATTATTAAATTCCTCTCAATACACATCTTTGAAACTTTTAAATTTGTAATACTTCAGTATTCTGGAACAGTAGCTTTTGAGGTAAGGGATTCTCGGTTTCCTTTTATTTTTCATATTTATTATGAAACAAAGATTCAAGAAGAAATTGTTAAAGCTAAGAATTTGGAGGACTGATTTGAAAGCTAAGCCTCTAACTTAGGGTGGCTCTTCAGAAGCCGTGTAACTATTCTGTTTAATTATAATGATGTTTCTGGCTGTAAGTGATAAGCCAAAGGTTATTAACAACACGGCTAGCAAATGGTTGCCTGTCTGGCGTTCCACCTTTTTCCTAATCATGCTTATCTCTTCACCAGGGTTGAAAGGAGGAGCAGGCGGTACTGATGGACAAGGAGGTACCTTCAGGTACACCTTTCATGGGGATCCTCATGCCACATTTGCAGCCTTTTTTGGAGGCTCCAACCCCTTTGAAATTTTCTTTGGAAGACGGATGGGTGGAGGTCGAGATTCTGAAGAGATGGAGATAGATGGAGATCCCTTTAGTGCCTTTGGATTCAGCATGAATGGATATCCAAGAGACAGGAATTCTGTGGGACCCTCCCGTCTCAAGCAAGACCCTCCTGTTATTCATGAACTTAGAGTATCTCTTGAAGAAATATATAGTGGCTGCACCAAACGGATGAAGATCTCTCGAAAAAGATTAAACCCCGATGGAAGGAGTTACAGATCTGAGGACAAAATTCTCACCATCGAGATTAAAAAAGGGTGGAAAGAAGGCACCAAAATTACTTTTCCGAGGGAAGGTGATGAAACACCGAACAGTATCCCAGCAGACATTGTTTTTATTATTAAAGATAAAGAACATCCCAAGTTTAAAAGAGATGGATCAAATATAGTTTATACCGCTAAAATCAGTTTACGGGAGGTAAGTTCGTAAGACTGATTCTAAGACCAGAGAGATGTATGCTGCTGATTGCTTGTAGGAAGCTCTCCCACAGGAGCTGGCTCTCCTCAGTGCTCCTCACGGTTCTCTAGGAAGTGCTACCACTGCGCCTCTTAGGGATGACATCACAGTTTCTAAGTTTAACTGCTGATGTTAACTTTTTAAATGTCAGTTTTAGTGCAAGCTTGATTAATTACTTCATGGCCCCGGGGTTGTGGTCTGTGAGATCTGCATTTGGAAATCCCATCTCTTTAATCCATTTAGACCAGTGGTTCTCAACCTTCCTAATAGGTTGCTGCAACCCTTTGATATAGTTCTTCGTGTTGTGGTGACTCCCAACCATAAAGTTATTTTTCTTGCTACTTTATAACAATAATTTTGGCACTGTTATGAATCATAAATTAAATACCTGTGTTTTCCAGTGGTCTTCAGAGACCCCTGTGAAAGGGCCTTCTGACCAGCCTCATAAAGGGCCGCGATCCACAGGTTGAGAACCACTGGTTTATACAGTTCTGAAATGATTAGTTTGGAGTAAGATTTATATAACAAGTATTAAAGTATAATAAATACATAACATAATGTGTAATACCACCACTTTCCTACAGCCCTGGAGTCCTTATGTGCACTGCTTCTCAGAGTCAGCTGTAACCCATGAAATGGGGTCATGTCCCTGTTTAAATTCTTTATCCCTACCATGTATTTCAAACTATCTTAAAAGGTAGAAATGTGGCTTCCACGCCCAAACATGTTTCCCTTTCCCTGAGTGTGCTGTCTTTCCTTTATGTAGTTTCTCTGTGACTCAGAGCTACACTCTGTGGTCACTCAGCCTTCATTTGGCCCCAGTGCCTGTTACAGTGCAGACCTTATTTAGTTTAGGCCCTTGCTACTCCCAGTCGATAAGGGATGATCTGTGTGTCCTTTCTGTCACGAGACCTCTGCCATGCCTTTCTGTTCATGCTCTACTCCGTTGGCGTCACTAACTCATTCATGTGTTTCTGAGTTCCTTGTGCATTTCTGGTGAAGTCCTGGCTCGTGGTTCCTCAGTGGTTCAACAGGAACTGTAAAGCATCTAATAGATACTTCAAGGCCTTCTAGAGAAGTAGGTCTTGCTTCTGTTCAGTTCTAAGTTCTTCCTTTTCTCCCATTCAAATTCCTGCACCTTGAATATTGATGGCTTCAAACTGTTTGCTTCCTAAGGCACTGTGAAAGACATCTGTTGTTTCTCCTTTTTTTTTCCTTTTCCTTCTCTCTATTCTGTCTCTGGTATCATCTGGTTGTGCTTCTCTTGAAGGGATTTTCTAGAACCGGGAAAAGATTTTATAACTGTTGTAATCCTTTCGGAAATTAAAATATCACCTTCATGGTATTATCCTTTACCACCCAGCAAGATCTTGTATTGTCCAGTTTGGAAGTTTATTAACTTCATTTTATTTGGTCCACTTTAGGCATTGTGTGGTTGCTCAATTAATGTGCCAACAATGGATGGAAGAAACATACCTATGTCAATCAGTGATATTGTGAAACCTGGGATGAGGAGAAGAATTATTGGATATGGGCTGCCGTTTCCAAAAAACCCTGACCAGCGTGGCGACCTGTTAATAGAGTTTGATGTGTCCTTCCCAGATGTCATATCTTCATCATCCAAAGAGATCCTTAGGAAGCATCTCCCTGCCTCATAGAATGAGAAGAACCTTGCTACCCATATTTTGATAAGACACTGAAAATATAAAGCGAATGGCAGTGGACTGGTGTGCATTCTGTATAGAGATGTGTAAGCGCCTCTGAGGGCTCAGTAGAGTGCATGGAGAGAGACGGGTCAAATAGGCAAAGTGGGTTTTTACAGCAGAGCTGAAGAAAAAAATCACTCACTGTATTGTATTTCATTTCTCCCAAATCAGAAACTTTTAGTATTTCATTTATAAGTAAAAGTTGGTTTTGTGGTCAGTAGATATACCTCTAGTAAGTACTAGGTCACCCGAGTACTTTATCGTGTGTGTCTTTAAATGATCAATGTGATAGACTTCCTTGGTAGAAATTAAAATTCTTACCTGTACATGTAATATCTGGGGGAGAATAAAAGACAAGGTCACATGGAAACGTGACCCAGGTCACCTTCAGAAATGAAATGCTCCTTTGGGCTGGTACCAGTAGAAGAAAGTACTGATGCGTGTGGTTCACCGTTGTGACCTCTCGTGTGCTGTCACATTTCTTAAGAGCATGGTTGCAATGCTCTTAGAGCCGCCCTCTTCATAAAACGAAAATGAATAACAGTTTATCTCCTGTGGAAATCCCAATAACCTGAGTTACTGATATTTTAGCAGCAGACTATTGTTAAATGGCCACCTGTACTTTTATGCAACTTTGACTATATATCTTGAACTGAATACCATAAGCTCATTTTGTTTATTAGTTTAAGATAATTTGTTTAATAACATTTGCTTTTAGAGAAAATACTGCTACTTGGCATTAATTTTCCATTTACAGTCTTCTATCCTCATGCTACTACGCTCTGTGTACCGTGCATAGTTCCCTAAGAACAGTGAGCTACCACTGTGTGTCACACCAAAGTGTGGACAGAACAGACACTACCGCTGCTCACGGGGCGTCTTGCTGCTAGTCGTTATGCGTATAAATATCTTACTTCTTCATGTGTATAGGTTGTGTTTCTTAGGTGTTTTAATTTTTTAAATATATTTACATTTAAAAATTATTCTGCCTTCTGTTTTATGTCTATCAAAAGTGATGTTATGAGATAGTTTTTTGTAAACAACTTTCAGAATGATACATATTCATACATATAAGTTTATATATGATTATTCATTTATAAATATATATTTATGTATGAATGTTGGGCCCTATAACCTTTTAGTAGAATGTAAATTGATTTAGAAATTCTTTGTAAGTTATAATAAGCATATTCCTTGCGGTTTTATTGAAACAGAATTCTCATAAGATAACTTTCATACTAGTCCCTCCCCCCACCTTTTTTTTTTTTTTTTTTTTTGGTGCTGATGACTGGATTCGGAACTTCCTGCACACAAAGTGCCTCTGACCTTGGAACTATGCCCTGGCTTCTTCATGCCCCTTTCTAGTGTATGGTTAATGGATTCCGTACATTTATGCAATTGTGCAGTCACGCCACTGTCTATTTCCCATGGGAAGCCCCTGTCACTCCCCATTCTTCCCTTTCAGCTCCTGAGGCACCTATCTGCTTTTCGTGAGTCCTAAGTATGTCATATAAACAGAATCAATCAACATATGGCTCTTTTATGTGATTTCACTCACTTAGCATAGCCTTGTTTTCAAGTCCCACTCCACTCTCCTTATCAGTAACTTCATCCCTTTCAGTGGCAGATCAAGTACACGGGTGGAATACCATTTTGTTTACCTCTTCGTTGGTGTTTTAGGCCTTTGGGTTATATCTCTCAGTGGCTTGTATGAATAATAACTCTATGAACATCTGTGAGCAAACGTGTGTGGGTAGAACTGACTACATTCGCTGCAGTACACACTTGAGAGTGGAATTGTTGGTAATATGTTAGTTGCAAATGGAAAATTAAAAAATGCCAGAGAGTTGAGGTAGTCACAGTATCTCTATGAACATCATAGAAATTCCCTTACAAATAGAAAGAGCTAAAGTCTTGGAGTAAAGGTTGTAGCTCACATTCAAAACCCACAGTATCTAACTACTGTGTTGTTTGTTTGTGTTGGTTTGTTTTTGTGTGTGTTTATTTTGTCTGTCTCGAGGTAGGGTCTTACTATGCAGCCCTGGCTGTTGGTGCTCCTGTGTGGCTCGGTTGGCTATGGCAGTCTTTCTTCCTGCTTCCCAGGGGTGCTGGAATGACAGGCCTGCGCTGTTCACACCACAGCTGCCGTGAGCCAGCAGTTAGCACAATCTTTCTGAGTAAACATTTTCTCCAAGCCAAATAAAGAGTTTATGAACACAAGTTATCTTTCAGTTAGATGCTTTTTTTAGTAGACAATTATTCTAGTAGTAAAGTAATGTACATAGCTATTGGGGCTGGGGCTGGGGTTCAGTGGCAGCAGTAGAATAAATTACAAAGCTATAAATTTAGAGGAAGCATAATTCTTTACAATGTAATAAGTGCCCAATTTCTATTTGTTAAATGTTGAATTAATGGTAATATTAAAGTGTTAAATTTTTCTGATTTAAATTATGAGAGTACTTTTGATTTTAAAAATGTTCATTTTAGGGGCTGGAAAGAGGACTCAGGTTAAGAGCACTCGATGCTCTTGCAAGTGGACCTGGGTTTGGTTCTTAGCACCCACATGGTGGTTCAGAACCCTCTGGAACTCCAGTTCTGGGGACATCCTCTTCTGGTCTCTGTGGCACCGGCCATGAATGTGGTGCACCAATATTCATGCAGGCAAACACAAAATTTTTTTAATCTTTAAAAAATGTTTAATTTACTAGTCCTTGTATAGCTAAAATAATTTTACAGTGTAACAAATCCAGGAAAGCTATTTATTAAAGATGTTTGTTCTTTCTACAAAAAGAAAGCATGTATTTCATATGTTAAAAAAACCTGAGGTAACTGGATGGTCCAGATGGGGGAAGGACAGAGAGGAAGAGCAAGGAAAGAGATATCTTGATTGAGGGAGGCATTATGGGCTAGCAAAAAACCTGGCACTAGGGAAATTCCCAGGAATCCACAAGGATGACTCCAGTTAAGACCTAAGCAATAGTGGAGAAGGTACCCGAACTGGCCTTCCCCTGTAATCAGATTGATGCATATCTTAGTTGTCACCATAGAACCTCCATCCAGCAACTGATGGAAACAGATGCAGAGATCCACAGCGAAGCACTGGACTGAGCTCCCAAAGTCCAGCCAGAGAGGGAGGAGTGAGAATACGAGCAAAGAGATCAAGACCGTGACGGGGATACCCACAGAAACAGCTTACTTGAGCACCTTGTGGCCTTGAAATCATCAGGGCCTTGAAGTCCACATTAACTCGGACCATTATTGGTCTGTCTTGGAAGCAGGGGTTGAAAAGCCTCCTTTTGCTTATTTTTAGGAAACTGTCATTGGGATGTTGTGATGGATAAGATGGAATTAGTGATCGGACTCAGTAAATGGCCTTGATGGGGAACTGCTCTTCTCACAAAGAATGTAGTCTGTCTTCAGACAGGCGTGTGTGTGTCTGTGTGTGTGTACAGTGGGGGCGAGATTTCCCTTTATGGAGAAATATAGGGAAATGCAGTTTATACTTCAAATTGTTCAAACATGAGACTATGACTTCATAAATATGCATATTTCAACATATTATTTTTTTTCTGATGTAAGACCTCAGTGTGTAGCTCTAGCTGGCCTGGAACTTAATATGTAGAATAGGCTGACCTCTGACTGTGAGGGGGCTGGAAAGATGGCTCAGTGGTTAAGAGCACTGGCTGCTCTTCCATCCAGAGGTCCTGAGTTCAATTCCCAGCAACCACATGGTGGTTCACAACCATCTGTAATGAGATCTGGCACCCTCCTCTGGCGGGTGGGCATACATGGAGGCAGAATGTTGTATACATAATAAATAAGTCTTAAAAAAAAAAAAAGACTGACTGAGCAAGACCAGTCTTGGGTGTGTTCAGTAAAGATGACCCTGGTAGCTGAGTTCATGATTGCAATGGCTGCAGGGGGCCCAGATGGTGTTAACTGCCTGTCTTCCTAATTTCTACCCCGTAAGTTTGTTTGCCTCCATTCTGTTGTGTTCACTGAGCCTTAGAGGGCATGGCCTACCTCTTCTGTTTAGGACTGAGCACACAGCTGTCAGTTCTCAGCACCCTGAACAGCCAAACACCTCTTGTTTGCCACAGAGCAAGGCTTCTCTGAGCAAGGCATTCGATACAAACACATGCTCACACAGTAGTCTGACGTGGTGCCAATTCAGCTAAACAAGCAGCAAGTTCCCTCCCAGAGCCTGACTCCCTCTTTTAAAAACTTACTTATTTGAGACAGGGTCTTACTCTGTAGCTAGCCATGAACTTAGGATCTACCAGCCTCTGCCTCAGCTCCCTAGGTGCTTGGAGAACAAGTGTATGCCATGAGGCCAAGCCTAGATTTAGGAACACAAACATTTAAAGTTGTGTTACAATAGCCCACGGTCTTCAGTGCAGCAACATGCTGTGCAGGTGTGTACCCAGCCTGGTATATTACCCATCTAGATTTATACAAATACACACCAATATTAGCGCCACAGAATTGCCCAGTGGGAGAGGTCCCAAAGTGTGTTAATCTGTTTTAGTTACTTTTCTATTGCAGTGACGAGATCCCGTGATGAAGGTAGTTACAGTATGGGGGCCTTGAGTACTAGCCTCAGTACCCCCTCAGGGCCCAGAATTGGATGTCTGTGGCAGGCGAAGATCTGAGGGTAAAACATTCACTCAAATCTGTTACCTCTGCGTGTTCTTTATTTTCCGTGCGAGGGGAGAAAGTGTAAAGGGGCACGATGAAGAAGAAAGAGAAGAAGGGGTGACTACCACGACTAGTTTTTACAGACATAGTTGGAAAATTCCGTAAGCAAGGACAGTGACAATATGCATAGCAAAATCACAAAAGGGGGCAGGCAGAACCTGACAGAGCTGTGCTTCGGAACAGGCGGCACCACCTGGGAAAGAGCCAGAATTATTTTTTTTGTTAGCAAAGGTGGGGCATGTTGCCTTCCTGCTCGGAACCGGTCTTCTATAGAAATTTCCATGTGGTCTGTTAGCAGGTAGTTTTGTGGGATTGATGCTATGTAAATTTGACTGTTAGAACAAAGAGTGAATGCCAGTGCTCCAAGGCCTCACGGTGTGGAGGAATGGAGCAAGGTCACTTCACTGCCTTTGAAGAAGTCGCTGCTGAGGTGTTTTGGGGATGAATCCCATTTCAAAGGGAAGAATCATGGCTTCACAAGGTTCCCACAGATATGACAGTGACTTTTCCAAACAAGTGTTTCCACAGCTCTGCAGAACAGGGTTGCTCCATAAGGATGTGTATGCATACACTTCCCGTGGATCTGCATACTGGTCAGTCAGCTGTGCATGCGCTGTGCAGTCTTGTGGGCTTGTGACATTACAGAAGGAAGAGTTTACTTGAGGCAAACAGTTTCAGAAGATTAGAGTCCATTGCCGTCATGATAGGTCACACAGCAGCAGGAAGGCAGGCAGATATGGTGCCAAAGCCGCAGCTGAAAGTTCACATCTTGACCCACAAGCACAAGGCCCAGAGCTGACTAGGAGTGGCTGGTCCGTTAAACCCCAAAGCCTGACCCCAGTGGCACATCTCCTTCAGCAAGGCCACACCTCCTAATCTTTCCTAAACAGTTCCATCGACAGGGGATGGAGTTTCCAAACATATGAGTCTGTAGGGGCCGTTCTCTTTCAAACCACCACACAAGCCATACATGTGTGTACTATGTACATGTATGTGTGGCATTCTGTGGGGTCTTGGTGATTTTGTTTTATGACTCTTAGATAGTAAGAACAAAATTTCAAGCTATTATCTAGTTGCTTTCATTTAAATGTTGAATTGCAGATACACATTTTTTTCTATACTGATGGCAATATGAAATTATCTGATACCTTTTTTCTTGTGTCGGGGACTGAGCTGACGATCTTACACATCCTGAACAAGTGATCTATCAATGAGCTACATCCAATGCCCAAATTACCTGATTATCTTAGCCCATGAAAATGTGAGACCAAAGATTTAACTAAGCCTTCATTCTACAGGGATCCAGTTTTCCCTAAAGGCCACCTAGCAAATAACTGAGCCTTGATCCTGGCTCCATGTGCTGCCATAGCAGAGATTTGAACAGATACCCTAAAAATGGCCAATTAAGAAGATAGGGAGCAGGGCCATAAAATTTAATGAGGTCCAGATGTTCCTGGGAGGCATCCTGTCCTTGAAGATGCCTTGTCAGTTATTAATGGCCCTTTGTTGGGTTTTTGTGCCCCCAAACTGACCAATGGTCTCAGAAACTACCTTATCCTAAGTACTCCTCACCCAACCCCAAGACAACAGGACTCGAACTCCCCTGATTATGGCGTTTCCCCTTTAAAGTTTGCCCTTTCCCTGGGTTCAGGGCTGCACTTTCCTTACCCACTGCATTGGCATGGTGGAGGTGTGGTCCAAACTCGAGTTTGAATTAAAATCCCTCATGTAAATTTGCATCGGAAATCTGGCTCTGTGAATTTATTTGGGGACCAGAAACTTGGGCATAACAAAAATTATTGTGTATGAACGATATCAAGCAGGAAAGTAAACAACTCATGGCAGTCTGAGGAAGCGCCTGAAACCAACCAGATCCTCTAGGCCCCTCCCTGCCTCAGAAAAGAGTACAAACTGGGAGTTTTCCTCAAACTGAACAGAGCCAAGCTACAGGCTGGAAGAAGCAGAAACCACATGAACTGCCTGGAAGAGCAGTTAGACAAACCCAGGCACCTGGAAAGGACGCTCTCCAACCCGTTGAGCCTCCAGCAGGTTGTGCGGCGTGCCCCAGGTTCCCAGCTTTTGTGAGCTGTCACCCATGCTAGGGTGGACCTTGGTGAGGCAGCTGTCAGTGAGTCATTTCTGTTCCTGTAAGTAAACTGTCACCCATATTCCTGTAAGTAACCCCAACAAAACTCACTGGCTCACTGTTGGACTTTGGTGGTATCCACACTTTGGTCTGTTGAGGGGTGAGTATGTGTGTCTGTTGTATCTCCCCAGGAAAGGTTTTGTCACACAACATAAGGATATAAATATAGCAATGTAGTATGCAGCACTGTGCCTTTAACCCCAGTGCTTGGAAAACAGAATCAGGCAGAATTTTCATTTTCATTTTATGGTCATCACCAATGACCACCAATATAGTGTAAGGAAAAAGTATTCCCCCTGAAGTATTTTCATTATTACTACTACATGTATTCAGCTATGCATGTTTGGGCATGCACGTGCTATGGCTATTTGCAGAAGTCATTTCTCTCTTCCACCATCTGGGTCCTAAGGACTGAACTCAGGTTATCAGGCTTGGTTATAAGTAGTTTTGCCTACTAAGTTATCTTGCTGGCCCCACATTTAGTGGTTTTCATTAGTGTTTTGTTTAGTATTTATACACTGGAATTCAGAGGCCATTAAATAAGTGTCCTCTTTATCAATGCTATTTCAGTACAGCACAGTACAGTGTGCTTCTGGGATCTAAATAAATGGGTTAAAGGCATCTGTCTCCAAGGCAACAGTGGAGAAATAGTACGATAACAGTTCTAAGAAAAGTTAAAAAATTCAGAACTGGCCATGTTGGCGTATGCCTGATATGTCAGCGCTTGTGAGGCTGAGACAGGAGGATTGTGAGTTTGAGGCTAGCCTGGGCTACATAGTGAGACCCTGACTTCACCAAGCAAGCAAACAATAAAAACAAAAGAACAAAATTAAATATTAAAAATCAATTTACGTTAAGTGGTGTGTATTGTGTGTTAGCTGTCCCTCAAAGGGACAGAATTATACTTTCAGGAAAACTGCTTCTCCTTCACCAATTGGCCGTATATATTTGGCTTTAGGTATAGTTGCTAAGTCCTTATACACAGTAAACATCCTAGGGAAGTGTGCTTTTCCTTCTCTCTGCCCCTATGTGAGCCTTGTTGCATGGCGGGACCTCTCTTTGTGTCGTTTTTTTTTTTTTTTTTACTACATTGGTTCCCTGACCAGGAAAGGCTCTTCTAGTGATTCCTCCTGCTCTCCTGCCCTCAGGCAGTCTGAGGTGTGATGGTTCTCTGGAACCCCGTCCAGTCCAGGAAGCTTCGCTTCTCCAACTAATAGACCACACGAACATTGATTTCAGTGAGCCCCCTTCCTCCCGGTTGGTGTAAATGCTTCCCTGAACCTGTGGGAGTGATGACTGAGTGTCTGGCACCCTTCTGATGTTCTTGGAAGCAAGAGTACCCCCAGCCACGGTCTTCAGGGCTATGGCTGACTCCTTTCGCGACAATCACCTCCAACTTCTTCCCCACGACTGAGGTCTTTTTCATCTGGGACCTAAGCGTCCTTCAGGCAAAGTTCCTTGGCCTCCAACTTCACTGGGCAGCCGTTCCTTTCTCATCTCGGACCCAAGGGTCCTTTGGGCTCAGCCCTTCAAATGCAATGCCATCTCATCTCTTGGACTCACGTCCTTTGGGCTTACTGCCCTGGCTCCCATTTTTTTGGCTGATGAGCCACTAAATGGCTCGAGCCATTATCGTTTGATCCTTACTTAATAAGAAAGCTATTGGATTCACCTCCAACAGAATCTTGTCAGGTTCAAGAGACACTGGACAACCCCACAGAGCCTGGATAGCAAAGTGAAATAGCCAGCTGTTTCTGGGTTTGGCCAGCACCCCAGCTTTCTCAGGTCCTCCAAAGATGGTCGGGATTCCCCCAGGTCAGCATGAAGCAGTCTCAAGAACATGGCTGCCTCATCCTTGCCTCACCTGCTACCCCTTTTTAACTCCTCACCCTTTTGTAGTAAACAAAGGGGAGGAATCTTAGTATTCAGGCGTCTGGACTGGCCTGCCCTTGGGGTCCTGACAGGATACGTCCTGAGCAGCAGCCACTAAGAGCACCTCCTGTGCACATTCACTATGTTCCCTTGCCCATTTCCTATCTTTCTCTCTGTTTCTTCTCTCGCCCTTTCTCTCCCTCTCTCTTTTTCTCTTCTGCCACTCTTGTCCCCAGGGACGGGTCTCTGTCCCCCCCCCCGCCCCTTTCCTCTTCCAATAAAGCCTCCCATGTGAGCCTTGCATGGCGTGACTTCTCTTCGTGGTGTTTTTTTTTAAAATTGCAACCCCACCCCTCGCCCTTTTCCCCTTTCTCTGAGGGAATTAATCCTTCAGTGTCTGCTACACCAGCAGTGACTTTTTCTGAGGCAAGACAATACTAATGTCCCTCAAGTCCCATGAACAGTTGTCATCAGACCTATAACCAGACTCAAGGCAAAGCAGGCTCCTGGAGGGAAGGTAGAAAGTGCAGTCCGTCAGGAGTTGCTCGACACTGCTACAGAGCTTAATGATTATGATAATTCGTTCAAGCAAAAGTCTGGGGAATCTGGGTGGAAATGGATTTTAAGGCTGTGGGATAACGGTGGAAGGAACATAAATCTAGAACAGGCTGCGTTTATTGATATGGGTCTTCTGGGTGGAGATTCTAGGTTTAACAAGGAAGCCTGCACAGTTAAAAAGAGGTGTCAAAAGCTTGTGTGAATGGTTGGTGGAAGTGTTTATCAAAAGACGGCCTAATAAAAAGGAGTTGGAGATGCTTGATATCCTTTGGCTTAGTATTGATGGAGAGATTTTAAGGCTCAGGGAAATTGCAATGTTAGAGTAGGTAAGCTGTGTGAAGCCTCATCCTCCACAATGGGAAGGCCCAGGAAACACGGCCTTCACAAGTCCTATAAGACGCGAAATGTGAAAAGGTTTGTTGAGGTCCTTTTCCTTGTGCCACACCTTAGGGTTGGCAATGCTGCTTCTCAGCTGGATGGGCCCAGTTAACTGGGCAAGGTGATTGGAGTTGTTGTCATGGGCAGTGTAGACAAAATCATGTTCATAAAGGCCTAACTCACAGTGGTCAGCACAGGCAAGGTGAATTTTATGGTGGCATGACTCACACGAACCTTTGGTACTGGCTAATCAATCATGCTATTTCCAGGCATGAAATAGATAAGAAGCCTACTGCATTTCCGCTTGATCTGTAGAAGCAGAAAACTTCTCAAGCCAATTGTGGCAAAAGGCAGTCTCGGGCAGTGAACCAATTTCTAGGCTTGAGTCGGTTTGCAGACCAAGAACCACTTGAGTGAGGGGGTGATAGGTTCCCTGGAAGAAGGATCCTGTTTAGACATCTAGACATTTTACTGACAGCCTTTCTCCAGTCTTTCCCCAGAGGGACCTGAGGCCTTTTACAAGGGTAACTGTACCCTGGGGAAAAGGAAACAAACAGACTATATGGGATCCGTTGGATACTTCTTCTGAATTGACACTGATTCTGGGAACCCCCAGAGAAACATTGTGGCCTTCCAGTTAATAGGGGCTTATGGAGGTCAGGTGACCAATGGAGTTTTTGCTGATTCCAACTCACAGTAGGACCAGTAGGTCCCCGAGTCATTCTGTGGCTATTTCCCCAGTTCCAGAATGTACAACTGGGACAGATATACTTAGAAGTTGACAGAGTTCTCACATTGGTTCCCTGACCTGTGGAGTGAGGGCTATTATGGTTGGAAGGGCCAAATGAAAAGCTTTGGAGTTGCCTCTGCCAAAGAAAACAGTGAATCAAAAACAGCATTGCATCCCTGAGGAACTGCAGAAATTAGTGCCACCATCAAGGACTTGAAAGATGTAGGGGTGGTGGTTCCCACCACATCTCCTTTTATGTCTCCTGTTTGGTCTGCAGATGGATCATGGAGAATGGCCATTGACTATTGAAAACTCAAGCAGGTAGTAACTCTGATTGCAGCTGCTTTACCAGATGTGGTGTCCTTACTTGAGCAGATGAACACATCTCCTGGCATATGGTATGCAGCTATTGATTTATCAAATGTCTCTTTCTTGCTACCTGTCTGTAAGGACCACAAAAGCAGCTTGCTTTCAGTTTGCAAGGCCAGCAGTATACCTAACTCTCCTGCCATGTATCATAACTTAGTTAGAAGGGATCTTTATTTTATTTTATTGATATTTATTGAGCTCTACATTTTTCTCTGCTCCCCTCCCTGCCTCTCTCCTCCCCCTTCAATACTCCCCCAAGGTCCCCATGCTCCCAATTTACTCAGGAGATCTTGTCTTTTTATACTTTCTACTTCCCATGTTGATTAGATCTATGTAAGTCTCTCTTAGTGTCTGCATTGTTGTCTAAGTTCTCTGGGATTGTGGTTTGTAGGCTGGCTTTCTTTGCTTTGTTTAAAAACCACCTATGAGTGAGTACATGTGATAATTGTCTTTCTGTGTCTGGGTTACCTCACTCAAAATAATGTTTCTAGCTCCACCATTTTCCTGCAAATTTCAAGCTGTTGTTATTTTTTCCTGCTGTGTAGTACTCCATTGTGTAAATGTACCACATTTTTCTTATCCATTCTTCAATCAAGGGGCATTTAGGTAGTTTCCAGTTTCTGGCTATGACAAACAAAGCTGCTATGATCATAGCTGAGCACATGTCCTTGTGGCATGATTGAACATCCTTTGGATATATACCCAAAAATGGTATTACTGGGTCTTGAGGAAGGTTGTTTCCTAATTTTCTGAGAAATCGCCATACTGACATCCAAAGGGGTTGTACCAGCTTGCATTCCCACCAGCAATGCAGAAGTGTTCCCTTTTCTCCACAACCTCTCCAGCATAAGTTGTCATCAGTGTTTTTGATCTTTGCCATTCTTATAGGTGTAAGATGGAATCTCAGAGTTGTTTTGATTTGCATTTCTCTGATGATTAAGTATGTTGAATATTTCCTTAAGTGTCTTTCAGCCATTTTAGATTCCTCTGTTGAGAGTTCTCTGTTTAGGTCTGTTCTCCATTTTTTTTTATTGGATTATGTGATCTTTTGGTGTCCAAATTCTTGAGTTCTCTGTATATTTTGGAGATCAGCCCTCTGTCTGATGTGGGGTTAGTGAAGATCTTTTCCCATTCTATAGAGTGTCATTTTGTCTTGTTGAACATGTCCTTTGCTTTACAGAAGCTTTTCAGTTTCAGGAGGTCCCATTTATTAGTTGTTTCTCTCAGTGTTTGTGCTGCTGGGGTTATACTTAGGAAGTGGTTCCCTGTGCCAATGCGTCCAAGTGTACTTCCCACTTTCTCTTCTGTAATGTTCAGTGTGGCTGGCTTTATGTTGAGGTCTTTGATCCATTTGGACTTGAAGTTAGAAGGGATCTTGACCATCTGTTTCGTCCACAAAATGTCACACTGGTGAACCATATTGATAGCATTGTGCTTATTGGACCAAGTGAGCAGGAGGTAGGAACCAGTTTGAACTTATTGGTAGTGCATATCAGATAATGGAAAATAAATCCGACTGAAATTCAAGGACCTTCTACCTCAGTGAAATTCTTAGGAATCCAGTGGTGTGGGGCATACAGATGAATTCCTTCTAAAGTGAAGGGTGAGTTATTGCACCTGGCCCCACCCACCACCAAGACTCACAATGCTTAGTGTGCTTTTTGGATTTTGGAGACATCATATTCCTCATTTGGGTGTGTTATTCCAGCCCATAGACCAAGGGACTTGGAAAGTTACTAGTGGTGTGGGCTTCCCCTCTATATGCTGTAAATATCATTGGTGAATAAAGAAACTGCTTTGAGCCTATAGCAGAGCAGAGCAGAACAGAGCTAGGTGGGGAAAACTAAACTGAATGCTGGGAGAAAGGAGGCAGAGTCAAAGAGAAGCCATGTAGCCCTGCCAGAGACAGATGTGCGGAAACTTTGCTGGTAGGCCATGACCTCGTGATGATACACAGATTAATGGAAATGGGTTAAATTAAGATGTAAGAGTTAGCTAGTAGGAAGCTAGAGCTAATGGGCCAAGCAGTGATTTAATTAATACAGTATCTGTGTGGTTATTTCGGTTTTAGGTGGGGCCCAGAACAGAAATCTCTTCAACAGGTCCAGGCTGCTGTGCAGGCTGCTCCACTGTTTGGATCATATGACCCGGCAGACCCCATGGTATTTGAGGAGTCAGTGGCAGATAGGGATGCTGTTTGGAGCCTTTGCCAGGCTTCTATCTGTGAACCACAGAAGAGACCTTTGGGATTTTAGAGCAAGGCTCTGCCATCACCTGCAGACAACGACTCTCCCTTCAAGGCAGTTCTTGGGCTGCTATTGGGCCTTAGTTGGAAACTGGACGTTAGACGGTGAACCACTGTCTTACTGTGTGACCTGAACTGCCCACCATGAGCTGGGTGTTATCAGACCCACCAAGTCAGAAAGTAGGAAATGCATAGCAACCACCCATTATTAAATAGAAGCAATATATACACCATAGGGCCACAGCCAGGATCCGTGGGTCCAGGAACCAAGGGGTGGAAAAGGGAATAGTTCCACTCACTATCACTCCTAGTGACCCACTAGGGAAGTTTTTGCTTCCTGTTCCTGCAACCCTAAGTTCTGCTGGCCTAGATGTTTTGGCTCCAGAGCAGAGAGTGCTCTTACCAGGAGCCACAACAAACATTTCACTGAACTGGAAGTTCAGACTCCAACCCCCCAAGCCCTCGCCCCCATCAATTTGGGCTTCTAATGCTCTTAAACCCACAGGCTGAGAATGGAATAACAGAGTTAGGAGGGGCGATAGATCCAGATTACCAAGGGGAAATTAGGGTGTCTCTCCATAATGGATTATATCTGGAGTACAGGAGATCCTTTAGGGTGCCTCTTGGTGCTGCTGTGCCCCGTGATTACAGCTAATGAAAAACTACACCAGCCTAATCCAGGCAGGATGACAGAGGGCACAGACCCATCAGGAGTGACGGTATGGGCCACGCCCCCAGGAAAAGAACCAAGGCTGCTGAAGTGCTTGCTTGCAGAGGGTGGCGGAATACAGAATGGGCAGTAGAGGAATGGAGTTCTAAATCCCGTCTAAGGCCACGTGACCAGCTGCAGAACTGAGGATTATAACAGATATGACTGCTTCTGTTGTATTTTGTTTTTTTTAATTTTTTATTAATTAAATTTTTTTTATTTCTCTCTGCTCCCCTCCCTGCCACTCCCCTCCCTCCCTCAACCCTCCCCCAAGGTCCCCATGCTCCCAAATTATTCAGGAGATCTTGTCTTTTTATACTTTCTACTTCCCACGTAGATTGTATCTATGTAGGTCTCTCTTAGTGTCCGTATTGTTGTCTCAATTCTCTGGGATTGTGGTTTGTAAGATGGTTTTCTTTGCCTTATGTTTAAAAACCACCTATGAGTGAGTACATGTGATAATTGTCTTTCTGTGTCTGGGTTACCTCACTCAAAATAATGCTTTCTAGTTCCATCCATTTTCGTGCAAAATTTAGGCTGTCG
>PVIU01000621.1:30062-173274 GCA_004026605.1 Ondatra zibethicus
ATGAACATAGTTGAGCACATGTCCTTGTGGCACGATTGAGCATCTTTTGGGTATATACCCAAAAGTGGTATTACTGGGTCTTGAGGAAGGTTGTTTCCTAATTTTCTGAGAAATCGCCACACTGACATCCATAGGGGTTGTACCAGCTTGCATTCCCACCAGCAATGCAGAAGTGTTCCCTTTTCTCCACAGCCTCTTCTGTTGTATTTTGTTAAGCATGTATTTATATAGAAATTTGTGTTTTCTTTCAATTTCCTTATCATATGCTGTTATATCAATTAAGAGAATATCAATGGTTATCAGATGTAAGTTTGAGATACTAGAAGGTTGCCTCCCAAGAACATTACACCCATTCTAAATATATAATGTGCTTGCGGTTGTACATGGGATAGTTATGTTATGCTTGGGCATTATCATGACCTGGGTATTGCGTTTCATTTGGAAATTCATCATAACATAAGGAGATATGATTGTGTATCAAGCTGACAAAGGGCGGATTGTGATGGTTGTCAACTTGAGTATACCTGGAATAAACTCTAATCCAGAAATGGAGGGCACACTTGTGATCTAGATCTTGAGGCAGAAAGGCAACACCCCTTTGATCCAGATCTTAAGGCTGGATAACAGGTGCCTTTAATTCAGACCTTGAGGCTGGAAGGCACACCTTTAATCTGGGCCACACCTTCTGTTGGAATACTATGTAAGGACGAAGGAAGGACAGTGGTTCATCGCCTGCTTGCTCTCACCCATTAGCCCATCCATTCCTTCTCTGAGATCCCAGCAGGCTAGCTGAGACACCCAGCCTCTTGGGACTGAGCAGCCCCTGGACACTCTTGGGTTTTCCATTCATAACTAGCCATTGTTGAACTGTAAGAAGTCATTCCAATAAATCCATCTATCTATCTATCTATCTATCTATCTATCTATCTATCTATCTATCTATCTCTCATCTATATGCTGAGGTTCAGCCTTCGCTTGGGTTCAGGTCCTGAGACAGCAAAGGGGTGTCAACACAAGGAAAACTTCTGACCACCAAGAAGATTGCACTCAAGTGGTCCCGAATAGCTCAGGCCGTCTTCATTAATTAATTCTCAAACAGCTTTTCTTACCAGGGTCACACAAACAGCTTTATTATAGGCTTCTATTTTTGACTTTAAGAAATACATCATAATTTAAAGAATACATCATAATAGTTATAAAGGCCACCATTGGTCCCCTTTATGCTCCCCCAAATACACCTTCCCATCTCCTTTGTAACCTTATTCTAGACACAGAGTTCAGCAGTTTTGCAGGTCTAACTAAATACAGAACTAGACACACCCTTCTCTCACAGAACTTATGTCTGCTGGCAGGGACTTGTGGTTACAAAGTTAAAAAGTCATAGACATGGGTACAATGCATTAAGGACAACAATATTTAAACTTAAACAATTCTTTCATGTCTGCAAGATATGTTTTTATACAGTTTCCTACAAGAGGGTCCCATGTCTCCATCTCTCTGTAAAAGGCAGACTTTGATAAGGCGCCCTTTGCCCATTCATTATACCGTACTTCTCCCACCAATGTAAGCTGCTATGTATGGTAAAGATGGGTCTCTCCATCCCACATTTTTACATTGCATTATTCCCATCAGAATATACTGATCTTATCATTGATTCTGTATGATTGATTCTCAGGGAACATACTCTCCACTGTTAATGTCACGTGCACCCCTGAGACCTTTCCCTGTTCTGTGCACGCAGCCTTACTCCCCTTTCCAGAGCTGTGGGACAAGGTTAATGTTCCAAGTGTTGTTTTCTCACATGAACCTAACTGTCTCTGTTGAGTCAGCAAAGTTCCCAGGATTAGGAGTTGGAGTTAGTAATTCCAAATAAGAGCTTTATAAGCGTTAGCCCCCTGCTGAAACTTAGGGGGAAACGTTTGAGAAAGAGCAGAATTTCCAGGGGAAATTACAGCTGTTGCATGTGTGACTGACAAAGTAAAAAGAATCACCAGTCCAGCGGGAGAGAAAATAACTGCATGACATTTACAAATTTCTATGCTGTCCCGTGGACTACTGATCCTTGCCAAGTGAGAGTCCATTTCCACAGGTGTCTTGTCCCAAGGAAACCCATTGGACAGGTAGTCAAAGGCTGATCTAAGACTAGGCTGCACAGTTTCCAACACACACACACACACACACACACACACACACACACTCATAAATATAAAGTACATACCCACAGACATATATATAGAGAGAGAGATTGAGAGAGATTCATTCTTTAAGTTCTCTGACTCTAGAGAACCCTAACTAATGCCCTGAGCTCTCCCACTCACCCCTCACCCAGGTATATTCTTATACAAAATAGCTTCTTAATATTTGCTGGATTAAATTTATGATGAATAGTTTAGTGAATGTTTTATGGAATTAATTTGTTGACACATTTAAGAAAGATATCCAAGGAGGCAGATAATGGAAAATGTTTTGGACACATGCTAACTTAGAACAACCTGGGAGGAGACTTATCAATTAAGGAAATAGTAAATGTATCATGAAGCTAGGACAGTTACTTTCCAATTAACTTCATGGAATACTTAAGTAAATGTACTTCAGGATTTCCTTTAATGAGCAGGTTGACAGCGTGGTATTTATTATATTAACTTACTGAAATCTCCTATATTCTGAGGTAACTGGATTCCAATGTTTAACATTTCTTTCATAACTAATGTTTGCAATTTGAGCCAGTGTTTCTTAATCCAAAGTCCTTGGAATGGAATGCTAATTATTCACAACTGACCAACTTAAATAAGCACCAGGTTCAGATAACCTAGTTTTCACAGTGTAGGGTGGTGCTAAGCCTGCCATCCCAGGACTCAAGAGGTGGAGGCAGGGTGATCAAGGAGTTCAAAATGAGCCTTGACTACAGAGTGAATTTGAGGCTAGCCTGGGCTTATACAAGACCCTGACTCAAAGCAAAGAAACAGATGAAAAGCCAAAGTGCAGTGAATTATGCCATGAAACATGGGTGGAACACAGAACCTGCTCTTGATTCAGAGACTATTGCTTAACCTTGGAGCACGCTGTTCATTTGCTTATGTACATCTATTATGCAATAATAATTTATATTTTTTGTTTGTTCTTAAGACAAGATCTCATATAGCCCAGGCTAGCTTTGAGCTCCTGGTCCTTCCTGTCTTCACTTATCAAGTGCTTAGAGCACAGGTGCGTGCCATCGTACCGAGAATAAATATTTCTTAATCACTTACTATATGCTCTGATATTCTCATATAACATCTCTCAGAAGCTATTAGCTCAGAGAGATGAGCTCTAAAGAGTATATGCATGGCTGGTGCAACGGCATAATGACTGAGCAAGCTTCTGAATTGATCATGTGTTTTTGTTTTGTTATTTTTAAGTGTGTGTGTGTGTGTGTGTGTGTGTGTGTGTGTGTGTGTGTGTGTGCGTGCATGCATGCATAGGTGCCCTCAGAGACCAGAGAATATTGGCTCCCCAGGGGCTGGACTAACAATAAATTGTAAGATGCCCAGTGTGGATTCTGGGAAGCATGTCCTCTGGAAGAGCGGCAAGTGCTCTTAGTGGCTTAGTCATCTTACCACCCCCTTATTTTCCTGTTTTGAGTCGGGGTCTCACTGTGTGCTCCAGGTTGGTTGAAATTCTACTGTCAGCCTCCTCCAGGTGCTGGAATCGCAGGCATGTGCCTCTGTGCCTGACTGAAAGCGAGATTTCCTCAGTAACATAACCATGGGTAGTACTAAAAACGAACACCTGTGTTGGTTAGACACCGTTCTCTTATCCCCGATCCTTTTCCTCTTAAAAAGTGACTGGGTGGCTGGAGAGATGGCTCAGCACTAACGAGCATTTGGTGCTCTTATAGGAGACATGTCTTGGTTCCCAGCACCTACATAATGGCTCACAAGTATCTGAAACTCCAGTTCTGACGGGGTTAGAGCATCCAATACACTATTCTGGCCTCCACACACACATGTGGTACAAAGACACACGTGCAGGGAAGCACTCATATATAAAAAACAATTAAAACCAAGAACTCACTATTTCATTTTTTTTTCTGTGCCTGACTTTGGAACAGAGAGTGGGGTGTCCCTTGGGAATCCATTTGGACCTTTGAGTTGTCTCTACCCCATGGGAATAAGCATTGTCCTAACTCTGATTGGTAGACACAAGCTTAACTCTGACACCAAGAAAATTACTGCAAAAATCTGAATTATGTTTCCTTGAATCACTGAGGTTTCAAGGATTCATTTTCAGGTTAAATTCTAATTTTAAAAGCTCACTGGGTAAAATCACTGTTCTCAAATTAATTACCAAATGTGGAAAAAGTAGTTTTGGATAATGTTTACTAGTACAAATTTTCCAATGCAAGTATGGAAGAGCTGGGGTGATGGTGTATGCCTGTAACCCCTGGATTCGGGAGGCAGAGCTCAAGGCCAGCATGGGTTACATATAAAGACACTGAAGCCAAAAAGATTAAGCAAAACAAAACATCAACAGAAAATAAACTGAGACATATTTGGCTGTGTTTGAGAACTTAGTTCAAGATGGAATTGTTAAAGAAAGCCATCTCTCCCTACCCAAGAGCTCTCAGTCCCTGGAAGGCTTTCCTCTAGCAAGGGGAAAGTAGGTTAGTCACATTTCATTTAAGAGATATGGGTGTTCCTTTTTTTTTTCTTTACTAGGAAGTTACCTGAAAGGGTGTTCCTATTTTCGAGAGACAGGGTTTCACAGTGTAATTCTGGCTGGTCCAGAACTTGCTCTGTTGACCAGGGAGTCTTCCAATTTATAGTAATCCTCCTGCCTCGGCTTCCCAATTCTGGGATTATAGATGTGCACTATTGTAACTGCCCTCGGATTTCACACTTTAAAAATTATGATAGAATTGCTAAAAAAAAAAAAACCTTCTGCTCTATCAAGATATGTTCGCCTTTCTTTTTTCTGTCATGACTGTATCTTGTCCTCAAAATTCACTGCAATGGGGCCAGTGACATAGCTCGGTGGGCAGAGTGCTTGCTTAGTATTTATGAAGCCCAGGCTTTAATCTCCACCACCACATGAACTAGACATGGTTTATGCCTGAAATCCCAGCTTTTGGGAGGTGGAGGTAGGTTGATCAGAATTTTGAGGTCACCCTCAGCTATATAGTCACCTTGAAGCCAGACTGGTATACATGAGACTATATCAAAAAATAAATTAAAAACCCCTGTAAACGTTATGTTTAGAATCATTAGTTCTTTTCATTGAAAGTAATTTATCTCTATGTGTGTGTGCGCGTGTGCATGTGTGTGAGGTTAAATGGCAACCTCTGGTGCTGGTCCCACCTTTCACATTGCTTGAGACCGGGGACCTGTTTGCATTGTGAAGTTCCTGTTGCTCCCTCCTGTCTTGCTGTAGGTGTGCTAGAATCACACCGTGTTCTATTGCATCTGGTTTCCTGGGATACAAATTTGAGTCTTCATGCTTACTCAGTGTTTTAGTGCGGGAGGCTCCGCAGTCTTTATGGTCGATAGGGAAACAATCTGGGTGAGGTAAAAATGAAACTCAGTTCAACTCGACTCGGTCAGCCATCACTGGTTCAAACTTCCAGAGTCTGACGCATAGGTCACTTATTTAGCTATAGTTAAGCACAGTACAATTTTGGGAAAAGTTTTCTGATAGCAATTAACTCAGTCCCACGGGTACAACAAAGCTTTAAGACATGTTTACATTGAAATTCTTTACAAAGTACATGTGACTTATTTCACAAAAATGGGGACTGTTGACTCAAAGATAGTGCCAAGATTTAGAGTCTAGGGAGCTTGAGTGAGGTAAACATAATGCCTGTGGATTGGCCGGGCCCTAGGGTGACAGAGAAGTCACTTAGGCCATTGTAAAGCACAGGTGACATCACTCATAAGAGTGGGTTTGTGGCCAAGAAGCAGTGCTCAAGGTTTAGGGGGATAGGGTCTGGAATAAACAAAACACAAATTCTGGGAGATAAGGGTGAAACCTGGCTCTGCAGACAGCAAAGGATCCCCAGGTTGTAAACTGCATCCTTTCCCAGCATCTTAGGAGGACAGGTAAACATCTCTTTCCCTCGAAGAGTTAACTCTTCCTGGCTTCTTTAGTACTTATCTGTGTGCACAAGAACCCCTTGCCCTCTTCAGTTTACCCTCTTCCCCATCTCCCTGGCCCTTCGGTGAGATGATTATTTTACTTGATCTACTACTGTTTGGGGGCTTTTGTAAAGGAAATCATTTGCCCGACTCTGGGGCATCAAAGACTTGTGTATCTGTCAGCTAGTATTTCCTTTTTCAGTTTAGTGTCTGATCCTGAATGGCTGAAATAGGTTTCCTTGAAAATGTCCATCTTTTCCTATGTCTGTTATGATAAGGCAGATTTATTAAAGCAGATTACCCTTTGGGCTGGGGAGATAGCTCAGCTGGTAAAAACACCTGCCAGCAAGCCTGATGACTGGAATTCCACCCTCTGATCTCAGCCCTTGCAAGTTTTCCTTGCAAGATCTCCACATGCACGCCCCACACCTGCACACACACACACACACACACACACATACACACTCATACATATGTATGCGTGCTCACACATAAATGCTTTTAAAAAGTTCTTGCCTCTAATGTTTTATTTACCATAACTGTGGCGATGCAGAGTAATTAGAACTCCATGTCACAGCATTGCCTCCAAAGCTGTAGTTGTTTTTTTTTTCTCTTTACTCTTTGGGGTACCTGCTACCTACGGAATGAATATTCCTTTACACTGTGTGAATGTATATTGCTGTGATTGGTTTAATAAACAAACAACTGAAAAACATACTGTGGGCGAGGTGATTAAGTTAGATTCTAATGACTCTCCAAGAAAAGTCAGGGGGGAAAGGTCCTATAGATTCTGTGCTAAAGATACTAGGAAAAGCTGAACTCCAGGTACAGACAGAACCCCTAGAAAACACAGCTTTCAAAGGTGAGAATTATCCTTAAGGGGAAAACTACAAACCCTTAATCATTAGAGAAGACAAACCAGAATGTATTTCAAAAGAAAGAAACCCATCAGCTACTGTTGATTCTTATTGAAGCTGACTGGCCAATAGATGAACAGGATAAGGTTAGGCTGGAGAGGCAAACTGAGAATGCTGCGGGAGGGGGAAGAAGAGCTGAGTCTGAGGAGTCACAAGCAGATGCAGAAAGAAACAAGATGGGCATGCTGTGCTGAGAAAAGGTACTACATCATGTGGCAAAGTATAGATAAGAAATATGGGTTAACATAAATGTAAGAGTTAGCTACTAACAAGCCTGAGCTAGTGCTGAGCATTTATCATTATTATTAAGCCTCTTTGTGGTTACTTGGGAGTGGCTTTACACGGCAGAAACTTTTGCCAACAGCCACCCAGCTCCCAAATAATTCCAGAGACACATTCTTTCTTATGAATGCCTGGCCTTATGTTGGCTTTAGCCAGCTTCTTCTTAAATTTCTAGCCAGCTTTTCTTAAATTATCCCATCTAACTTTTGCCTGTGGACTTTATCTTTCTCTATTTTATATACCTTCCTTAACTTCTTTCTTACTCCATGGTTTGCTGTGTAGCTGAGTAGCTGGCCCCTGATGTCCTCTCCCTTTCTTTTCTTGTTCCTCTCTCTTCTCTTTTTCTCCTATTTGTTCTCTCTGCCTGGCAGCCCTGCCTATCACTTTCCTGTCTAGCTCTTGATTGTTTATCTCTTTATTAGATCAATCAGGTATTTTAGGCAGGCAAAGTAACATAGCTTCACAGAGTTAAACAAATGCAACATAAAAGAATGCAACACACCAGGTGGTGGTGGCGCATGCCTTTAATCCCAGTACTTGGGAAGTAGAGGCAGGCGGATCTCTGTGAGTTTGAGGCCAGCCTGGTCTACAACAGCTAGTTCCAGGACAGGCTCCAAAGCTACAGAGAAACCCTGTCTCAAAAAACCACAGAAAAAGAATGCAACACATCTTTGCATCATTAAACAAATGTTTCACTGCATAAACAAATGTATCACAACTTTAACTGACATTCCACAGCACAAAGCCATGGTTGAGATGATGCATGTGAAATTCTGAGCACTAGGCCATGTAGCAGGTGTTCTTGGACTGCCAGGCCCAAATCATGACTCAGAGACTTATTATTAATTGTAAATGCCTGGCCTTAGCTTTAGGCTTGTTTCTAGCTAGTTTTTTTTTTAACTTAAATTAACCCATTTCTATTAATGTGTGTGCTGCCCTGAAGCTTGTTTACCTTGTCTATATATTGTCCATTCTGCTTTCCTGTTCCCTCTGTGTCTGTCTGTATGACCTCTTGCTGGCTGGTCACTGGCTGGCTGCCCATCTCCCCTTTTCTCTCTGCCTGACAGCCCCACCTATCCCTCCTTTGCCTAGCTACTGACCATTCAGCTTTGTAGAGGCAGGCGGATCTCTGTGAGTTTGAGGCCAGCCTGGTCTACAACAGCTAGTTCCAGGACAGGTGCCTCAGGCAGGCAAGGTGAAACAGCAACATGTCTTTACATAGTTAAACACATGCAGCATAAACAAATACAATGTATCTTTACATAGCTAAACAATTATTCTGTAACACAAACAAATGCAACACATCTTTACTTGGTTAAACAAATACTCTATTCCACAACAAAGCCAGACACAGAACAAGCTCCCAGTAGGCTCACTAGGCACTTGCTTATTGATTTCCTGACTTCATCCTTCACATTCCATCACTTTGTTCCCCTTTCTTTCATGTCTCAGTTTGCTATTTGCAATTATTCCTGGCAAATTTTATTTGAATTTCAACTGAGTTATTTCTTCTTCTACTTGTTGTCTTTGATTGCTCATTGTTGCCATGCAACTATAAAACATGCTATCTTTAGTGCTAAGGAAAACTGCATAGCATTTAACAAATCCTGTGTTTATTTTTTCCTAAGTATTTGCTTGCTGGATCCATCCACAGTGGGTATGTGGGACAGGGTGGAGACCATGCATGTTTTTTCAAAACTAATGTAATCAGAGGCTATATTTCCTGGGACAACTAGTAAATTTACCTTATGATTCATTTAATTACCATATATTGTCTTATAGCTGAAATAATATTGTTTTCAGCAGATATAGGAGTATAGTAATTTGTGAATTTTAATGACTCACTTATATTTGGTCCTACAGTTGATACTTTACTATTGTTAGAAATGCCAAATGCTAGTGAATGGAAGAAACAAAGATGGGCAATTTGGGCTGCACTATAACCCTAGATGCAAAATAAAACTTAATACTTTTTTTTTAAACTGTGCTGAGATCAGAAGGTCTCGTGCATTTTAGATTAGCACTCTATCATTGACTCACATACCTAGCCTGATACTCCCAGTTGCATTTTATTAGTTCATCTTAGGCTGCATCAAAGGGAAATCTAATCCATTCAATTATACTTATGGGTACCTATTATACATATAACACAATAAAAATTTAAACAGGACACTAAAAAGAAACATGAAATGCTTTCTACCATTGAGAACTGTCTAGTTAGATTCAACAATTCAGTGTGCATGGGAAAAGTCAGGATATATAAACATAAAGACTCCACCAGGAGACTCTCAGACCTGATGAGCAGTTTTAGCAAAGTAGCAGGATACAACGTCAACATACAAAAACTGGTAACCTTTCTATTTATAAGTGATGAAGACACCGAGAAAGAAATCAGGGAAAACTCCTATTCACAGTAGCTTCAAGACAAACACCCCTTCCCAAACAAACAAAGTGAGAATAAACCAGTCCAAGGATGGGAAAGGCAGAAGACAATGAAAGCTTTAGACACAGAAGATAGAAATTGAATGAAAACACTAGAAGATGGAAAGACTTCCCTTGCTCATGTATTGACAGAATTAATATTGTGAGAATGGCTATACAACTGGAAACAATGTCTAGACTTGATGCAAATATCAATAAATCCTTTACAGTATTAAAAACCCCTATAATTTATATAGAAGCAGAAAAGATTCCAAGTATCTAAAGCAATTCTTAAAAGAAAGAACAATGCTGAAGATAACACAATACCTGATCTCAAACTATACTACAGAGCCACAGTAACCAAAACAGCATGGCACTGGTGCAAGGCAGGTGTCTAGACTAGTGGAACAGAACAGAGCACCTGGAAATTAACCCATACAGCTACTGACAACTAATTCATCCTTTTTATATTTGTGTGTGTGTTTACCTATCTTGTGTGTGGTAGTCTGGTATTGTACCGACTGAACTACATCCCCAGTCCTCCCAACATCAACACTTTACTCTGCTTCTTTTGGTATTTTATTGGATAATCCTATTTTTACTAGGTGTGGTAGCAAGCTCTGCTTTTTGTTTTTTTTGTTTTTGTTTTTGTTTTTGGGACAGGGTTTCTCAGTGTAACAGCCCTAGCTGTTCTGGAACTAGCTCTTGTAGACCAGGCTGGCCTCAAACTCACAGAGATCCTCCTGCCTCTGCCTCCCAAGTACTGGGATTAAAGGCATGCACCACCACCGCCCTGCAAGCTCTGCTTTTCTAACAATCCAGAGACTGAGGCAGGATGATTTTGAGTTACAGGCAAAAAGAAAAGAAACACCCACCTTTTTCTCCTTGAAGGGTTTCTGAGGTTCATATTCCACGTTCCCAGATCTTCACGATGCACCTGACACACACCCTGTGATGACCCTCCTGCTTTTATTAAATCAGACCTCTCTGTCACTCTTAATGATAAGTTCTCTAACTTTCACTTGAACAGAGTGCACCATTTATTTAGACTTTTTTTGCTTATTACTTTTTTTTTTTTAAAAAAAACCCACGATTTCTCTTACCTTGTTTAGCCTCAAACTTAAGATAGACCCTGTCTTAGCTTTTGAAGTGCTAGGCTCACAGGTGCTGCGACCACACCTGGCTTTCCTCTTTTCTTATTAGGCTAAGACTAAACGATACTATTTGGTGCTGTATACATCAGAATCAGAAAGACAAATTCAAATGCGAAGATTATGTGGCAGAATCAGGTTCGGTTATTCAGATGAACCAGAATGTTGAATATGTTCACAGTGTGTGTGTGTGTGTGTGTGTGTGTGTGTGTGTGTGTGTGTGTGTGTGTGCATATGTGCATGCAAAGGCTAGAAGTCAATGTCAGGTGTCTTAGTTGCTTTCCACCTATTTTTTGAAGCAGGGTGTCTCACTGAACCAGAAGCTTGCCGACTTGTCTCAACTGGCTGGCCGATAACTCAAGGATTCTCCGTTCTCTGCTTTCTTGGTTTGCAAACCCATGCCACTGTGCCCTGTTTTTCCATGGGTGCTAGGAACTAACGTGGGTCCTCATGCTTACACAGCAAGCACTACCACCAGCTCCCTCTTCAGCTCCCAGGTCACAACCACAGACCCCTCCCCCCCTCCCCCGAACATCTACTAACTTTATCTGGAGAAACATGGATTTTCAGGACTGGGTTTTCAGGAGAGGTGATGGGAGATAAAAAAACAAAACAAAACAAAAACAAACTTAGTTTGACAACTCAAAGATGTTTGAACTTGGACCGCAGTGCACGTTGGGTCTATTCACGTTCGTGGAGGATGAAGGAAGAAAACACGCACTAGAACGAATGTAATGAGTTGGACACAGTCCTAGGCTTCCTTTAGACCATACCCTTCCTGTTTGACCGAACTGCAGATCATGGGGTTTGGCCAACACTATCTGTTGAACTGAGTTAGTGCAATCATTTGGGGGAGAACACAGGGAAGCGAGAGAACGGTTGGATAAGTCTGGGAAACACCCAGAAAGCAGCAACTCGGCAAAAGTGGAGGTGGGACAAACACCAGCGCGGATCCCTCAAAACTCCTGGTGGGTAGACCGAAAGGGGTAATTAATTAGGTGATGTCACGGGCTAACCGTACAGGGAGCGCAGTCTGCTCACGGGTAGGCTCTCAGCAAACGCTTCTTTGGAAAAGTACAGCCGCTGGAGGAAAGAGCAAGGATAGGAGAAGAATGCGTTGCTGACCGTCTGTGGCCTCGGGGGCTGAGGAAGAAATCCACAGGTACCTTAGAGGTAGACAGCCTTGGTCTGGGGAGATGGCGCCGTGGGTGAAGTACTTGTGCCAGTGTGAGGACAGAGCTAGGAATCCCCAGAGCCCTTAGAAAGCCTGACACGGTCGACTGCGTGTCTGCAGTCCCAGCGCATCTGTGGTGCGGTGGAAGGTGGAGAAGGGAGAAACCCCAGAAACTCTCGGGTCAAATGCCCTCGTGCGCATAGCAGCAGACAAGAGACCTTATTCTCAAATAAGGTGGCAGGTGAGGACTGGCACCCAAGGTTGTTCTTGAGCTCCACATACACACTTGCAGTATACAGACAGATGTGTGCAGGAGCGTGCGCACGCTCTCTCACACATTTTTAAAAAGAGAGCCTTGAGTGTTGAAATCAGATGGGGTTAGATGAAAGATTGCTTCAGAGCTTAGAGACTGAGGTGGATAGAGTCACTGGCAAGGCATGGGGAACTGAGGGCACACACGTCTCAGCGAATGGCCACAGCTCTCTGAGCATGCCGGACAATGAACTTGGGAGTGTTGAAAACCTACGTGGACCTGGCTGAGGGGTTTGAACTTGACAGGCTCTCAAGGTTGTGTGAGTTTCTTACACAGGTGAGGAAGGGTGACTTCTGTATGAATGCCTGTAGACAGTCACAGGCTGTGGTTACCTGAATGTGGCCAAATGCCACCTCTACTACAATTTCCCTTTTAAAGTTAGCCCACAGAGTTATGAGCTTCCTTGTGGCGTTTCCATGCACGCAGGCCATCGCTCTTTGTTCCTGTGTCTCTTCCCCCACTGATCTCTTTCACGTCATGTGTATTCCAGTACCCTGTCCCCACTTCTCAGTTTCCTTTCAGCTTGCATGCCCCCTCCCATGTATAGATTCTATGTATGAGAAAAGAAAAACATGTAACATTTTCCTTTTGGATACAGGCCTAATCTGCATAATGTAGAGGGCATAACATAATGTCTTCTTTCCATCTTTTAATTTTCCTGAAATATTATAATTTATGAGACATTTAGTCTCTAGCCCAGGCTGGCCTTTAACTTGTGGCACTCACCCAGCCCCAGCCTTAATAGCACGGGGGATTACTGGCTCGAACCACTGTATCTAGCTGAAAGTCCAGATGATGAAAGGCAAGGCAGGGCCAGCATGCTAGTTTTTTGGTTTCTTTGTAAGCATCCCCAGGCCTTCATAGAAATCAGTTCTTTTTCACTCAGAGGAGGCCTGGGCGGAGAAGGGAGTTGACCCGCCCTGCATAGCTTTCCTTCTGACCGAGCCACGGAGAGCGGTGACTGCTTTGCTCAGGTGCCCTGTCCTCCACTGGGAGGGGGCCTGAAACCTGCGCCGCCAGGCGGAAGCGTTGCTGCCATTGGCCCAGCAGCCGCTGTCACCTGCACGGAGCCCAGGGCCGGAGCGCAAAGTCCGTTGTCCGAGACCAGCGAGCTGGCGCGGGCAGCACAGGTGGTCCACGCCATCGGTCCTGCAAGATGCCGCTTGGACTGCGCGGGAAGAAGAAGTCGGCCAAGTCCAAGGAGACGGCGCGGCTGGTGGAGGGCGAGAGGTCGAGCGTCCGCGAGGGTGTCCCCGGACCCCCAGCTCCGGCACGCAAGCTGGTGTTCCACGCACAATTGGCACACGGCAGCGCCACGGGCCGAGTGGAGGAGTTCTCCAGCATCCAGGAGCTCTACGCCAAGATCGCTGGCGTGTTTGAGATCGCGCCGTCCGAGGTAAGCGCAGGGAGCGCAGCCTGTCTGTAGCCCAAGCTGGTGGCGCAGTCCCCCGAGCCGCAAATCACTTACAGGGTGGGGTCGGTCCCCAGTGCCTCCCGGGAAGAGAGAACTCTAGGAAAAGGGCAGTCCTGGGGCCGGATGAAACTATCCGTTCAGGTCCGGATTGTGGGTCACGGGGGTCGGGCGACTAAGACTTTCTTTTGTTAAGGAGTAGGCAGGCCTTAGACGTGCCTAGGTCCTGTCGTTCAGGATAGGATGTGCGCCGGCACCTTCCGGGACTCATATCTGCCTGGACAAATGAATGCCCTCCATCGGAACTGAACTTTACTCTTAGGCTCTCTGTCATTAAGTTGCACTGGGAGTCTAACCAGAGATAAAGGGGAGGGAAAAAAATTGAAGTGGCTTCCTGGACATACCAGAGTAAAGGGGAAAGATGTCCCGGAGCGTACAAGGTGAAGCTCATTTTCCCCACCACTGCTTTTCTTAACAGACCCAGAAAGAAATGCTTTGGTGGTAAAAGAAATTAAAAACCTGGGTTGAAGCCGGGGAGTGGTGGCACACGCCTTTAATCCCAGCACACGGGAGGCAGAGGCAGGCGGATCTCTGTGAGATCAAGGCTCCAAAGCTCCAGAGGAACCCTGTCTTGAAAAAATCAAAACGAACAAAACGAAACAACAACAACAAAAATCTGGGTTGTTATTCCAAGGGAGGTACCTCAGAATATCAGCCAACTGTCGAACTAGCAAGTTTTCACGGAAGAGATCAGTTTCATTTTTCCAAGGTATCTTTGAAAAGGGACCAAGAAAATTTAGCGGAAATGTATGGTGCCTGGAACTGGACTTGACCAAGGTCCTATCTTGAATGTATTAGTTTATGGGAATTTTTATTGACCCTTTATGTTTACCCAAAATAGCTACCTGAAAATTCATTTGTGAGATAAATGTTTTGGCGCTTCGGTCAAAGCAGGAGACTCTTGAGTTCAAATTCCTGAACTCAACAACGTGCTTTGCCTCCCATTGGTAGGTAACCCCAGTGCCTAGGGAGGCTGATGCCTAGGGCTTGAGTCAGCCTTGGCTACTGGGAGTGTTATAGGCTCCTGCGACAACTTGTCTCAAAAAAGGAGGAGGAGGAGAAGAAAGAAGTGAACAGCGTCCAAGAAACAATTCTCGGAGCTGTCCTCTGGCTTGCACATGCACCTGCACACGTGAAAGCATTTTATTAACTCTTGTGTGAATGTGTGCGCTTGCACAGACACACACACATTTTGTCTCTTTAGGAGTACAGACTTTTGTTGCTGTGGGCTTCCAGAAGTGTAGAAAGAGCAACTTCCAGTTGACGTAGAGTGGCCTGCATACCTCTATAGTCGGAGGCTGCTTGTTCCTTCCTGTCTGCCCAGAACTGAAATAACCACATAGAAATTGTATTAATTAAAACACTGCTTGGCCTATTAGCTTATTCATATTTTAGCTAGCTTTTTTTTTTTTTTTGGTTTTTTGAGACAGGGTTTCTCTGTAGCTTTGGAGCCTGTCCTGGAACTAGCCCTTGTAGACCTTGAACTCACAGCAATCCGCCTGCCTCTGCCTCCTGAGTGCTAGGATTAAAGGCGTGCGCCACCACCACCTGGCCTTTAGCTAGCTCTTATATCTTAAATTAACCCATTTCCATTATTTTGTATTTTTCCATGACCCTCGTGTTTTACCAGTAAAGGTCCCTGGTGTCTGTCACCTTCGGCAGGCACTACTTAGCATCTCACTGACTCCGCCTACCCTCTCTCTATATCTTTTCCAGCCTGGCTATATTCTGTCAAGCCATTGGCCAAAAGCAGTTTCTTTATTAACCAATGGTATTCACAGCATACAGAAGGGAATCACATATCACACATCTGTTTTATAATTAATTGTGTGTATGTATGTTTTCTTTTTAAAATTAGTTGTTTATTGGATCTGTTTAAATGAAATTGAGGTCAAGGTGGAGCTTCAATAAGAAAAGAGTTACTTTTATTAATTTTTGAGATTAAACCAATTGTTTTATGTGTGTGGGTTTTCTGGGAGCATGTGCCTGGGGAGCCAGATTCCCTGGGACTGGAGTTACAGATGCTAGCGAGCTGCCGTGTGGGTGCTAGAAATCAAACCAGGGCTGTCTGCAAGATCTGTCAGGGCTCTTAGCCACTGAGCCATCTCTCCAGCCCCAAGAAAAGGAATTTTAAAAAGTCTAACTCTTGGTTCTTTCAGGGTTCCCAGGCTCTAAGGACAAATCAGAAGCCTTTTTGTTAGTTGCTTATTTTAATAAAGGCTCACCAACGTAACACTTCAAAGTGATTCTTTCCTTTAACCTTCCCAGATGAGGTAGGTGCCAGGCTAACCAGATACAGGTGACTGTGGAGCCAGGTTCTAGTCCTGTGTAGCTGGGTGGCCCTGGCCAAGGCTGACTTCTGGAGATGAGGATATCTACCAACGAGGCTGTCAGACAGACTTGAGGAGTCTTTGTGCAAACATAGCAGATTGCAACGGATGTGGTCAGTGCTCTGAGACCTGTAAATAATACCACTGATACAGGCCGGCTGACGTGCGAAGAGGTTGGGCCTTGACTAAGGTCAAGTAGCTTGGGACTAAAGAGCAAGGTTTCTCTTTAAGCTTGGGTCCTCTGGTTCCCAAACTAGGGAATTTGTTAAGCTCTGGGCTGTAACCACTAGGGACTCCAGACCTAGTGTTTTACGTGAGCATTTTCCCTTATCGCTTATCTTATTATTATTCTTAGTCAATCTGCTTAAGCCTTAAGAAGTAAGTATTACTGTATCTTGCTTCACAGAGAGGAACCTAGGGCTTTGAGGTTCAGGTTCAAAACCACACCTGGCAAATGGCAGAGCCCATGTGTAAGCCCATCTTTTTCCTGACCCCAGATTCTACAAAGCTGCGTTGATAACCAGTTTTTCCAGTCTTTTAGCAATAGCTTGATAAACACAGTCTTTGTTTTTGGTCCCGGGTGCACTGATTTGCAAGATAACATTCCAAAGCAAATAATAAGCATGAGGTGTTTCGATGTGCAAAGTCCGTAAACCCATTTTTATAGCAGCAATATGTGTATATTAGGGTGTTTATGTGCATAACCAACATTAGTTCTCCATCTGGATTATAAAAACTGAATGGTGGGTGAGATAGCTTTGTGGGTAAAGGCCTTGCTGCCAAGACTAACCCCTTGAATTCTACCCTCAGGATCCACATGGTGGAAAGATAATGGACTCTTCCAAGTTGTTCTCCGACCTCTATACTTGGACTGTGGCACAGGGGCACCCCCCCCAAATAAGTGAAAAAAACCAACCATACATAATGAGAGTAATGAGTACACGCAGCACAGAGTATCTGTCACCTTCTCCTTCCTGGGAAGCAATTGTCTCAATAGGGCTCCTGGAGGGAGAGAGTCACATCTTCAGTGGTGTTAATACTTGGGAGTCACCCATACTCCAGTGGATAGCGCCACACCCATGCTCTTGAAGGCAGCCCTAGCTAAACTCAAAACGATATGAAGGTGGGAGGGAGAATTGCTGGCAAGAGGTGGGGCTTGGCAGGCGTGGGGGGGGGTAAGAAAGCATGGGAGGGGAGTTTGACCAGATTGCGTTATACACATGCGTGAAATTGTCAAATAATAAGTTTATTTGTTCACCATTGTCTAGTGTAAACACGCCAGTAGCTGACGCTGAAACTGAAGTTGCTTAATGAAATCAAGATCACATCACACGGTTCTGTGACCTTCACGCCCGTTGCACACACTTTCTGTACTAAGTAAACTAAAAACAAAACTGAAAACCTTCAGATGTATATTAAGAGGCTCAAGGATCGCAAGTTTGAGGCCAGCCTGGGCTACAGAGCAAGTCTGGAGCCAGTTTGCGCTACGTACGTGGCAAGATCCTGTCTCAATAAACAAAGCAAAAGCTGGGAGGTGGTGGCCCATGCCTTTAACCACCAACACTGGGGAGGCAGAGGCAGGCAGGTCTTTGTGAGTTCAAGGCCAGTCTGGTCTACACAGCAAGTTCCTGCACATCCAGGGCTACACAGAGAAACCCTGTCTTGAAAAACAAACGAACAAACAAAAACCAAACTAAACCAAAACAACAACAACCAAAAAACCCCACAAACAACAACAGCAAAAAGCACACCACAGGGATTCCGTTCCCTACCCTATTCTCCAATGAGGAACGTGGTGATGTACTCTTGCTTTTTGAGATGTTAGTGTATACAAAACAAGAATCTCTCCTCTTCAGAGAATGGCATAGACAGTGAACTCAGAAGCCTTCTGACTCCAGATAAGTGGCACAGGGACAGGAGAGGCACTGTACCAAGAGCTACACTCCTTCCTGGGAGGAGGAGAGAGTCTGAGGTCAGGTGAGGCAGATGCAGGCAAGCTTCCAGACACTCCTATGTGCTCAGCTGTGCTAGGCATGCAGTGGGCGGCGTGGCCACTCTGTTCTCACTGGGTTTTGTCTCACTTTAGAGTTGGACCGAGCGTACCTCTGAGAAGTTAAGCAGCTTTCCCAGAATCTGTAGGCTCACAGGAGCCAAGACTTGATTTCAATTTCCTGGTTCCAATTGTTTACATAGAAGCTGGGAAGTTCTTAGTAATTGCGCTCAAATTCTAAATACAAATCCAGGAAAACTGTTTTTTTGAGACAGGGTTTCATTATGTAGTCCTGGCTGATCTGCAATTTGGCATGTAAACCAGGCTGGCCTTGAATTCACAGAGATCCACCTGTCTATGCCTCCTGAATGCTGGGATTAAATGTGTATGCCACCATGCCTAAAAATTAAAATCAAATGTTTATTTCTTAAATTTTTGTATGTATGGATGTGAGCCTACATGTATATATGATGTATGCAGTGCCCTTGGGGTCCACAAGGAGCATCAGATCTCCTGGGGCTGTAGTTATGGATGGTTGTGAGCCCCCATATAGCTGCTGGGATTTGAACCTGGGTCCTCTGCAAGGGTGGCCAGTATTCTTAACCACTGTGCCATATCTCCAGCCAAGGAAAACCTTTTAAGCAAATAGTTTTTCAACTCAGACACAAAGATACTTGTTGCCCTTGTACCCAAAAGATGTTGGATTAGTCATTAGGAAAATGCAAGTCAAAACTCCATTGAAATCAATTATCAAATTCAGAATTGTTCTCATTAAGAAAAAAAGTAGCAGGGTTGGCAGTTTGGCTTAGTGGTAAAACCCTTGCCTTACAAACTTAGTGACCTGGAACCATATCAAGGGGGAAGAATCAACTCTGCAAAACTGTCCTCTAACCTACACATGTGCCATCTGGCATATATGCACTCTTTTTATCATGTGCGTGCGCACACACACAAACACACACAAAATTACAGCAACCACAATAATAAACAAAACCAAGCATTGGGCAGGGGGAGGAAGGAGAGCCATAGAGGTGCCTACACAGCCGTGTGTATTGTTGCACTGTTCCTAGTAGCTGAGCTATGACATCAGCTTAGGTGTCTGTCGATGGATGGACAGAGAAAATTATATATGTATGTGTGTGCATGTATGTATAATATACACACACTTAATGGAGCTTTATTCAACTATAAAGAGGAATGCAATTATGTCATTTGAAGGAAAACAGAGCAATTGTAGATAAACATTGTGTGAAAGAAGCCAGACTCAGACAAACATTGAAGATTTTCACATATATATGTATATACATATGCTAGATTATATAAGATGTACGTGTACATACATAATAACATATATATGTGTCATGAAAGTAGACACAAGGCTGTGGTTAAAGGAAGGGTCCTTACAGGATGGGGAGTGTATGAGAAGTGATCACAGTCAAAGCACATGATATTTTTGAATGAAATCATCTCTAGGGAACCCTTCACGACGCACAGCGAACATATGCAAAACCAAGAAGGCGCTGCTGTGAGCTGACTTTTGAGGGTTTCGGCTGTCTGGTGGCCCCTGGAGGAGGAAGGGAAGGAAGCCTGTGAATTGCTTTGCATTTGTTACTGATGTTGGTTGGGTGCAGACTATTGTGATCATTACATAGAAACAGATGGTCAATTATGCAAAAAGCCTCTTGCTGGTGCTTCCCCCCCCCAAACAACTAAATGAGCAATTCAGTAAAAAGAGAGAGAAAAAGAAAAAAGTAAGTAATTGACTCTAAAAGGCTGGTTAACTCATCGCACAAATGAAGGCTATCTCTTCAGAAAGTCGAATGACATTTTCTACTTTTCATTTTCTCTGTGTGCATATGTATGTTGGAGAATGGACTGTGGGTGTGTTTGTGCATGTGGGTGGTATATGTGTGTGTATTGTATGTGTGTGTATGTAGATGTGTGTGATATGGTGTGTGTGTCTGTGGTATGGTGTCTGTATGTGGTGTGTGTGTGTATGTGGTATGGTGTGTGTGTGGTATGTGGTATATGTGTGTATAGATGTATGTGGTATAGTATGTGTATGTGGTATGGTATGTGTGTGTGGTATGGTGTTTGTATGTTGTGTGTGTGTGGTATATGTGTGTATAGATGTATGTGGTATAGTATGTGTGTGTGTGGTATGTGTGTGGTATGGTGTGTGTATGTGATATGTGTGTGGGGGGATGGTGTTTGTATGTGGTATGGTGTGTGTGTGGTATGTGTGTGTAGATGGGTGTGGCATGTGTATGCATGTTTGGCTCATGCACATGAAAGTGTACACATGTTTGAATACAGAAGGCAGAGCAGAATCGGAGCTGTCTTCCTCTGTTCTCTGCCTTATTGCCCCGAGACAGAGCTACTCACTGAATCTGACCATCTCCTCTGCACCGGGCTGAGTGACCAGTGGGATCTTGGGATCTTTCCATCTTTGTCCCACGACATTGGGCTCACGGGCATGCATAGCTATACTCAACATTTTACATACGTGTTGATTTGAATGCAGGTCCTCAGGCTTGTACAAGCACTCTTAACCACTCAGCCATTTCCCCAACCCCTAAAGTATTTTTAAAAATATTTAGGTTACATAAAGGAGTTGAGTCACTGTGGCCATAGCTCTTGAGCGTGGTAGTTGTACATTTTGTTGGAGAGGCGTTTTGAATATTTAACTACTGTAACTGTTCAGCAAGTAGGTGGTGGCTGTTACGTCTTCTAAATCCTTATCATGAGGAAAGACTACAGGAGCAAGTCATATGCTCAAATGTGGTTAGAAATTTGTATATCCAGAAACTAGAACCTCAGACTCAGTTTCTTTTTTCTTTTTTTTAGATTTATTTATTTATTATGTATACAACATTCAGCCTCCATGTATGCCTGCACGCCAGAAGAGGGCGCCAGATCTCATTACAGATGGTTGTGAGCCACCATATGGTTGCTGGGAATTGAACTCAGGACCTCTGGAAGAGCAGCCAGTGCTCTTAACCTCTGAGCCATCTCTCCAGCCCCCAGACTCAGTTTCTTTACAGGCTTCAGGAAATATTTCTGTGGTCTTGATTAGTGCTTGTGACGGGTTGTTTCTCTCCTGCCCTCCAGTTCCTGAATAACCACTCTCAGGCTTAATATTAATTACAAACTGTTTGGTCTATTAGCTCAGGCTTATTATTAACGAGCTCTTACAACTTAAATTAACTCATTTCTATTATTCTATATTTTGCCATAAGGCTCGTGACTTGTCACCTCACATCTCGCTTCTCCAGCAGCTGCTGGGATCTCCCTGACTCCACCTTCTTTCTCCCTGTCTTTCTGCTTGGATTTCCCGCCTGGCTCTATTCTACCTGGTTATTGGCTAAATCAGCTTCTTTATTAACCAATGGTAATAAGACATATTCACAGTGTACAGAAGGGCATCCCACATCATTTCAGACTTTTAAAAATACTTTGTAATGTTTGCATATGCATAATGGAATGTCTTCGGGAAAGAACCTAAGTCTAAACAGAAAATTAACTTATGTTTTATACATACTTTATAACACACAGCAAAATTGATTTTATGCCTTGTAGTCACCTTATACGCAGCCTGAGTGTAATTTTATACAGCACTCTGAGTGTATGCCCAGATTTTGTCTGTGTCCCAAACCTGAGGTCAGGTGTGAAACTGGTGGATTTTTTTTTACTTGTGCCAGGTTGACACTTACAAAGTTTCAGGTTTGGCAACATTTTGGCTTAGAGAAATGCAACCTTTATCAGTTTGTGTAGTTAGATGCCAAGTGGCTCATCGAATGCGTGAGTGGCCCATCTAGCCATTGGCTGTCTCTTGGCATACACCAATGTCAAGCCAGCATCATCGCCCTTTGAGATGGAGGTCTCACTCTGCTGCACAGACTTGCCTCTCACTCCTGGCTTCAGTCAATGCTGTCTGGCGAGTAGCTAGGACCGTGGACATGGGTCACCACGTCAGGCCAAAACCACAATATGTGATTTTAAAATTTAAAGCTCTCCATTTCCAAATGCTTAAAGGGAAAACAGCCAGTGTTCTTCCCAGGGTGTTTGTTCCCATCTCTGGAGCCTGCTCTCACCTTCCACCTTATTGAGGAAAAGTTTCTCTTTTTTTCTGCCACTAAATGTACTTCAGGCCCACCATCTTCTTTATTATTCCATGTTAAGCACCTTTATTTTATTTTGTAGACATCAACATGAAAGGCAAGAAGGCAAACACTACGAATGGGCTGGGAATGGGGCCCAGGCTTGCAGTCTTGGGACTCAGAAGACTATGCTAGGAGGATCCCAGCTTTGAAATCAATATGGGTGGAATAATGAGTTCTAGGTTAGCCTGGGCTGTATAGCGAGATCCTGTCTCAAAAATGAATCTTAAAATCAAAACAAAGCAAAACAAATTCCCTGAACAACAACAAAACCCAACATAAACGACAGCTGCCTAGAGGGCTCACTATGTAAACGCGTCTGGTGTTAGGCAAGCATGGAGGTTCTTCACCAGCTTCTGGCTGGTTGGCCAGTGTTACCTCCCATCTCCCTGTAGGAAGCCTGGGATTACAGATACGCTCCAGGTTTTGATTAGGTGGCTCCCGAGACAGGACTCAGGTCATCAGGGACTAAGGGATTGAGCCACATTCTCATCCTGTGCTCCCCTCTCTTAGATTTAGGATTCCTGTTTCTCCTGTATAGACAAACTCTGTCAGAGCTGCTGTCTCTAATGGAATGCAGTTACTATCTCATTCTGGGTTCAGAATCCTCCCATGGCTTCTCATCTTATTCGAAAGAAAAGCCAGAGTACTATGAAGTCCAGGCCCCATGTTTTCTATGCCATTGTTCCTTCTGGCCTAGCCAGCCTGGCTGTGTGTTAGTTCCTGAATGCTGGAGGCCCCTGAGGGCTTTTGCAGGACTGTTGGCTTTAACTGGCTTCCGGGAGCTGTGCTTCTTGGCAAGACTAACCTTGCTCCCTATACATAGAACCCTCTAATTACTGCCTTGCTTAGTTTTCCTCCACTCCATTCTACTGTCCCAACTGTATGACTTTACTTTTTATCCTGTGCCACCGATAGAAAGGAGAATAAAAGCTCCACAGGGGCAAGGTCTTCCATTTTCTTTGTTCCCTGACACCACTCCAAGGGCCTAAAAGCTGTGCCTGACCTGGAACATCCTTGGAAATTTTGTTTTGCTTCATGTGTTTTTTTTGAGTCAAGTGCTATGCAGCCCAAGCCGTCCTCAAACCCAAAGCAATTCTCCTTCCTCAGCCTCATGAGTGCTGGGGTACAGGGTGGGCCATCATGCCCAAGTTATGGCATGCCCGAGACTGAACCCAGGGCTTTGTGCACGCTAGGCAGGCACCCCACCAACCGAACTATAGCCCCAGCTCCATGGTTTCATACTTGTTATTAAAAATGTATGTGTTGAATAAAAGAATCGTCACAAATTTAGTGTTTAAATTCTGCATCATTAGCATTAAAGCTTTAGCACTGATGATTAATGCAGATAATAACTTTTTATATTGGATGGGGGACAACTGACTGTCCTCAGTGGGGAAAATGAGAAACATATCTTTAGCCTTTTTTCTTTATTTTCAATTTAAATCTGTGTGTGTGTGTGTGTGTGTGTGTGTGTGTGCGTGCGTGTGTGTGTGTGTGACATGCACACGAGCACGTGGGTGCACACACACCTTCGTGTGCAATGCAGAAGCAGAGGGAGATGTTGGGTGTTTCCTTTTATTGCTTTCTATTTCTTGCCTTGAGACATGGTGTCTCATTGAACTGGAAGCTTGCCCTTTGGGCTAGGCCAACTGGCACCCAGCTTCCAGGATCTGCCTGTCTCTGTCCCACAGTGCTGGTGTTGTAGACATACATGGCCATGCCCAACTGGAGTCAAATTCAGGTTTTTATGCTTGCACATCTCCCTTTACTATAAAAAAATGGTATGTGTTTAAGGTGTAAAACAGGGCATTTGATAGATGGATATGGTGCAATTATGGCAGTCAAGCTAATTAGCATATTCACCGTAAATGGTGACATTCACAGCTGTTTGCGAGCAGAGTCACTTCCTAGGTGACTTCTAGCATATGGGCAGCTGCCTTCGAGGCTTAGAAGCACTTTCCTTTCTTAGCTCTTTGGCACCAGCATCAGGCTGTGGAGTTCTGGAGAATACAAAATGTTATCCAATCTTTACTATTTCCCAGCGACACAGAAAACGAGCAGGTAGAGCTGCTCTTGACCTGACTCATACATGTGAATGCCTTGACCTGACTCATACATGTGAACGCCTTGACCTGACTCATACATGTGAACTCCAGGAAGAACGGGGAGGGGGGCTGGGACTTACAGCACCTTCCCCCCCCCTCCGGGACAGGATGGCCACAGAATGGCAGGACTTGGAATTTGGAATTAATGTTCCTGTTGATTTCTGAGGACAATGAAGTAAGCCCAGCAGAGTGTGAGGGAGAAATGTAGGTGACGCTCAGCAGGTATGCACGGTAGCTTTGGTAGCTTCCTGTTGCGCAGAAATAGCCCCTTCCAAAAGTGGCTGCCAGGTAAAATCACCCCAAGACTACAGTGTTTCCCCCTGATAAACAGCTTTATCAAGGTCCATGGTTGTAAGATCAACACCGCTTCCTGAGCACGCAGAGGGCAAACCTGTGCTTTGATGACCTTGCCCTCAAATCACTAAACACTAAATCTAAAACAAACCTTCCAATCTTCATTCCTTCCATCCCTTCTTTTTTTCTTTCATTTTCTCTTTCTTCTTTTCCACTTGTTTCTAATTTTAATTTTTTTGTTTATTTTTTGACAGTTTTATATATGTATATTGTGCATTTTCCACCCACTATTACCCTGTCTGGTTCCCTCCCGTTTCTGCTGTGGATCCTTCTTCCTGACAAGTTCCCTCCACTTTCATGTCCTTTTTGTTTGGACCCAGTGAGTTTAGTTAGTGTTGCTTTCATGGAGCATGAATGGGGAGTTATTTAATGGAGCGTGGGAAACTTTCCGGAACTTATGCTATTGAAGAAAAATGACCCTCCTCCACCAGCAGTGATTAATTCCCAATAACTCTTAGTTAGCCAAATGCTGTCTTACAGACATATATGCACGTGTATATGGGGGCCAGAGGTCAGCCTTGGGTGATGGTCCTCAGGTCTTGTCTATTTCAGTTTTTGAGATGGGGTCTCTTACTAACTTGGAGCCCAGCAGCCTGGATGTAATTGAGCCCCAAGACTCACCTGTCTCTATTGTTCTTGCACTGGGGTTTGCAAGTGCACGACACCATGTGTTAATTTTACTTATTTATGTGCACCGTGTGCATGCAGATGCCCGTGGAGGCCAAAAGAGGGCATCAGAACCCGTGGAACCCGTGGGGTTACAGGTTGCTGTGAACTTCCCAAACTGGGTGACAGTGATCAGTCCTTTTCAAGAAGCAAGAGCTCTTAACCATTGAGCCATCTCTCCAGCACCGCCCTCCCACCCCAGTTTAAAGTGCGGGTTATTAAAACATGAACTGAACTCAGGCCTTCACGTTTGCACAGCAAGTGTCTGAGCTATCCCTCCAGATCTTCCAGCCCAAGACCCTAAAGCTCCCCTTGGAATACAGTCTCCAGGAAGTGTTCTCATTTAGAGTTTATCATATGTAGGAGTGAACGCTGGGGCAGAATTCCTGTTGGCCTTTGGACAGGCTTTACTGATGGATCAGTGATGTGTGTACTAACGAGACACCCTGAGCTTGGTTTCCCTCACTCCACCCGTTTTCTGTTCCAATACTCCGATTCTTTGACATTTTCAATCTTTAGGGCTTCTGGTTGCTTTAATAGTCTTCTCTTTACATTTCAGACTTTTTAGTTCAGATCTCATGTATCCCAGGCTGGCCTTACATGTAGGTGAGGATGGTGTTGAACTTCTGATCACCTTGCCTCCACCATCCTGAGTGCCGGGTTACAGGTGTGTTCCACCATGCTCCGTGCTCAGGTCATGTGACATCGAGAAGCAAATCCAAGGTGTTGTGCATGTTAGTGAACTGAGTCACGTCTCCAGCCCCATGCTTAGTAGTCTTTGAGCATTCTATCCCAGTTCTGCCAAGGAACGTTCCCTATGGGCCTACCCATTTGAAAGCGACAAGTGCACACTGTACCCCGTGGCATCAGCACTGTGAGTTACATTCAGCGACTTCTCTCACTCTTCCTGAGAGCAGGGCTTTTTTTTTTTTTTTTTTTTAAATCCAGCTTCTTAAGTCACCAGATGGTTAGGTGCTCCATAAACCTTTGTTAGATCAATGTACACAGTGGATACGCTGAGGCGAAGTTGACGGTTAGACAGCGGTGGCACTGACGTCCCCTAGGGAGTGTGTGGCTTTGTTCTCTAAGCCAGGAAGCTGCAGAAATGCCTGACTCATGTTCTCCAGGTAGAGCTCAATCAACCATGCGTTTGCTCTGTTTCCCTTATAAATAATGTTCGGTTTGCTGGTATTGCTGGATTTGTGCAGTGTTGTCTGAGAACTCAGGAATGTGTCAACAATCACTTTGTGTGCTTAGTGTTCCCTTTGAGCATAAGTTCCATTGTCATGTGAAAACTTCAGGAAAATGACTCATTTTGAGAAGGAAAAGGGGAGGGCTGCTGGGACGGCTCAGTGGGTAAAGGTGCTCGTGGCCAAGCGTGGCCACCTGAGTTCCATATCTGGGGTCTGAACTCTGGATAGAACTGTTTACAGCAAATTGTTCTCTGACTGCCAAGTTCCCGCTGTGGTGTGTGCTCATATGTGCGCACACACGCAAATACACGAATAAAAGGCAAAGAACAAAAAGAAGTTCAGAGATGAGTGTATGCTGTTGAGCCGAGCAGACTAGCCTGAAGGAGCTGATTGGATGCTGGGCCCCTCACTTCTCATCGCTTCAGCTATCTGGAGTAGGCAGTAGGTGTGTTATGCGAGAGACAGAGACACCCAGATAATCTGGGGCAGTTTGTCTGTGTGCCCGTGTCTCTCTGGGCTTCTGTCCTAGAGGAACTGTCCTAGTCTGAGTGGCTAATAAGCTCCTTTCTAGGGCTGGGAGGTGGCTCAGTAGGTACAGCATCTGCCAATGTGAGGACCTGACTTTAGATTTCCAGAGCCCATGCAAAGCTGGATGTGGAGCGAGTCTATAATCCTAGTGCTCCCGCGGAAAGACAGAAAGAAGCAGGAGAATCCCTGAAGACTTTAGGGCTGGGTGTTCTGGTGAACACGGCAGTGAACAGCTAATGAGAGGCCCTGCCCCAAACAAGGGAGGACTGACATCTGAGATTGTTCTCTGACCTCCATCTGTCCTCCAGGTGTCTCATCTTGTTCATACGTGTGTGTGTGTGTGCGCGCAAACACACACACACACACACACACACACACACACACTCAAAGATGATTTTTTTTTTTTTTAGCCAAAACCCTTCTCCCTCCTTTTTCCTTTTTTGCTGGGGAACTACCTTGTTTTTTGTGCCCCATGTTATGAGTCACAAATCAGCTCTTCAGATAGAGTCTCAGCAGAGTCTCTGTGTATCAGGATCAGTGTGGGAGAGCCAGGACCCTCTAATGCCTTTGGCCCCTGGATTCAACTTAATCCTGTCTGTAATGTAATGTGGTGTAGGCAGGTGAAGACTGATGAGTCCTACAGGAGAGGAGCTGACCATGGTGTGCATTCTGAGACATCTTAAAATTTTTAAAATTTTTTAAAATTTATTTTATTGAGCTATACATTTTTCTCTGCTTCCCTCCTTTATTTTCTTCTTCCCTTCTACCCTCTCCCACGGTCCCCATGTTCCCAATTTACTCAGGAGATCTTGTCTTTTTCTACTTCCCATGTAGCCCATGTCTGTCTCCCTTAGGGTCCTCATTGTTGTCTAGGTTCTCTGGGATTGTTAACTGTAGGCTGGTTTTCTTTGCTTTATGTCTAAAAGCCACTTATGAGTGAGTACATATGATGTTTGTCTTTCTGGGTCTGAGTTACCTCACTCAATATGATTTTTTTTTCTGCTGTGTGCAACTTATGCTGGAGAGGATGTGGGGCAAAGGGAAAACTCCTGCATTGCTGGTGGGAGTGCAAACTGGTACAGCGCCTTTGGATATCAGTATGGCGATTTCTCAAAAAATTAGGAAACAACCTTCCTCAAGACCCAGTAATACCACTTTTGGGTGTATATCCAAAGGATGCTCAATCATACCACAAGGACATGTGCTCAACTATGTTCATAACAGCATTGTTTGTCATAGCCAGAACCTGGAAACAACCTAAATGCCCCTCAACCAAAGAATGGATAAGGAAAATGTGGTACATTTACACAATGGAGTACTACACAGCAGAAAAAAAGTGCATTTTGAGGAAGAGACCTGGTCAGTAGTCCTCATGACCATGAAACCCAGTAAGGACAAGTTCAACAGAACTGCCATGTATGGGCTGCCCATGCATGTGTCAGCATTGCCAGGGCATAAATTTCATTCAAAATTTCAAGTCATGCATTAGCTCATGACCCACCTGGAACATGACGTATGTTGTTCTCTAGGATGTCCATACATTGTCTTCTTTATCTGGAAGTTTTTCCGCTGCTCTTTTCTATTAACCCGTTCTTTACCTGGAGGGCACAGACCACTCAAAGCCTCCCCTTCACATCAGGACTGAAGCGGTTCCCCTCCACTGAGCATTGGTAACTTTATTTTTAAAGATTTATTTGTTTGTTTGTTTAATATGTGTAGTAAGAGGAACAAGCGGGCTGCGTCCCGCCACCCAGCTCCCGGTCGCTCGGCTACCTTACACCTGAAATAACCATACAGGAATTGTATTAATTAAATTATTGCTTGGCCCATAAGCTCTAGCCTCTTATTGGCTAACTCTCACATCTTGATTCAACCGATTTCTAATAATCTGTATGTCACCACGAGGTCGTGGCTTACCAGGAAAGATTCAGCGTGTGTGACTCTAGCGACTCCATGGTGGCCTTCTGTTCCCCTTCTTCCCAGCACTCAGTTCTGTCTACTCCACCTACATTATAGTTAAATAAGCATAGCAGAGGAGAGCACATGAGACAAATGTCACATATAGTAGAGCAGTGGAACACTCCTGAAGCCAGGAACATCAGGACCCAGACCTTGTCCCAAAAGGGCCTCCGATGTGCTTTTGAGAGTAACCACGGTCTTGGTTTTTATGGTAATGAGCCTCACACAGATCTTTATAGTTTTTAAAATACTTTTTATGAGTTAACATGTATGTCACATGTATGCAGGTGTAGAGATGGCTGGAAGAGGGCTTTGGATCCTCCAGAACTGGAGTTATAGATGGTTGTGCACTGCTATATGGTAATTAAAGCTGAGTCCTCTGTGGGAACAGCCCTGATATTTATAATTTTATTATTTCCTTATGCTTTTTTAAATTGAGGTGTCTCATATGACCCAAAATTCCATCTGTAACCAAGAAAGACCTTCAACTTCTTAACTTTTTATTACCCTTATTTATCTGTATGTGGGGTGCACTGCTATGGCATGGTCAGAGGGCAGGGTATGGGAGTTGAGTCTCTCCTTGCACCCTATAGATCCTGAAACCCAACTTAAGTCATAAGGTTTGGTGAAAGACACCTTTACCCATCTAGCCAGCCCTTGGTCTTAGTTTCTGATATTCCTCTCCCCTCTTCCTAAATTTGGGTCACTACATGACTGTACCCAAGTCCAGTCTATGTGGTGTTAGGGCTTGAACCTTAGTGTCATGTGTCAGGGCTACATGAACGCTTGGTAAAGACAATGATGTATAACTGTGTTGTAGTGACATTTCATTTGTATTTTAATAAATAAAGCTTGCCTGAAGATCAGAGAGTAAAACAGCCACATTGGTCAGCCTTACAGACCAGGCAGTGGTGACACACACCTTTAATCCCAGTAGCCACACTAGTTGGCCATAGAAATGGGGCAGTAGTGGTGCACGCCTTAATCCCAGCCCTAGAGAGAAATATAAAATGGAGGAGACAACTTTCAGACACAGTCTCATTCTGAGATTCCTGGAGGCAGGATCACCATTTCAGACCGAGGTAGAGGTAAGAACCAGTGGGCTGGCTGTTTTCCTTTTCTGTCAGGGGCCAGCCTCGACAAAAATACCTCTCTCCAGAATGGAGGTGTGGGAATTTAGAAATATAGTAAAGAATACAAAGATGTGAACAAAAATAATAAAATGCAGAAACATAGGATATTATCAGGAGGGAAGTTTTCAGTGAGTACTGAAAATTTCACCTGTGTTTAATTTCCAACTCGTTAATATACCCCTGACCCCAAAAGGTTCATTATCATACCAATTGAAAGTCATGGGCTACACTCATGCCCTAGACCAAACACTCTGTAGGCAAACCACTCCCTAGGTGGAATCCCAAGTTATTTCCATAAAGGGAACTGGAACTTAGTTGGATCCTTAGACTTTTGTTTTAAGTAGGAACAAACTACTTCCCTATTCCAGGAGCACAAGGTCTGGCAACTAGCCACACCTGTTGACAATAACCTTGAGAGAACAGAACTCTAAATTACAACTAGGTGGGCCTTTTGTCTGAGGTAGAAGCACAATAACCTTGAAGGGATTAGAAACTCCCAAACTCTCTGACCTTTGGCCTCTTTGGGCCTCCACACTTTTCTGATCTTCAGGTTGAACCCCAGTTTCTCACTGTGTGTTTTTGTTAATTGTGCTACACTGTGTGGTACCACTCTCCCCACACTATAACAAGGAAGCTGGTTAGAAGCACATTGAACCCCTGCTCTGCACAGTTGGTAGTGGCAGGAGAGGAGAAGATCTAAGAAGACAAAGGACTGCCTGAGAAGGGGAAGCCACTGGGAGCTCACAGTGTCCCAGGGGCCAACATCCCCTCCCCAGGTGTTAAGAGAACTGCTATTGTGTCATCAAGGAGGAGCCAAATTTTAATGATTGCTAAGAAATCTGTGTGTCTCCTTGAAGGCTCTTGCACTCTCTATCTCCTGAGGAGAAAACCCTGAGCTCAGCAAGGGTGCTCCTTGAAACCAATTATTCAGAGAGGAGTAACTAATTAACAAATACCTTTGGGCTAGATACTTGCTGAGCTAGACAGGAGAAAGGTGGAGAAGAGGTGGCTTTTCTGGCATAGGATACAAAAAAAAAGACAAAAACGAAAGAAAAAAATAAAAATCAAAGCTTGGCATTAGGAACTTGGGTGGTGTTAGGAACTCTTGGGTGTGCTGAGTGTTTGGGTGTTAAATGTGTGACTGGAAGTGAAAGCTTGGAGCTGGCTGACACCAGCGAGGTCCTGAAGATTGGTGCTGCCAGGACAGACATGTCTCATTCTCAAAAAACATCATGTTATTAAAACATCTTAAATGCCATATTCTGTATATCTCTGAAGTGTTTGAAGACCATCTGTCTATCTAAAATATATCTCTGTTTAACCTTGAAAACATACCTAACATGACTCTCAGTTTGATTGTAATAGGTGACTAACTACTAACCTGCATTTCTCTATTAATGGCCTGCAAGGTCCTGCAGTTTTCTAGATATCTAACAGGAAGGGATTTAGAGCTGGTTAGTGGCAGGATGTGTCTGACCCTCTGTTAGTGGCTGAGCGGGCATTGAAAAACCATCATTGTTGGGTGTATAAAAAGGTCCCTGGAGATAGAGTGCTTGTAGAGTGACAGGCCCAACTGTTTTTATTTGGTGGCTGACACCCAGGATCCACAGTGCAGTTTGTAAAAGTAACAGGTTCCTAAGTTACAGTGTTAAAGTGGCCTCGGAGGGATACATAGTGTCAGAGCTAAGGAGATGGTGATTCTGTATCATTGTTACAATGATTCACACATCAGTGTGTCACTTTTATGCAGTGGTGGCCGTTTGGTGTGTGTTAGAGCTATTTCCTTCCTGATCCAGGGCCAGTTCTGATTCAGCCTCCCCAAATTTTCCTCATTTGGACATCAGTTCATGTTCTGGTTGTAGTTAGGGTGTTCCCTATCCCTGTTACTTGATTTTATGCCTGTATTTTTCTTTTCTTTTTCTTTTTTTTTTGTTTTTTGAGACAGGGTTTCTCTGTGGCTTTGGAGCCTGTCCTGGAACTAGCTCTTGTAGACCAGGCTGGTCTCGAACTCACAGAGATCTGCCTGCCTCTGCCTCCCGAGTGCTGGGATTAAAGGCGTGCACCACCACTGCCTGGCTCTGTCTGTATTTTTTGTATTTCCCACTTCCAAGCTTGATTTTTCTGTCTGTGTAAACGGGGGCAGGATACACATACTAAGAAACAGGAAGCACATGATTGCTGTTGAATTAACACATGCTCTCTTATCTAAAGTGATGATTCCTTCCAGAACCTCTAGAAATTGTTGTGATTCACCGTGGAGGCAACTGGAGCTCACCGCACAAGTGAAGTGTGCAAGACAGGGCAGGGCAATTATGTTTTGTTTTGTTTTTTCTTTTTATTCCTTTATGAGGAAAGTAACATTCAGACTAGTAAATTTTTTACATTGTGAACGCAATTTTTATTTGATAATTGTTCTTTTGTATATAGTATGTTCAAGTTTAAGTTTTGCCTTTTTGTTTAGAAAAAAAAGTGGGATATGTTGGGAATAGTATTTTTTAAATTGTTTTTATTTAGCTATATATTTTTCTCCACTCCCCTCCCTTCCCCATGCTCCCAATTTACTCAGGAGATCTTGTCTTTTTCTACTTCCCTTGTACATTAGATCCATGTATGTCTCTCTTAGGGTTCTCTTTGTTGTCTAGGTTCTCTGGGATTGTGATTTATAGGCCAGTTTTTCTAAAAGCCACTTATGAGTGAGTGCATATGGTATTTGTCTTTCTGGGTCTGGGTTACCTCACTCAATATGGTGTTTTCTAGATCTATCCATTTGCAGAACAATGTTTTGATCCCAAGTGTCTGTCCAAATCTGAAGTTCACTCTCTCTTCCTTTTCTCTCTGAACAACACAAGGTCTTGTTATGTAGTCTGGCTTGGCTAGAAATCTCTGTAGCCCAAACTGGTCTCAAAATCACCATCCTCCTCTTGCATGCCTTCCTTCAAAGCCAGTGCTTTCTCTTTGTTTTATATAATGATTCTTCTTTCTTTTAAATAGATGGGATCTCTCTATGTAGTTCTGGCTGTTCTGTAACCCACTAGGTAGACCAGGTTGTCCTTAAACTCACAAATATCTACCTGGTTCTGACTCTAAAGTACTGGGATGAGCTTGTGGTAAGTCCGTGTGAACCTCCCAAATGCTGGGATTATAGGTATGGGCCACCATGCTCAGTTTTCTTTGTCTTCATATGCGACATTTAAACCTTTAAATTTGACTATGGGGTTGTGGTGTGTGTTTGTGTGTGTGTGTGTGCGCGCGCACATGTGTGCTACGACATGAAGGTCAGAGGACAACTCTCAGGAGTCGATTCTCTTCCCACGCCATATTTCAGGGACTGAACCCAGGCCTTGTATGGCAAGTGCCCTTACCTGTTGAACCATTTTGCTGCCCCATGATATAATTTTTTTAAATTTAATTTCATGTATATTGGTGTTTTGTCTGCATGTCTGCCTGTGCACTGTGTGTGTGTCTGGTACTCAAAGAGGTCAGAAGAAGGCTGAGAGTCCCTTGCAACTGTAGTTACAGGCAGTTGTGAGCTATCACGTGGATGCTGAGAATCTGGAAGAGCAGCTAGTGCTCTTAGCTTCTAAACCACTGCTCTAGCCTCCTATGAAAATTTAAAGTAGAGAAGGGCCAAGTAATATTTGTGAACAGCCAAAATTTTTGCAAAAGAACAACATCAGGAGCTGACTGAAATACTTGTTAAAAAGTAAATAATATGGGTTGGGTTCTGTTAGTGACTTCATTTTCTCAAATGAATGATTCTTGGTAAACATTTGCATGAAGCAAATAGGTCTTTGATTTGCATGGTCACTGTGGTCCAGGAGAACTCAGAACAAAGAGTTCTTACTTCCCTTTTGACATAGAATTAAAGTCTGGGCTTAAGTGAATGTGTTTCCCACCTTCTCAGTGTGAATATCTACTAGGACACTTGAAACTTATTTGGAATGTTACCCATTTCTTCCCCAAGCCAGGCAGTTCATGTGGCATCCCTGAGCCCTTCCAAACCTCCTGAAAATGCCAGATCACATGCTCATCGTGGCAACCAGGAGCTCTCTCAGGTTTCACCTGTTTCCTTAGTGGTTGGTGCCACCCACTTCTGCCCTAGGACCGTTATTTGACTCTTGGCTTCTTCAGGTGCTGTTCTCCACTGGGAGGACAGGAGGAGACCATTGCTGGGTTTAGGCTTTTAGGATCAATCATATGGAATGTTTTGGTTTTACTCTAGATGCTGGAAATAGGAAGCCAGAGACTGGTACATGCCAGGCAAGCCCTGAACCACAGTCCCAGCCCTTACCGGAATATCGTTTGCGGCGAAGAGCATGCTGTCACACTGTCTTGGAGTGTCACAGATTGCCGCAGCTCTGGACAGGTTTCCAACATTCTAGACAGGCGGGGTGTCAGCATGGGGCGACAGAAAGCACAGGCTTTGAGGTCAGATGGGGAGGTGGGTTTTGGAAGGGTGTTTCTCTGTGTATTATTGCTAAGCACAGACAGTACCGTGATGGGATATTTCTTAGTTTATAATTCTGCTAATCTACCAAACATTCTATTAAACATGCATCCATGTTCAGCAGCTGAAGCTAATATTTGGCTCTTTCCACACTGAGTCTCCTAGGATCTTGGTAATTATGTTCATATCACAGCCCGAGAAACCCAGACGGGGGTGGGGGTGGGGTTGGTTATCTAGGGCAGAGCATTCAAGTGCAGCCTCTGCCCCGCTCCTGACATAGGGTTTTCCTTTATTTTTAATTAGAAGTTACTATCATTGTTGTTGTTGTCTGTGGTGGTGGCATGTGTCTGTCTGTCTGCTGTCTACCTGTTCCTTTTCAGACACGTGAGTGTCATGGCAAGTGCGTGCCAGAGGGCAATGTTCAGGAGATGGCTTCCGTGCCTTCACTTTGTCGAGGAGGGGTTTCCCTTACTCTTCCTGCCACACTTGGTATCCCAAGCTCTTTGGTCCTCGGAGACTCTCCTGTCTCTGCCTCTCCTTTTCCTGTTGGATGCTGGGATTTCAGATGCCCACCACCAAATCTGTCCTTTCCACAAGGGCTCTGAGGGTCAGACTCAAGCCATTAGCTTCATACTGCAAGAACTTTTCCTACTGAGCCACTTACAAGAATTTTCTTTTTACACATGTCTTAATCTCAATGTGCTAACACAGGGCCATGCCTCTTAGTCTTCTGAAGAGGAAACGAAACACGAAAAGGAGACCACACAAATACATCCCACAGCCAAATAATCCAGAGAGCAAACACAATGCTACTTATAATTGCTTTGGGACGAAGGCTGACCTGGGACCAGAAGTTAACCGAATGATAACCAAATTGCCTGAGGGTAAAGGAAGGCAGGAGTTGAAGAAGTTTTCTGTCTATCTGCAGTGCAGCAGGGTTGCTGCCCCACAATTCCCCCCACCAAGCCGTGAGGAGGGTTACACATCACAGGCATCTGAGGAAGGCTGGAGGAAGGGAGTGTGTGTGGGCATAAAAATAGAAGCAGGTAGCACAGTCAGAGAGCCAGTACCTAGCCTGGAGCCAGGGGCCTGGTACTCTTTGTCCTGGCTCTGGTGTGGCGACACATTCTTGGGGTTTGAGCATGGAGCCCTGCAGTAGCCTGCAGCCTTTTGGGAAGACTTCTAACCCTGCTAGGTCCTCTCTCCTTCTCCGAATTCTCTGCCCGTCCCAGTACTGGGAATTTCACAGGCAGAGTAGATAGGGCCCGGGCAAGCAGAGGGTGGGAAGAGGCTGTATGATGGGAACTGGGTAGGAAGTGGTGGTGGAAGGAGGGGCAAGCATAGACAACTTCCAGCAGAGAGCTCTTTACTTAAGTCTGTGACCTACTCATCCACAGACTTCCCTCAACCTAATTTTTGGTTCTACGGATCTCTATCCCTGGAGCGAGGAGAGGGTCAAACACCTCTTGCTCATCTGAAACCTCACACATAGTATGCAATAAGGGAAACCACACTTGTGTGTTTAGCCACACCTCCCACTCTTCCAGTTGGTTTATCCCAAATTCTTTATTTGCCTCATCTAGGGATCCCAAGAGAACCTTTTCCTAACAGTTTTCAAATGTCTTGGTCCGGAATAAATATTTATGTACCGTTCTCTCTGCTCTTTCTTTCTCTTTTTCTTTTCTTTTCTTTTTTTTTTTTTTTTTTTTTTTTGGTTTTTCGAGACAGGGTTTCTCTGTAGCTTTGGAGCCTGTCCTGGAACTAGCTCTTGTAGACCAGGCTGGCCTCGAACTCACAGAGATCCGCCTGCCTCTGCCTCCCGAGTGCTGGGATTAAAGGCGTGCGCCACCATCACCCGGCTCCCTCTGCTTTTTCTTTCCGATAGTTTCTCTAGTGTGCTCTTCCCCCAGTGCAGCTTTTCGTCAGAATTTCTGATCTAGACTGTAGCAATAGACCAACTTCCCTTATCGCTCCACTTTGATGTCTGCGTGCCTCATCGTGCCGTAATTCTGGTCTCATTTAATGTGCGTGCGTGCGCGTGTGCGTGCGTGCGTGCGCGTGTGCGTGCGTGTGTGCGCGTGTGCGTGCGTGCGTGCGTGCGTACGTGTGTGTGTGTGTGTGTGTGTGTGTGTGTGTATACACATGCATATGAGAACCCACAGAGGCCACTGGATCCCTGGAGCTGGAATTAGAGGTGGTTGTAAGCTCCCTGACATGGATGCTGGGAGCTGACCTGAAGTCCTCTGTAAGTGCAGCAAGTCTAACTGCTAAGTCTTCTCTCCAATGCCCGTTTGGGTGGTTTGTAAATGTCGCCTGCTCTTTAGATTTTCCTCTAAGTGTTATGGGTCAGACTCCCTGAAGGACTCACCGCAGTTCTTCATGAGCATTTTGCCAAACAAGGTGGGACATTTAGATTAAAGGTTTCCTTGATGCCTAATGGGCACCTTTACAGCTGTATGTGCAGATTGGCTGATGTGCCTGGAGTTCAGTTCACATCTCATCAATGTGTATGATGTCCACAGCCATCCTACTGTGTCAGGATGTAAACTGCTGACCCGGTCTCCTTGCCTGGCTGGCTTTTCCTTCATCTTTTGTACCAAGGAGGAGGAACCTTTATGGAAGGTAATTTTTAGGAGAGCTGGAAGCTTTGCAGCATTTATGATTTACGATGTCTTAAGATTGGCAAGTACCTTATGTTACTCGGGTAGGATAAGCTCAATTGTCTCGTCTTATTGCAGGGATATTGTGGAGAGGGCGATGTCTCACTCATTGGGTAAGTGTCTGGGTCATGTCCACACAGGCACGATTGAAACTCATGCCCTTGTAACCTTTTCTTGTGATTTTGATTTTCTTAGATACATAGCTTCCTTGATTAGACTTCACAGCAGAAAAATATGTTCCTTGGTTATTCTGGGGAGTCATTGGTGGTCTAAAAATATGGATTTGGCTTTCATTTTTTTTGGATAGAATCCTTTTGTCATCCTAATTTAGTCATGAGAAACACTGGGGAAAAGCGCTCGTGTTGTGTGGGTGAAGGATCACAAGGAGTGGCTCACTGCTTATTTAAGACTTGCCACTGCTGACCTAGGGAGGCTGATTTAGAAGTGAATCATTTATAGAAAGTTCTACCCTGTTCGAGGCAGGGCTTTCTACAATATCCTCATGAAGGTCTAAATAAAGCATGCAGTATCATGTTTCTAAATGTCTGTCTTGTTGCCAAATTTGTATCTTTTCTAAGCCGTGAAACTGTTTCTAGTGACTGCAGGTATTAAGGATTTTTATATAGGATGATGAATTGTTAAAAACAATACTAGGAGAAAAAGACAAGATCTCCTGAGTAAATTGGGAGCATGGGGACCATGGGAGAGGATAGAAGGGGAGGGGAGGAGAAGGGAGGAAAGTGGAGAAAAATATATAACTCAATAAAAATAATAAAAAAACAAAAAATAAAACAACACTAGAGATTTAGTATGTATGTTATATTGAGAAAAATACTAGGCAAGAGACTTTGGAATGCCTATGTTTATAATATGAAGAAATGAATGTAAATAGTTTAAAATTACCAGAAGCAACATTAAAAAAACTCCTCAGTTACTATAATTCAAATTGAGCAATCATGCTTTGCTGATATTTTGGTATTTGTTAAAATAACTGGTGGTATGACTTTTAGAGCCATTTAGAAGTAATTCCTATTGGAAGCTGTCTTTCTCCTTTTAGGAAGTGAATAATTTACTATGCAAACTATTTAGTTCCACAGCAAAAAATGCACAGCCTTTGATTTAGAGAAGCTTTTCATTGAAGACTGAATTTACATTAACACCACAGATAAAGTACTGTGGGTTAGAATTCTTGTTATGACTTTGACCTTAGACAAATGAACACTCTTTCGGGTCTGAGCTGACATCCTCATCTGCTGAGAGCAGAGGATACTTGCCTTCGCTCCTGGACTCCGAAGGATTAGTTGTGCTAACACAATAGGAAGTGACAGGGATTTAGGTGGCCCTATGCAGAGTTAGATCTCAGAGAAGCACTGGAGGATAAAGATATTGGAGTCAGTTGACCATGGCTGGGGTCCTAGACAAAGCTTCTTTTTCTTCTCTAAGCCATTATTTTCTAAGTTGGGAAAAATAAATAGAAAAGCAAGGCTGGAGATACAGCTCAGTGGTAGTGTGTTCATAGCGATTATTTTGCGAGGCAGCATGTATATGACATGGCACATGTGTGGAAATCGGAGGACACCTTTCAGCTGGTGGTTCTCTTCTTTTGTCTTTCTTTGTGGCAGGGCCTCTCTTGTTTGTGGGATGTCCTTCTGTATGTGTGATGCTTTTATTGGTTAATGAATAAAGGTGTTTTGGCCAATGGCTTAGCAGAGTATAACCAGGTGGGAAATCAGAACAGAGACAGAGAGTTGGCAGAGTCAGAGAGATGCCATGTAGCTGCCTAAGGAGGCTGATGCCACGTAGCTGCCTAAGGAGGCTGATGCCACGTAGCTGCCTAAGAAGCAAGAGTTAACAAACCATGATCGTCATGGCAAAACATAAAATAATAGAAATGGATTGATTTGATATGTATGAATTCCAGGACAGGCTCCAAAACTACAGAGAAACTCTGTCTCAACACCCCCCCCAAAGTAAGAGTTAATTAATAAGAACACTGAGCTAATTCGTTAATTACAGAGTTGTAATTAGCATAGTTTCTGTGTGATTATTTGGGTCTGGGAGGCTGGAAACAAAAGCGTGGTCTCCGTTTGCACTTGTTTCTGTCTAGCCGAGTATGTGAGCTTCCAGCCGGTTCCGTTTGCCTCGTATCTTTATGGAGGAGTACTGAGATCGTAGATGCAAGCAACTGCATCTGGCTTTTTATGTGGGTTCTGGAGATTGAACTCATGTTTGTCAGGCTTGCATGGCAAGCACCTTTACCCCCTGAGCCACCTAACTACCCCTCAGGTATGTTCTTTGTAACACCTGATTCTGCGTTACCCTCTTGGGACAGTTCGTGCGCCACTGTACCATACGCGAGCCGGGCAAGGGTCTGGAGACTGAAAGAACACACAAGAGACCTGGGTCATTCGAAAGGAGATCAGCCAAATGTCATTTATTCAACCGTGGGAAGGTCCTTACACACCTAGCTGCTGCACAAGGAATTCCCCCCGGGCAGGTGGGAAATTGCCACACCCAAGATGGAGTAAACAATGCCCTACAGCTAATCACCAGGCGGGGCAGAGGGGCACAGGAACAAACAGAATGTTTTAGCTGGCTAACCAGAAACTGTCCTCAAGATGAACCCCAGGAGCAGGGGTAGACCTGAGCCCTACAGTTCTTATCATGCTTGGGACCCTGAACTAAAACCAACCAACAAACACACCTGCCGGCTGCATGTCCCTTTTCTTAAAGGCTTAGAATTAGATGATTTTTGGATTTCAGTTTAATTTTGGATTTTGGAATATTTACATATTTAACACAAAATACATTTACATTTTGTTTAAATCGTATACATATAGACTAAAGGCAATGGTATATAATACTTTTAAAAGTAATTTTGGGCAAGAAACAGAATTTTGTGCTATAGACTATTCTATGTCAGGTTGAGGTACAAAAAGTTTTGGATTGTGGAACATTCTGAATTTGAACAGCACTCACGAGGCAGAAGCAGGCAGAAGGAACTCTGAGTTGAGGCCAGCCTGGTCTACAGAGTGAGTTCCATAACAGCCAGTTTTACAAAGTGGGCCCTTTGTGGGCTGGCCACTTTTGATAGAAAATACATTTTTCTTCCATAAACCCATAGCCTGATTCATGCTAGGCAAGAGGTCCACCACCTCCAGTTAATTGCTATTTTGAAGCACTAATGATGCAAAAGAAATAACATTTCTCATTTAAAAAGATCTGCTTACTAGTTTTTGTACACATTCCCATCATAGTGTGTGTGTGTGTGTGTGTGTGTGTGTGTGACTATCATGAGCATGCATCATGTAGACACCTGGGATTAGGCTCTTACATTTTGGAGGTGTGAGCAACAGGTCACCTAATTTGAACCACTTTGAAGTTGATAAGACTTGAAGTCAGATCCTTGGCTTTGACAAGTGGTGGCTGTGACTTTAAGCAAATTACTTCCTGTCTGTGATGTGGGGATAACAATGCCCTTTATACATTCGTTGGGAGGGTTATGAGATCGTGAGATAGCTTAGGGACTGGCCTTCAGAAATATTCAGTCTATTTTGTCTAATGTTAGTGGATGAAAATGTTGCTTCAAATTCTATCCGTCCACCAACTTACTAATCTATGTATGACAGAGCTTTTACAACATAAACCGAGGACTGTTACTGAAGACGCTCGCTAATGACCAGACTGATCTGAAGGTTTCTTTCTCCTTGCAGATCTTATTTTGTACTCTAAACACACCCAAGATTGACATGGGGAAGCTCCTAGGAGGGCACTTGGGTCTTGAGGATTTCATATTTGCCCACGTGAAGGGGATAAAAAAGGAAGTGAACGTCTATAAATCAGAGGACTCGCTTGGACTCACCATCACAGATAACGGCGTTGGCTACGCTTTTATCAAGGTAAGCTTTTGAAAACAAAACAAAACAAAACAACAAAAAACCAAAACAAAAGAAAGACACAGGGTGGCCCAATTAGGGAAACTGCCAGGCCAAAGAGAATTAGAGATGATCTCCAGGAAGAGCTACGGAGCTCAGCTGGGGTCACAAACTGGTATTTCACTGTCCTTTAAAATATGTCTGAAGATAGCATTTTTTTTTGGTACTCTTTTTGAAATTCTTCCCTTTGCTTTAAACATCCTTGACAATTTAAGCTTATTGAGGAAGGACCCTCAATAAGAGGGCCCTAGTGCCTTCTCTTTACTAATGGGAATTGCCCTGCTTGTGTATCTCTGAGGACATACTGGATGACTTCCAGGGATTTCCTGTTACTTCTAAGTGCACAGATTTCTTTAAAAAAACATCCTTTGGAATTGTCTGAGCAATGTCACTCTTTTGGGTGAGTACACAGAAAGAGTAACACAGAGTTGTAAAGATAAGATGCTAAAAATAGTTTGAAAATGAGAACAGCTAAGAAGTAAAAATTCTGCTGTAATGAGTACAGTTGCCTCCCCCCAACTTGTGCATGTGTGTGTGTGTGTGTGTGTGTGTGCGCGCGCGCGCATGCACGCGTATGCATATGCGTTGGTTCAGGAACCCCTGTGCATGCTAAGCTCTGTGCCTGCTCAAGTGTGTAATACAAATAGCGTGGCATTTGCATATAATCTATGTTCACCCTACTGTGTGGCATAAGCCATCTGCAGATCACATGACATATATAACAGTTATTATGTCACATTGCTTAGAGACCAAGGAAATATCTCTATATGACGCTAGTCACGTCACATGCCTTTTTTGTTTAACCTTCGCCATAATCCTATTTTGATTTATTTTAATTTAATCTTATACATACAATGGTGCTTGTGTTTGTGTGGATGTGTGCACATGCATGTAGGTATGTGTGTGAATGTGTTCATGGGTGTGGAGGCCAGAGGTTTAAGTTCCTCAGCTTTCCGCAATCACTATCTCACCTTTTGAGACAAGGCCTTTCACTGAGCTATAACTCACTGATCAGCTTAGGATGGCTGTCAAATGCCTTAGGGATCTGCTTGTCTCTGCCTCCCCATTGCTGGAATTACAGAGACATGCCTGACTCTTTATGTGGGTGATAGAGATCCAAGCTCTGGTCCTCTGGTCCTCAGGGTCTCACAACAAGCCCCTTTTCTACTGATCTATCTCCCATTTTCAGAAGAATCTTATTTTATTAGCACTATGCCTTTTTAAATTTGCTTTTATGTTGCAGTCAAGCACAGTAAAAAAAAAAAAAAAAAAAACCTACAGCTTAATGAACATTCACTTGCTAATGCCGGTATAATGGTACAAGATCCATAGGAACTGCGTTTCTGTCACCCCGAAGGCGCCTTGTTTGCCCTTCCAGTTACCCTGAGAAGTATCGTCTAACGCCATTTGCTTCTTGAAGTTTACAGAACCATGCATTATTTACTCTTCCATCTCTGGCTTTGCAATCTGTCTGTGATGGGCAATATTACCAACCTCCACTTTACAGTGCCAAGATAGGACGGGACGTTTAAAAAGCTTGGCCAAAGTTATACAACTAAGCAGGTTCAGGATTTGGACCCAAGAAGTCTGACTCTAGACACAGCCTTGCTAGGCACTGAGTGAAGACCCAGTGATAGGCTTTCCGTGACACAGCAGCACAGCTGACTCCTTCCTTTGCTAATGCACTGTCACCGTTAAAGAAACAGTCCCAGGGATGCTATGTTAGCGGTAGAAGCTGCTCTAACGGGCCGCTTGATAAGATGGTTATTTTTAGCTCTGCAGAAGATAGGAACGCACTGGAGGTTGTTGAGTGGATGACCAAATGGAAAACCCTTGAGTTGGGAAAGTCACGTGGGCCGGTCCAGGGGAAGTTCAGGACACCAGGCGCTGGCAGCAGAGCCTGCCTGCTGTCCCTGCTGCAGAGGAGAGCTTGGAAGTTTCGCAAATGCGGGTGGATGCCTCAGATGTTAGCCTCTGACATTCAAAGCCGCTGTTTCTATTTTTTTTTTTTTAAATGTCTTGTCAAACATGTGCCTGCCTCAGAGTAGTAGTCATTAGTCCTCTGGGGACAGAGGGCATGGTGAGAAAGGAGGACGCCAACATACTGTGTACTTTAAAATACAGATGACAAAAATTTTACAAATTGGATAATTTCAAAATTGAAAACATTACAATAATTATAAAAATAGCTTTTATATGTCATCTACATAAATGTCCAGTTTTTACCATTTGCTAATTTGCTGGGTTTTGTACACATTTATATCTGCATCTCTACATTCATCCTTTTTCCTCCTAACTACAAAGTGTAATTACTAAGAACAAAAATATTCTTTATGCTGCACATAACCATAGTACAATTATGAAACTGAGAAGAATGGAACATTGGTTTGACTCTATAACTAATCCCCAGGGTTGGGGATGTAGTTCAGTGGGTAGAGTATGTCTTGCACACACAAAGCCTTGGGTTATGTCCCCAGGACAGCACAGAACTGGGCACAGAGGTGCATGCCTATCACCCCACTCAACAGATAAAGGCGGAGTGATCAGAAGTTCAAGGTCACCTTGGGCTATGTAGAGAGTTCAAAACCAGCCTTGTTTCGAGCTATTGTCTCACCACAAAACAAAAACAGAACTTATCTCTAGTCCACCTTGGTTTACCTGCCTTCCTCACATCCCATCTTCCTCCTGTGGTCCCAGTGCAACTTCCTGCTTTCTGCTTGTAGTCAGAACTGCCTGTTCATTCCTGGTCACCCAGACCCAAAATAATCACACAGTAACTGTATTAATTAAAACACTGCTCAGCCTATTAGCTCAGGCTTCTTATTAACTAACTCTTACATCTTAAATTAACCCATTTGTATTATTTTGTATTTTACCACAAGGCTCGTGGTTTACCGGCAAGGTTCTGGCTGGTGGTTTGCGCCTTTCTCCTCCAGTGGTTACGTGGCAGATCTCTGATTCTACCTTCTTTCCTCCTCTATCTGCTTAGAGTTTTTGCCTTACTCAATTCCGCCCTGCTGTAGGCCAAAGCAGCTTTATTCCTTAACCAATGGTATTCACAGGATACAGAGGGAATCCCATATCATCTGTTAACTGTTTTGTGTCTCTGGAATAATTCCTTAGCTTTTTGTAGGGTTCTCTTTAATCTATCATTTTCCTTGATTAAAATTGTTTTTGTATGCGTGGGTATTTTGCCTGCACATACCTCTGTGCACCGTGTGCTTACAGAGGCCAGAGGGATGTCAGATCACCTGGAGCTAAAGTTAGAGATGGTTATGAGTGCTCCAAGTTCTCTGCAAGAGCAACCAGCTCTGAGCCATCTCTTCAGCCCCTAATCTGTTATTTTCTGATGTGTCCTGATGTTGAGAGACAGGCTGTACCCTTTGCATCAGGGAAATTATCCAATTGCTGACAATTCCTCAGGACACCATTTTGGAAGAGATGTGGGTTTGTTGCCTCATTATTTGTGATAGTGTATTTTTCTTTTATAAATGGAAAATGAGAGTGTGGAGATATGTTGAGAGTCAGGAGGATTGTTGTGGCTTGCTTGCCACCAGCCTAGGTACAAATTAAATATGTCTTCTTTGCCTTCTGCAGCATTAATTTCCAAAACCAGATGAGAAAAAAGTTCTTTAGATTCTTAAGTAACTATTGAATAATATAAATGACTCAAGAGACATTAGCAAATAATGTTTCTCTTTTAAGCCTCTTGATCCGTAGGACTAGATAATACTGAGAAATACTATCGGTCTCTGTTCAGTGACTGTGTGATTGTTCAAACACATTGTATTTCAGAAATTTGTATTCATTGACACTTCATTTAAATTTTGAAATATTCCGTTCATATGTACACAGGTATATGTGGAGGCCAGAGATCAATACCAGGTGTCCCTCAGGAGTTATCTACCTTCTTTTCTAAGACAGGATCACTCCCTGGGATCTAGGCTCGTCAATCGACTAGACTGCCTAGCCAGAAAGCCCCAGGCATCCTCTTGCCTCAGCCTCTCCTGAGCTGGGGTTAGACACACAGGTTCCCATGCTTGTACAAGCCCCTCCTGAGCTGGGTTAGACACACACGTACCCACACTTGTACAAGCCTCTCCTGAGCTGAGTTAGACACACACGTACCCACACTTGTACAAGCCTCTCCTGAGCTGGGTTAGACACACACGTACCCACACTTGCACAAGCCTCTCCTGAGCTGAGTTAGACACACACGTACCCATGCTTGCACAAGCCCCTCCTGAGCTGGGTTAGACACACACGTACCCATGCTTGCACAAGCCCCTCCTGAGCTGGGGTTAGACACACAGGTTCCCATGCTTGCACAAGCCTCTCCTGAGCTGGGGTCAGACACTCACGTCCCCGCGCTTGCACAATTAACCCTTTACCGACTGAACTATCTTGTCCAGCTCCACTATTTTTGTTTTTTTGTTTGTTTTTGGTTTTGTTTTTAATTTTCCATCTTAACACAAATTAGAATTATCTGGGAAGAAGAACCTCAACTGAGAAACTGAGAAAAATCTGTTTCCATCAGATTGCCTTTAGGCAGATCTTTGGGGCATATTCCTGATGGAGGGAGTGCCTGACTCGCTGTGGGCACTGCCACCTCTGAGCAGGAGGTTCTGGGTTGTATAACAAAGCAACTGAGCATGCCAGGAGGGACAATCCAGTAAGCAGCCCTCCTCCATAGTCTCTATCAGTTCTTGACTCCTGGTTCTTGTCTTGAGTTCCTGCCTTGGCTTCCCTCGATGGACTGTGACCCAGGGAATGTAAGCCAGATAAACCTTTTCTTTCTCGTTGTTTTTTGCTTGTTTTTGTTTGTTTTTGAGAGACAGGGTCTCCCTACATAGCCCTGGCTATCCTGGAATTCTTTATGTAGACCAGGCTGCCTCAAACTCACAGAGATCCACCTGCCTCTGTCTCCAGAGTACCGAGATTAGAGACATGTACCATCATTCCCGTCCTGGTTATTGGTGTTTCATCACAGCAACAGGGCCCTAATTAAGACACCCGCCATCTGGGTTTTTATTCTGTTGGCTTAGGAGTTGGCTCAGACCACACGTCAAACAACTGGGCATCTTCCGGCACTCCTCTCCAGGTCACCATTGTGTTCTCTCCCATCCCCAACCCACTTCTTTCCTCACAGAAGCCTTGACCTCCACTGCTGCCTGGGTCTCTCCCTGCTGCTGTCCGACTTCTGCAACCTGCCTTTTCTCCTGTATTCTGGCCACTCTCTGGTGACCTTTCTAGCTTCTTGCAGACTGGGGTGACAGTGTCTGTCCATGACCCTGACCCTAAACTCACAGGTAAGAGTCATGCATCTATTTCACTATTTTAAATGAAATTGCAAGTGTTGAAAAAACTAAAGGTGTGTATGAGGTTACTGAAATTCATTTGCTATAACTGATCAAAGGGAAAAATAGCCTCCAGGTGTATCAAGATGTCAATTAGAATTTTAAAATGGTCAAAGTTAAATGCAGATTTTTCAAATGTCATGGTGGCCTAAGAGTGGTTATTTAGCAGTGGATTTTAGTAGTTTTTTTCTTTTAGAAGGGAAATCTTTTGTTTAATGTTTTGTTTAATCTACAACAGTTTAGAATATGTAGACTGTTTTGAGGGGGGTGGTTTTGAGACAGGGTTTCTCTGTGTAGCCCTGGCTGTCCTGGAACTCACTCTGTAGACCAGGCTGGGTGCAAACTCACAGAGATCCGCCTGCCTCTGCCTCCTAAGTGCTGGGATTAAAGGCGTGTGCCACCACCGCCGGACAGAACTGTAGATTTTCAAGCAGTGTGCTGTGGTTGTCATGCTTGTTTCTGTTAGTTGTATAAGAGATGATGAAATCCAGCGAAACAATGTCAGTCAGATGTGGGAACTTCTGCTGTCACTACATTTTGTTTGTAATAATAAGTGAGGGTTATTTAAAAGCATATTAGCATGCCAGTTGTATACAATGGGTTAATAATTATTAGAACAAAAAAGGTAACCCTACTTTTAGAATCTGGAAGTAACATGAAATCTATTATTGGTTGTGGTATGCAGTAATGCAATTAAAAAATGCTTATCTTTCCCACAGAATGGAGTTCAGAAAAAAAATGCTTATCTTGGTTGGACGGTGCTGGCGCACGCCTTTAATCACAGCACTTGGGAGACAGAGGCAGGTGGATCTGCGTGAGTTCAAGGCCAGCCTGGTCTACAAAGCAAGTTCCAGGACAGCCAGGGCTGTTACACAGAGAAACCCTATCTCAAAAAACCAAAATAAATAAATGATAGCTAGATAAATAAATAAATAAAAATTTAAAAAATGCTTCTTTCTCTAAGCTCCATCTTTTTCAACTTTCCCCTGATGGCCACATTATGAAAATGTTGCTGCCTCCCATTTTGCTCAACTCTTGCACGTTATGATCAGGCAGGCGTGGTGTCACGTGTCTACCGGTAAGGTTAGGGTACATACACTTGAAACAGAGCAGCCAGGCCCCTCCCCTGCCTGGCCTGTCATTCGCATGAAGGACTTATGGCCATTGTTTTGTTCCCCTCCTTGTCATTGGGGAGATTGTGTATGAGTTTGCTGGGCTCTTAGCTGGCGGGGTTCTCTGGAGTTTCTTCCCCTAAACCCGTTCAGCATTCTCGGTGCTATCTGATGGATTTGACACCTTCAGTGAAACTCTGCATGACAAGTGCATTACAGAGAAGTAAGATTTAATAGACTGAGTGTGGTAGAACAGGCCTGAAATCCCATTATTTTAGAGCCAGAGTTAGGAGGATTACAAGTTCGAGGTCAGCTTTGGTGTCTTTAAAAACCAAAATCAAAACAAAAATTGGGCTGGTGAGATGACTTAGCAGGGAAAGAAAGGTGTTTGTTGCCAAGTCTGATGAGCTGAAGTTAGTCCTTGGGACACTGACTCCTGGAAGTTGTCCTCTGACTTCCACATGCTTGCCATTGCCACACGTGTGTGTGTGTGAGTGTGCATGCTTACACACACACACATACACACACACAAATAAATACATGTAATAAAAAGGTAAAAAAAAAATGAAAACTGCTCCCATCAAAGTGCTTGAGGTTTCTCTGTGGGTCCTAAGTTCTTTTCATTTAAAATTTATTGATGCAAATCAACAGATGAACTCGCCCTCAGTGATGGATGTAAAAGCTCAGACTCTGACTTCTGAAGTATGGACACTGGCCTCCTTGGCTGTCACAATGTTCTTAAAGTCTTTGCATTTGCAACAGGTTTACACACAAAGCCACTAGACAGAGCTTCAGCTCTGTGGGTCTCTTGTTGAAATTATTTAAGAAAGAAGAAAAAAACCCACTTATCCATGGAGCAGACAAAAAGTCTCAGTGACCAAGAGCACTTTGCTTGCCAGCACCATAGCCTTCCTGTAGCTTCATCTACAGGGGACCTCATGCTTTCTTCTGGCCTCTGTGAGCATGTGTGTGTGTGTGTGTGTGTGTGTGTGTGTGTGTGTGTGTGTGAGAGAGAGAGAGAGAGAGAGAGAGAGAGAGAAAGAGAGAGAGAGAGAGAATACAAATACATAAGAAGAAAACCAAATCTTTAGACAATCATCCAGCACTGTACTGTGTAGTTGCTAGCAGTGTGTTTACAGTAACAGGTACTATGGCAGGAAGAGTGTTGGCTCGCCCCTTCTTAGGGTCTTGGGTTGAAGGATGTCAGGGAGAGATTTCCAAAGGAGATGGTGGCTGTGAGCTTGCAGAATTCTGAATGAAAGCAAGATGAAGAATGGGGGGAGAAAGGATGCTGGCTCTTTCTTGCTTGGTTTTCTGTCTTTAAGCGAGCAGTAAACTATACTGTAAGTATGTCAGCGTGATACATGTCAGGAGCATGAGAAGTCATGCTGCACAGTTACACTTGAGATCATGATTGATTTTCTTTCTTTCAGAGAATTAAAGATGGCAGCACCATTGACTCAGTCAAGACAATCTGTGTGGGGGATCATATTGAATCCATAAATGGAGAAAATATTGTTGGGTGGCGTCACTATGAAGTTGCTAAGAAGTTAAAGGAATTGAAAAAAGAGGAACTCTTTACTTTGCAGTTAATAGAACCCAAGAAGGCATTTGGTAAGTTGAGTGTGTGTGTGTGTATGAGAGAGAGAGAGAGAGAGAGAGAGAGAGAGGTGGGGCCATGTGCCTTCACCACATCATCTTATCTGTTGTACTAGTGAAGAACACAGAAAATACACACAGCATTTCTTAGAAGGAAAACAGCTATGGAAGGAAAAGGACATTTCCTGGTAAAAGAACTTTCTTTTTTCATTGTTTTTGATTTTGCCTCCTCCCAACCCCCGAGACAGTGTTTCTCTGTGTAACAGCCCTGACTGTTCTGGAACTTGCTTTGTAGACCAGGCTTGCCTGAAACTCACTGAGATCTGCCTGCCTCTGCCTCCTGAGTGCTGGGATTACAGACGTGCACCACTATGCCCGGCTAGAAAGACCTTTTACTAAACCAACTTGGGGGTCCGTGGCGCCAGATGTCGGCGCGGAGTTGGAGGCGAGGCTGCGACGGCCAGCCTCTGCTGTATTCTCTTGTTTTGCTGAGCGGGGAGATTTCTGATGGAGCTCTTCAAAGCACCATTGTTTTCCAGGGACCCGAGCAGCCGAGGGCTCGCTCTGCATGGAAGTGGTATCAAACAGTCATTCACTGTTTCACAGACGTCTTCAACACTTTCTCCCTTGACGTTCAGAGTTTGGGATATCATGACGTGACTCCTTTCCTGTCACATCTGTCCTTGCCTGGTTTTAGCCACGGCAGCTGTGTCCCAACTGTTGCTCCAACCTCCAGGGCCAACTCATGGGTGTGGGAATGTCCCAGCTCCTCTCACTACCCGGCACTATTTTAATAAGGCAGATGGACGCCTCATGCACAGCAGTGCGAAGATAATCTTCAACGGAACCATCTGGGCCTGCCCTGACTCATCCCTGACCCCACCCCCCACGCCCTGTGTTCTTGCTGATGCCCACAGAACACAGCTATTTCTTCTAACTTGTCTCTAACGTTGTTTTCTCAGGCCAGCTAATGGAAACAGTGGACAAATGACAAATCTCTTTTCCCCCTTCCAGTGAGTCACAGGCCACCTCTGTCTCTGTGGAATTAGCTCTCCCTTCCCGCGTGACCCTGTAAGATAAATATAATTGTGATGGGAATTGTGTGGTGCGTGGGAGACAGCCCCACTGGAAGGCCAAGAGGACGGTGCTCTTGGTCTCATTGCTGCTCAGGGACCATGGTAGGAGCTAACAGTGACGCTAACACTCCTGCCTGGTGCAGCGGCGCCCATGCCTTTCTTCTCCTCGAGGCAGGCAGAGGTGCGCAGGCTTTTAAAATCAAAACTATTCTCTGTGTAACTCAAGAAATAGATTTTTCTTCTGACGTTTGTCTCAAACGCATAATCTGTCTTTGAGCTAATCTTTTTCTGATTTTTTTTTCCTCCGTTGTATACGCTTTTGTTGTAGTATTTGTTTTGTAGCCCAAGATGGTTTCAAATTCACTGTATATTGGAGGATGACTGTGAACTTCTGGTCATTTTCCTTTCTCCCAAGTGCTGGAATTACTGGCACATGCCGTCACACCCGGATGTTGTATACACTGACACTCTTGGGGTCCCTCTGCCTATCTGGGCATTGCTTACACCCCTTAATTTGGGTGCAAATTGTGGGTTACTGGGGTCACTGTGCTTAGTCATTACTGTTCTAGACTTGGTTTTTGTTCTCCAGTATCAGAGATGAGAGTAATAAATGCACTTGACTTCTGTGCCTAACTGCTCCTGAACCTTCTGTCTGTCGCCTCAGGGTGTCCACTGACAGACTGAAGAAGCCCTTGGGTAGGATTTTTCTGACAGGAATGTGTTGTGTGGGGGTCGGGCAATCAGTGGGTTGATTTTGGGCAGCAGCTGGGTTTTGCTTTGTGAGTTGATGGTCTATGGGGCTTTTCTCCATTTGGTGGACTGAGCCCAGGGGTCTCCCTCAGTGGACTGAGCCCGGGGGCTCCTTCAGAAGGAAGCCTTGCTACTCTGTCATCTTCTGAGCCTGTGTTATGGTGCTTCACTTTAGTTTCTGGAATATGGGTAAAGTTTTTGTTTGCTCTCTGTCTTTTTCCCAGGTTGTCTTTTGGGGGGGCAGGCACTTATGGGGTCAGGCTTCTCCCGGTTCCCATGGTCCCCATCTACTGTTTGAGTATTTCCTTCTTTCTTCCTGTGTTTTCCAGAACTATCACTGATGTAGGGCCAGGAACTCAAATTTCTTTTTTTTTCTTTCCCTTTTTGTTTATTTATTTGTTTGTCAAAGTTCTGTTGATGTGAGACACCATGACCATGGCAATTCTTAAAAAAAGACAGCATTTAATTAGGGCTTGTTTACGGTTTCAGAGGTTTTGGTCATTATCATCCTGGCAGGGAGCACAGGCACACTCAGGAGAAGTAGCTGAGAGTTCTACATCTGGATCCACAGGCAGCAGGAAGACAGTCACTGGGCCTGACTTGGACTTTTGAAATCTCAGAGCACAGCCCCTGTGACCCACTTCCTCCAGTGAGGCCACACCTAATCCTTTCAAAGAGTGCCACTCCCTAAGCATTCAAATGTATGGGGTCATTCTTAATCAAATCACCATAGGGATGGAGGAAAAAGCATTCCATTGCCTGTTCTTGGACTATAGGTGAAGACCTTGGGTTCTCTAACAATCTAGAATGTACTAATATTTTAGCATTTATCAGGTCTTGATAGATGGCAAGAGCATATTGGTACATGTCTTTTATGGAGCCATTTCTGTGTGCTGGGTTTGGGTACTAGAGAATGATACTGACCATTTATTGATAGCCTTCTGTGTACCGTCCCTGTACCATGTGCTCTTATATGCTAAGATCCAGGTCTGTAAGCTCCTCTCTAGTGAGACGAGATGAATATGATAATAAATCGATTGAACAATGGGTGTTGAGGTGCTAACTACACTAGAAGTGTAAACATTGGGAGTAACATGGGACTGAATGAACTCGGTATGAAATGCCATTGTGTATTTGGGAATGTTGTACACATCAGTGTGCTGGGCACAGAAGTGTGAGGGGGAGGTGTTCCAAGGCACGGAAGCCAAGAGTCAGGAAGGCCCAAATTATCCAGAGCCCTGTTTGTGAAGGCAAAGAGTGGTCCATGGGAGGCCAAGGATGGGGTTGAGGAGGTAGCAGCATGGTTGGCTCTGGATTTCAGAATAATATTTGGAAACTGTGTCCGATGAACAGATAGGATTTGAGGTTGAAGTCAGGAAATCTCATGTTGTGTTATCTGTGGTGAAGACAGAATCCTGAATTAAGGCTGCTCTAGCAGACGTGGAGAGGAGAAATGGATTGGAGGAACAGATAAGGGCGTGCAGAAACCATCTGTGGACGTGAATGTTTTCTCATCCCTGCCATGGCGTCAGCTTGGCTGCTTAAGCTTGTTAGAGTAGGTGATTTCCACCTTAGAAGCAGACCAACGCCACAAGGCATGGTCCCCCTCCATTCCCCAGTACTTGCTGTCAATCCCAGGGCGTACTAGGTAAATACCCTACAAGTGAGCTACCTCTCCAGCCCAAGATGGAACTTTTATTTATAGGGTTGACTGTTGAATATTTATTATTATTCCTGAGTGTTAAGAAAATTGGATTGCAAAGCCATTTAGTACAGAGCCAAAGGAATGAGGCATTGTAAATAACAACCCTCAGATCTGTGGCCTGGTTGAGAGATTCTTTGCAATGAGGAAAATGGGGGAAGATTTAGGAAGGAGACAGGGCGGAGGGATGAGAAGTACAGTATGGGATCTAATGCGTTTGAAATTTATGATATAGTTTAATTGGAAATGTGAGGCTGGAGGGCATTGAGAACTGAAGCCTAGAAGGGTTTTATGAATGACTGAACTGTAATACTCTGGAAACAAGCCTATTCATTCAGATGAAGACAAAGGACAGAAAGCAGAGCTTCATGGGAGACGCCAGCATTCGAGCAGCAGAAGGAAGAGGAACTAGCTTAGTGAGGATTGGGGAGACTGCCTTGTAGGTATCCTTCTCAGTCTTCCTAAGAGCAGATCCATTGAACTTTCCTGAGTTGACCTTGGGTCTCATGTAGCCCGGGCTGCCATCGCACATGCTATGTGGGTGATAATGACTGTCCTAGTCACTGCTTTATTGCTGTGAAGAGACACCATGACCAACTCTTATAAAGGAAAAACCATTTAATTGGGGTTGGATTACAGTCTCAGAGATCTAGTCTGTTATCATCACGGTGTGGAGCAGGACAGCGTAAGTACAGACTTGGTGCTGGAGAAGGAGCTGAGAGTTCTAATGAGGGAATTCAAGGACAGCAGGAAGGGAGAGAGCCAGGGTCTTGGGCTCTTGAAATCTCAAAGTGCTCCCCCACCTCCCAGTGACACACTTCTTCCAACAAGGCCACACCTCTCAGGACATTCCTCCTAACCTTCTAAGTTTGCCTTTTAAGTAGTGACTCACCGATGACTAATCATTTGAATCTACGGGCCTGTGGGGACTATTCTCATTCCAACCTTCGCAATGACCTTGAATTTCTGATCCTCTTCTACCTGCCAAGCACTGGAGTCCTGACTGAGTACTGACACACCCTGTTTCTGCAGTGCTAGGGTCTGAACCCAGGGCCTCATGAAGACAAGGCCAACATTCTCCCAACTGAGTTACATTTCCACAGAATGTTTCATTTATTACAAACATACGTCTGTTTCAGTTACGCATGTTTGTATATGTTTATAGTATCCTTTAAACAGTAGCACGTATCTGTTTCTCACAATGAGTCAGGAGAAACCACATCATTTACAACTTCTGGGTTAGAGGGTTTCCCTGCTGGAAAGGGAGGTGCAGCCTTCCCCATACCTGACGTGGATTCTCTTGCTTAGCTGCTGTCTGATCCAGTTTTTCTTTCTCCAGTCGTGAGCTGGAGCCTCCCAGCTCTCATCATGGCGGCCTTCCAACCCTTATCAAGTGTTGGCTGGAATGTCTCTAGAGATATTTTTTAGGGCTTGGCTCATTTCCTTTCTCCTTGTGCCAGTACAGAGGGACATAACTTTCACAATGAACTTAACTCAGACTGTCCCAGGCTGTGAAAATCCACTCTACCGTGGAGACAACTCTTCAGACCAGACCAACCGGTTCTTTTCTCGGGAGACCTTTGAACTGTAGGGAAGTTGCTCTTGGGTCCGTGTAGCTCTGGCTCTGCTCTGTTTCATGTGTCCTGGAGAATATGCCCACTATGGCACTTTCCCTTCTGTGTAAGGAGAGTCCGGGAAGGAGACCTGTGTTTAGCGAGTCAGAAAGGGAGCTGTGAGGACATGGCTTCCTCTTAAGATGTTTGCCGGTTAGATTTTGGGGGAACATTTAGATTTTATAGCAGGTCTGCTATGTCTGCTTTTATGTCCTGCAGTGTGTACCCATCAGAACAGGATGTTAAGTATGTGACCAGTTTGCTTGGTCCTTGAGTCACGCACAGCTGGGGACGTCATTGTCCTGAGTCAGCTTGCTAAGTGCTTTCTTCAAACTCTGCCTTGCAGCACCTTAAGGGGGAAACTTTGGCTCTTTTCTGTTACATGTCTTCTTAAATGTTTCAAACAACAAAAAAATAAGACTTCTCTCCCACTTCCCTACCCCTTTTCCTTCCTTCTTAGGGCTTTACTATGGAGACCAGGCGGGCCTCCATTTTGTAGAGGCAATTATTTGGCTTGGTATTGGTATTACAGGTGTGAGCCATCACACATATCTCAAGAAAATGATTTCTACTATTTGTAGAATATATATATATATATATTCAATAGCAAATGCTTTTGATTGTTTGCTGGATATTCTTCTGGATGCTACAAACTACCCCGGAGAATAGGAAGTGAATTACAAAGGATGAAATTGAATACTTAAGTATGTCACTCTGCCAGGTGTATGATAACAGGTAATTTCTCATCTTTCTGTGCCTTGGTTTTCCATACAAAAGGTGAAGCTGTCAATAGAGTTTACCTCATTAATCTGTTGTGAAGACTAAATACATTAAAAAAAATCATACAGTAGTCCTTGACATAGAGTCTTCAGTAATAGCTGTTGTCACAGGGTAAGCTTCTCTTACTGAAAAATCTAAAATCAGGAATATTCCCTAACTAAAAGGTTTTGGTCCTGGCTAAAAATGGAAAATCTATATCTGACCCAATATCATGGGCCGTAGCAAGAGTTCAGGTGCATCAGAAATGTTGTTTACAGTGACCTTCAGGCTGTGAGTTAGGGTATATGAGATGCAAATGAAGTTCACGTGTGGTCTCCTGTCCCAGGCTATCCCATTATACACAGGGATGTCTCCAAATCTGAACACCTGGTAACCGAAATACTTCTGACTCTAAGCATGTCAGACAGGGAATCTTCAGCTCTTTGCAAAGGAATAGCCTCTTCTGCAAGGAGACAATTTTAGCCATGAGAGACAGCTAGAGGGCACAGGGATGGGCGAGTTGGTGATGGGCAGACATTTGTTGAAAGTTGGGACTGTCCCACCTCAGATCAAATGGTAAAAAACGTCTCATGGTAGTAGCTGCCATTCAGGTTTGTAAGCGTTTTCTATGTGTATGTGTGTGTGTGTGTGTGTGTTTACAAGGGGATAATACATGTGTGGGAGGGACATGCGTTTGGGTGTGGTTAATATGTAGAGACCAGAGGACGTGGGTATCTTCTTGTATGTGTGTGTGTGGTAATACATGTATGGGAGGAACATGTGTGTGGGTGTGGCTTACATGTGGAGACCAGAGGACAGTGGTTATCTTCTTGTGTGTGTGTGTGTGTGTATGTGTGTGTGTGTGTACTTGTGTAGGAGGGACATGCATGTGGGTGGGCTTACATGTGGAGACCAGAGGACAGAGTTATCTTTTCTTATACTCTCTGTCTCATTACCTTGAGACAGGGTCTCTCATCAAGCACAAAGCTCACAGTTTCAATGAGGCGAGCTGTCGGGGTCCAATGCCCCAACATAAAAACTACTTTTTCTCTAACTGGACCGGTGCAGAGGCACGGGAAATAATGAGACACAGTTCACACAGCAATATCAGAAGGGAGTTTCAGGCTTCATTCATTCCTGAAGATCACCCGCGTTTATTATTCAAACACCTTTTATTCCCCCAGGTAAACCAAGGTGGAAACTCATTAATATTCTCTTTCCAGGGGATGGGGGAGTCCATCACACCTGCAACTCAGTCACCAGCTTGGGATCTACACCTCTTCCCAGGCGATCTACATAGTAACAAAAGAGAAGGAGCAGCCCATCCTGAGCCTTTTGTTAGGTCGCCACAGCTTGTCTGACAGGATAGTGACTGCCTTGGAAACCAAGCAAGGCCAGAGAACTTGGCTGTAAACATCTTGTATGAAATATGGGCCTACGGCTAGCTGGCCAGTGAGCTCCTAGGTTCTGCCTGTCTCTGCTCCCCCACCCTCCCCCAACCCTGGGGTTTGAGGTGTATGCAGCCATGCCTGGCTTTCTTATGCAGGTGCTGAAGATTTGAACTGAAGTCTTCATGCTCAAATAGCAAGTGCTTTTATCCACTGAGCCATCTCTCTTTTTTTGTAAGTACTTCCTAAGCAAGAACTCATTTACTCCCTGTAGCTGTCCTAACTTAAAGCTGTTTGCCCAGAGTCTTAGTGAGAAGGAGGTGGGCAGTGCCCAGGGTCTTAGTGAGAAGGGGTGGGCAGTGTCCAGGAATTAGTGAGAAGGAGGTGGGCAGTGCCCAGGGTCTTAGTGATAAGGAGAAGGACAGTGCCTAGGGTCTTAGTGAGAAGGGGATGGGCAGTGCCCAGGGTCTTAGTGAGAAGGAGGAGGGCAGTGTCCAGGGATTAGTGAGAAGGGGTGGGCAGTGTCCAGGGTCTTAGTGTGTTGGAGAAGGCCCCACTTGTTCCTCCTGGCCACCTGGATAGCTTATACCCAAAATAATCACACAGGAACTGTATTAATTAAATAACTGCTTGGTCCATTAGCTCTTGCTCCTTATTGGCTAACGCTTACATTAATTTAACCCATCTCCATTAATCTGTGTATCGCCACATGCAGTGGCTTACCAGCTAAAGTTCCGCAGTCTCTGGTGGCGGCTCCATGGCTTCTCTTTGACTCTGCCCTTCTTTCTCCTAGCATTCAGTTTAGCTTTCCCTGCCTACCAAAGTTCTGCCTTGCTATAGGTCCAAAGCAGTTTCTTTATTCATTAATGGTAATCACAGCACACAGAGGGGACTCCCACATCACTTTGCCTTTTCTGTTTAAATAAAAGGAAGATTTTAACTTTAACCTAACTTTTTACTTTTAATAGTAAAATTACATATAAAAAAACATGTATTAAACAAGAATTACAGTTACAATATCTATATCTACTTTATTTTTTTATCATAACTAAGGAAAACTTATAACTATAAATTCTTCAACTTCATCAAAGACTCCAGAAGGATATGATATTACCTAAGTAAACAGGAAGTACATTGTAAGCAGCTTCCAAAACTCTAGAATTGACAGAGACATCTTGCTGCCTGGACAGTCACCCAGAGTTCTTCTGTACCATTGGGGCATCCATCTTCAGCCTACTGGCCCATAGTATCCAGCAGACTTTTCCACAAAGCAGGAAATTTCAAAGACAGTTCAGTCACTTTCTTCTGTATCCTGCAGAATGTCTTGCAGACTCTTTCATGACCCTGAAGGATCATCTCATCTTTAGGCAAGTTCAGCAGTCATTTATCTGTGGGTCCTGCATGTCCAGTTAAGCAGTCCAGGCAAGAGCAGTTTCTTGCCCAAATGGCTAAGGAGCCTCTTTGATGCCCTTCTTCCTCTTGAAGTAGCTTGGTGCTGCCAGGAGCAGATGTGTCTCATTGTCATGAAAAGTCTTAAGTTTTTAAACATTTTTAAATATTCTGAAGGTCTCTGAAAGATTTGAAAAATACATATCTAACTGAAATATATCTCTGTACATCTAGAAAATCTAACTAACATGATTACAATCTTGACTATTATAGATGATTATCTATTAACCTATATTTCTTAAATGAACAACATAATCACAACACCTTAATCAAGAGCAGAAATATACATATAACAAAATTAACCTTAAATTTGTATCAATAAATCAAGATCTAGACCAATGCAAATTATTCATATCTATATCATTAGTGAGAAGGGGTGGGCAGTGCCCAGGACCTTAGTGAGCAGGGGCCATCATTTGCTGTCCTCAAGAGTTTATATTAGCACAAAGAGGCAAACACACTAAGAATCTACTAATCTTATAATGGCTATAGCAGTATTTATCGGATGTGTGATTGAAGTACCTTAGGGTGAGAGAGAAGGTTAAGGACACTGAGCCAAAACACTGGTGTTTGCCTCCTTTGCCTTATTCTTATTAGGTCCACAATCACTGGTGTTATAAAATACAGATTTATTTGCCTCCTAACCCATAGCAACTCTGAATCTTACCTGGACTCTGCATGTGAAGTGCTTGGAATAGTCCTGGAGTAGCCACAGAGTTGGAAGCCAGCGCTGGCAGGTCTAGTACTGTTATGACCCAAGTTAACCCACATGCTATCCTGCTGAGACTTCTCCAGTTGAGTGAAGTGAGGCTTGGGATGGTTTAATCAGTCATTGAGTCACATAGGGTGGAGCGGAAGTGCAGGGAGAGATGAGTCTGGCTGGCTCCATGGTTTAACTGTGTGTGTTCCTGCTTCAGAATATTGCACAGGCTCAGAGACCGCTGCATGGCAGATATGGACCATACGGTTCACTCGGGAGCTGACTGGGGGTTGGAAGGGCTCTAAGAGAGTGATGGAGCAGGGAGAAGTGGGAAGGCTGGATGGGAACTTTCCCAGAGAGAACCCATGAGACAGATGGCTATGCCAGGTTCCTGTCAATGTCAAGGACCAGATACTTCTCAGGGAAATACTGGTCTATCTGACCAGATGATGCAGGGTGTTAGAACCTTGAGAGTGGTGGTTTTACAAGAGACTTCCTTCACTCTGACTTGGCTCAAAAGTGGACACACTGACTAGACATGGGGCTTTAGGGTGGTACCATGATCAGATACCAGAACAACCTGAGTCCTCTGGATCCTGGAATGGAAATAAAAGTCTATCCAAATAAAACTAAGACAGATGGGTATTCTCATGAAACCTACAGCTTTCTCTCTCTCTCTCTCTCTCTCTCTCTCTCTCTCTCTCTCTCTCTCTCTCTCTGTGTGTGTGTGTGTGTGTATGTGCTCACGCATGCACACACAGCACATGTGTGGTGTTAGTAGGAGGTCAAAGGCAGATCTACTTTGGCAATTGTTTGTTGGTAGAATATTCTGTCCCACCTGCCAGCTCCCAAATAACCACACAGAGACTTAGTCTTAATTATAAAAGGTTGGCCAATAGCTTAGGTTTGTTACTAAGTAGCTCTTACAGCTTAAATTAACCCATATTTATTAATTAATGTGCTGCCATGGGCTTATGGCTTATTACCTCATCTTCTACACATACTGCTTCCTCTGCATGTGGCTGGCAACTCTGCCCTTCTTCTTCCCATCATTCTCTCAGTCTGACTCTCCTGCCTAATCTCTTCTTGCCTAGCTACTGGCCAGTTAGCTCTTTATTAAACCAGTCTGAGTGGCAAATCTTCACAGTGTACAAAAGGATTATTCCATAGCAATTGTTTTTTGTTTGTTTGTTTTTTATACTTTTTGAAAAGATTTACATGTATAGTATTTTGTCTGCATGTATGTTTGTGCCTGGTGCCTGAGGAGGGCAGAAGAGGGTGTCACCAAGAACTGGAGTTAAAGGTGATGAGCTGCCAGATCTGGGTGCTAGGAACCAAACCCAAGTCCTTGAGAGAGCAGCCAGTGCTTTTAACCACTGAGCTATCTCTCCAGTTCCCGTTCTGACATTTCTTATGTATGGAATTATGGAGTTACATTTAAAACACACTGTGGGAATTCAATGGGCATTATGAGAAGGGACATAGGAGCAGGTTGGACTGGGTCAGATTGATTCTCTGTGAAAATTGCCCTTGAACTTGCCCTGGGAGGGTGAGAAGGACATGAAGGCAGGAGGACTTCTGGGGGTGACAGTGATGAGCATGACCCTGCAGGAGCCATAGTGGGTCAGCCTGCAAAAGCAGCTTAGAGTAATGTCACAGGAGCTTGTAAACAGGTGGGGAACACGTATGTCCCTTAGAGGCTGATAGTGAGCCATTGCATACTGGCACAAAAGGAAGTTACGGGGTTATGTCAGAAAGACCAATGTTGCTATTGCTAGATCTGACTAGAGGAGAAGCTAAGGGGGGTATTTTGCTAACAGTTTAGGAGAGAGGGCGTGGTGAGTGCTGAGGTCTAGGAACTGCAGTGGGAACTTTCAGGAGAAAGTAACCCTGTGAGGGTGGAAGCTGGGTTGCTGAGACCGAGGCCAATGGCAGGGAGGCCCCAAGCCAACCTTCCTCCCCAGATTTCTGTCCTGCAAGGCTGAACAAAAGAATGGTGTTAAGATTAGAAAGGGGCACTTGGGGTGCGGAGTAGCACTGGGGCAAGTCAGGGAAGCTTCGGTTTTGTACTTTATCTGTTATCCACACATTTTAGACACATGTTTTATCTCTCATTGACTGTTTTGATCAAGGTTTAAAGTGTTTACGAGGAGAAAACGGCAGGGTCACAAATCATGTTTCAGTGTAGTAGAGCTCACTCTGGCCTCCTAACGTCCGGCTGGACATGGGTTTGGCATTTGTCACAATTATCCTGTGGAAGGAAATGAATGAAGGGCCAGGTTGGCTCTTATGGGGGTGTGGCCAATGTTTGAGATGAGTTCTAAGTGAAATTCGTCTAAGTATTTTTGGTCTAAGACCCAGCTGGCTACCACTATAGAGATTCTCTTTAAGCAAGCTATAAACTTTTACTGAAAACATAAATTTGCCAGGGGTTATGGCACACGCCTTTGACCCCAACATTCAGAAAACAGAGGCAAGCAGATCTCTGGGTTTTGAGACTCGCATGGTCTATGTAGTGAGTATGACCCCTCACCCAATCCCCACAAGGGAAAAAAAAGCATGAAAAAAGAAAAAAGAATCGATGCTGGGCTGTAGTTCAGTCGTAGAGCATTTGCCCAGAGTGCCCAGAGCCTTGGGTTTGATCCCCAGGAGCACATAAACCAGGGCTTTGAGCATCTTCTACCTGCAATGCCATCGTGTGGGAGATGAATGCAGGAGGATCAGGAATTCAATGTCACCTTTGTCTACAAGTAAATTCAACGCCAGTATGGGCCATGTCTTAAAAAAAAATTCGACAACCAAAAAGTTGTCAACTAATTAAAAAAAAAGACTCAAAACTAAAAACACAGTATGCCTAGAGCATGCACACATGCTTCTGCCATGATTGCTAACTCCCTGTTTAGAGCCTTGACCTAAGGGAATGCCCTTCATGCTCAGCCCTTTGATCTGCTGCCAAGTATCCTCAAAGGCTCAGGTATCCAGTGGGAGGGAATTTCAGATGAATCATTCCCGGGAGAGCTGGAGAGTACAAGGGCCTAGTCACGCAGCTGGGAGGGACTCAGGGAAGGAGCTCTCTCTGCTCTTTGGCGTCTTTGACTTTGCCAGGAACACCTTCTCCTCTGTCCTGCTCTCCCCTTCTCTCTTCCTCTCCTTTGGCTGTGGTCTCGCCATCTTTACGCTTGATGGCTGGGCTTCTGCTTACACATCACTTTTTAAGGGAAGACTCCAGCCCCCGTGCAGGAGGTACAGGAGCCCCGTTGGGCCTCTGATAGCTGTAGGGTAAGGTGTTGAGAACATGGATTTGGGGTGCTCGAGAGAAGATGTAGCAGTTGAGAGTACTTGCTGCTCTTGCAAAGGCCAAAGTTCAGTTCCTAGCACCCACACCAGGGCCCTCACCACCACTGTAACTTCAGATCCAGAAGATCCGGTGTCCTCTTCTGGCCTCGGAAAGCACCAGGCTCTCATGCGCTCTTACCCCTCCCACTCGGTCCCATGTCCATATAATTAAAAATTAAGGTAAATTTTTGAGAAAGAAAAATGAACATAGACTTTCAAATGAGAACACTTGAGTTGATCCCCCAGGTCGTACTTATAAATTTGTAAAATAACACCAGGGCTCAAAGGGCTGAAGCCTGGGGGTTTCAATGCTGTGTGAAGTCACTGTTTTCCTATGGAGTAAACTGATGGAGGAGTCTTCCCCCAGTGAGCTTGGTTTATAATTATCAGTCCCAGAGACTGGGTCAGTTCTGAGAATCCTGAGACAGCAAGTGAAATTAGGTCCAATTGGCTCCCTGGGGCGTATGAAAAAATGTTTACAAAGAAATACATTTTAGGCATATTAAAAGCTTATGATTTTGATGGTATAGTGTTGGAATGGAAGATAGTGGGGAGGAGGGAGGAAAAGAAGGGGGAATTATTAGAAAAAGGAATTATTAGACCCCCAGTGTTTACCTGAAGCAAATCTTAAGACACTTGTTCTCTTTAGCCTCATGGTGTTACCTTAGCAACCAGGAGATACTGCTGCAGTCAGTGATAAACCTGTTATGTTAACGTCTGTTTTGTGAGTTTTTGGAGTTTGGGACTGTGAATGTCCCCAAACTCGTTATTGGGATTTTGGCAATTCTTGTTCCTCCGGCTCTTTGTTTAATGATGGTCCCTTTAATAACAGCTGAGTGGTTAACTGGAAATTTAAGTGTGACATTGGAGATATAGAGAAGTTGGTAAAGCAGATAGGAGAAAGAGGAAGAGGGGAGTATATGGAGCTTTTATGGCAAAGGAGAGTTGAGTATGGTGATGACACTTTCGTTTTTCTAGAACTGGAGAAAGAGTGGCTGATCTTGGTGTCCTCTGGAACTTAAGGGAACAGGGCCCTGTTTGAGTTACCATATACGAGGGGGTATCTTGAGCTGGAAGAGTGAAAGGTTTAAGGTGTGACAGGTGAATCCATTGAGGAAGTCCCTCAAGCTTGGCAGCTGTGGGAGTTACAAGAATTACTTTAAAGGGGCCCTACCATTTAGGGGAAAGGGGGTGGGGGCATTGGTCTGGGGAGAGAATAATACCTGATCCCCTATTTTAATCAGCGGTGGGCATGAATTAACACATGGTTGAGGTAATGAGTAGTCAGTAAAATCCCGTAATAGGGAGCAAGGATGGGATAACAGCGCAATAAGCAGGTGATCAGGAAGGGGAGAGGTTTTAAATGAGAGGCCGGGGGTTAAAACCAGCCATCCTTACATGAGGTCAAAGGGCGAGATGAAAAGGGGGCTTTTGGGGAGAGCCCTAAGCATAAGAAGGGCCAGAGGCAAAAGTTTTACCCAGTCAAGGTGAAGTTCCTGTGACATCTTAACAAGAACATTTTTTAAGGAACAGTTAGTTTGTTCTACCTTCCCTGAAGACTGAGGGTGGTATGGGATATGAAAACGCCAGGGAGTGTTAAGAGCCTTAGATAAAATTTGAGAGATCTGGGAGGTAAACTCTGGGCCATTATCCGACTGAAGAGAGGTTGGGATTCCAAACTGGGGGATAATTTCTCGGAAAAGAACATGGAAAACTGTCTGGGCCCTCATGTCTGGGACCTCTTGGGAAACACTTCAATGCACCCAGACATGGTGTCTACCAAAACCAAGAGATATTTAATTCGTCTGACTGTGGGCATATGAGTAAAATCGAACTGCCAGTCAGTTCCTGGAAGGGAGCCCTGGCCTGATGGGTGGGAAAAGGGAACCCACAATATTTGGTCTTGGTATCTGACATTTGATAGGTTTTACAAGAGGCAGTGATACAGTGATAGCGTTTAAGAACTCTAAGTCCTCAGAGGTGTGTTGGAGGTGAGCCTTGACAAAATGAAACAGAGTTTTGCTATTAGGATGAAAGAGCTGATGTAGGTAAGACAGAATTTGCTGGGTGTCAAGGGGTGTCTGTGAGAATGTGAGCTGTACTGTATGAGTTTAGACTTAGAGACTGCGAGAGCAGATCAGAATCTAAAGCCTGACCAAACAGGTGTGGGCTGTCCCGGAATCCCTGGGGAAGGACGGTCCAGGTGAGCTGTGTGGAAAGGTGAGTGTCAGGGTCAGTCCAGGTGAAGGTAAAGATATTTTGAGATTGAGAGCTGAGAGGAATAGGAAAGAAAGTATCCTTAAGATCTAGAACTGAGAAGTGGGAGGTTCCTGAGGGGATAGTGGGAAGAAGTGTGTAAGGATTAAGCACTAAAGGATGAAGAGAGACTACTGCGGAGTTAATGAGCCAGGAAATAGGTTCTATTGGTTTTTTAACAGCAAGTACAGGGGTGTTAAAGGGAGAAGAGGTGGGCAAAGAAGCTTTTTTATTAGAAGGTCAGAGATAACGGGCTTAAGTCCCCTAAGGCTCTGGAGAGAGACGGGGTACTGAGCTTGGGTAATGTACTTAGTAGGATCTTTTAATTGGATAATGCTGGGGAAATGGTGTTTAGTAACAGAGGGGTTTTGGGTGTCCCAGACTTGGGAGTCTACCTGAGAGGCTGGTAGAGGAAAAGACGCATTGGAGCTGGGAGGTTGGGAGGCTAGGAGAAGGAGGAGGGGAGCTGCTGGTGAGTGTGGGGTAAGGTGAATGGGAGGAGCAAATGAAATGGAAGCTCCTACTTTTGCTAAAATATCTCTTCCCATAAGAGGTACCAGGCAGGTTGGCATGACTAAAAATGAATGAGTGAGGTAAACACTCCTAAAAACACAGTTAAGTGGTGGGGTCTGCTGAGGTAGATAAGACTGTCCCCCTACTCCAACAATAGGGAAACTAGAAGGTGAGGTGGGCCCACAGAATTCCCTCAGTATCGAGTATGTGGCTCTGGTGTTCAAGACAAAGGAGATCAGCCGTCCTGATACCGTGATGTTTACCCGTGGCTCCCTGTTACAGATGACAGTTGTGGTCAGGTCAAAGGAGCCCGGGCAGCCTCACTCGTCCATGGCCAGACCTAGAAGGTCAACTTGGGAATTTTCTGGGTTTGATGTCTCCATGTCATGATGTGCACAAGGACAATCGACTGCCCAGTGTCCTTCCCTATGGCATCTTGGACAAGGTCTCACGGGACCAAGATGAGGATTAGGGCATGCTTGGGCCCAGTGACCAGCTCTTCCACATTTGAAACACGGGCCTGGTAGTTCTTGAGCACTGGGGGGGTGGCAAGGGAGCTGCATGGAAAGAGCAGATGGGGCAGTCTGTTGCCTTGGCCGGTTGGAGGGCTGTGGCTAGCACATGACAGTGATGATTGCAGGCTTTGTCATTCCTCACACAGTACACCTTAAAAGCCAACTCTAAGACTTCTGCCTGTGGGGTCAAGGGGCCTTTCTCCAAATGTCTAAGCCTTTATGTCAGGGGAGCACTGAGAAAAAGTAGTCATGAATAACTGCCTTCCGTGGTCTCTAGATCTAAGTTAGTATATTGTAACAGAGCTTTAGTGAGGTGTTCCAAAAATGCAGAATGATTTTCCTTTGGATCTTGAGTGACTTCTGAGAGCTTATTATAGTTTACTGGCTTGAGGGCAGCCTTACAGAGTCCTGCCAGAAGGCAAGTCAGAAACTGGTCCCTAGCTAAAATTCCACCTGGAGTGTTATAATCCCAGTGTGGTTCCTGCTCGGGGACTGCCTCTGCCCCCAGAGGGTGGGTTGCATGTGTTTGGTGAACCTTGTCTGCATGTAGTCTGGCCTGCTCCAAACTCGCCTGTACTCTTCAGGAAGTAGGTTATTAGATAGGATCATATAGATATCATGAAAGGTGAGATTATAAGACTGGAATTTAGAGCTTAGACTGTAAAAGACTTGGATATAAGGAAACTCCTTCCATTTGCCTGTGCGCTGACAGTAGTTAGAAAGCTCTGGTAGAATATCGGGATCAAAGGTGTCATTAGGTGGTCACTTTAAATTGTTATCTAAATTGTAAGGAGGCCATTTTTTGAACAAAGATGGACAAGTGTGGAAATCTGTAAGTAGGGCATTAAGGCCTGGGGTTTCAGGGCCTCTAAAAGGCATCCCAGGAGGAGGCTGGATTGATGGTCTTGGGTGGCTTGCTACCCATAGCTGAAACCCTGAAAATCCGTGAAAATGGCGACACCACAAGGCTATAGGTGGGGTGTGACAGCGGCGAACACCGCAGGGCTTGTAGATGAGCATCCTCTATCTATAGCGGGTGATAAAGCCTGACCGGCTCCCATCTGGGTGACTGGGAAGCCAGAGAGGCCAGAGACTGAAAAGTCTTTCACTGACGAGTGGTACAAAAGAAAGGAAAAAAAGAAAAAAGAAAAGTCTGAGGGACCCTGGGCCCCCAGGCACGGGAGGACTAACCTGGGTCATCCAAACACAATTTCAGCTAAGGGAAGCAATCCAGAGATGAATGTCAGCAAAGGACTCAACCGTAGCTGTGAAGGCTGTGGTTGGGGGCTATCCCCCCATTTCTAGGAACACCTGAAGATTGATGGAAGCTCAACTACCAATTCTTTGGGTTCAGAAAAATGGCTAAGCTGACCCGAATGGGGAAACTCACCAACTGAAGCCAGTGGTGTGCATAGAGGTCACGCTCAGGCTGATGGAACGCGTGGTTGTTGTGGAAAAAATTCCTGGCTCTGGGATCCCGACTCCGGGAGAGAGGCTCAGGGTGGGAGAGCCATCTGAGTCACGGCACCAATGAAATTACCTGGCACAAGTGAGAAGGAAACACGGAACATGCAACAAACCCGCTTAGGAGTTTATGGGGGGGGGGTGTACAGGCCTGGTGAGGGTTGGTGTGCAGAGAGATTGAGACAGAAAGTTAGAGAGAGCGAGCGAGCTGAAGATGGCACCTCCAGCTTTTAAGGGCTGCCTAGTGCATGCACACAGCGAGATGGCGTGGTTACTTCATATACAGATGATGGAGCTCACACATGCGTGCAAGGGCTCACGCAGTTGTGTCAGACATAGGTGATTCAACCATGCCACACATGGGTCACGCAGGGTCCTTTAAGATCTCCCGGAGCCATTAGGCACTTCTGCCTGAGGGCTTGTCCGCATGTGTGTGTCAGCCATATTGCAGCTGAATCATTACAGCAAGCCTCCCTGGGTTTGCAGCGCTGAGACTGTTGCACAGTTCTGCCGGCAGAGTTGGAAAGCTACCCTCCCTCCACATTTCTTTCCCCATTGTGCAGCTCAGGATGGAAGCTACAGGCAGGCTTGGCTTAGGTGAGTCAGCTGAGTACCCTACAGGGCAGTTAGGGGAGGACTGTTTCCCTTTCTGGGATGGAGGGAAACAGAGACCAGAGGACTAGGATTATACTCACCACCTTGGCAATTCCACTGGATGTAAGGTCTTCCAACAATGAGACAGACTGAAGGCTTGTATCCTTTGGGGGATCTGAGTGGAGTTGGTGGGGGGGTTATTTGCTGTTACTCTTAATTGAAGTGAGACATATAATTTTATTTAAGAGAGGGGTAAAATATATGCTAAGACATAAGATACAGACACACACACACACACACACACACACACACACACACACACACAGAGAGAGAGAGAGAGAGAGAGAGAGAGAGAGAGGGAGAAGGGGGCCTGTGACCCTGATGTCTGAAATGACAATTTCTTGAGTTTATGAAGAGGAACTTTGGCATGTTTCTTTTTTTTGTTTTGTTTTGTTTTGGTTTTTATGAGACAAGGTTTGTCTGTGTAGTCCTGGTTGTCCTGGAACTTTGTAGATCAGTCTGGCCTCAAACTTGCAGAGATCCACCTGCCTCTGCCTTCCCTTCTGAGTGCTGGGATTAAAGGCGTGCGCCACCACTGCCTGGCTTTTGTTGTTGCTATTCTTGTTTTGGTTTCTCATCTTCAGATAGAATGTTCTGGAGCAAGTAAAAGCAGTTCTCTCTCTCTCTCTCTCTCTCTCTCTCTCTCTCTCTCTCTCCAGCAGCAGTCAGCTAACAGGAGTAGGCTGCTGGCTGCAGCCCTCTCTGCCGCAGGCCCTGGTGTCTGCTTAGCTCTGCAGACTGCTTCTGCTTACAGATAAGTACTTCCCTCTCGAGTTGTAGGTGGAGGCTCCGAGGACGCTAACTCGTTCAGAGTCTAAAGTCCATGCTTTCAACCACTACCTGTGGCTCACAGCACAGATTTGGCTGAAGGGTGATTGTTGCATAGGGTGAACCATTAGCCACGGCCCTTGGAACACAGCTGTGGGACAGGAAACTGTATGAGCCACGCTGAAAACCGAGTGTGAAGCAGGCCGCCCCCGCCAGGCTCACGCGGCAACCATCTTTGTTCTTTGACTCCTGAAAGGTCTTTCTTTTGGGCTGAAACCCACCCAGCTCAGCTCAGTCTGTTTCACTCCTTCCTCTCAGGGTCTCCTGTAACTGGCCTGGAATTTACTATGTAGCCAAGCTGGGCCTTGAACTCTTGGCCTGGAACACCTCTGCCTCCTGAGTGTAACTGCCAAATCTAACCATACATTGCCTTATATTTTCCTTATATAATCTAATGAACACACGCGAACTCTTGAGTCAGATCTGTGAAACGATGGTTGTTAAACTACTTTCCCTATCTCTCAGGGCCATCTTGCCCACACCCCTCTTTTTTCAACACTTCTGGAGTTTTTCCAGAACACTCAACCTAATTTTTATGGTAATTGGAGCTCCCCGTGTCATCAGCTCAGGTTCTTTAGAATTAACTCACTTAATTAGAATGAAAGAGAAGCAGCCATGAGAAGGTTTGGGGAGGAACACAGCTGTCTCTTGGTGTGTGAAATTCAACTGCAGAAGCAGGCAGGCCTCACAAGCTGGGGTGTTCTATACCCTCGTGATATCTGAGGCCGGTGTCCATGCACCTCCTGGATGGCCTGGGGAGCCCTCGGGAGTGGTGCAGTCATTTCACAGGTCAGAACTGGTTACCATAGTCTACAGTCTGAACGATGTCATCTCCTAACTCTTCCCGGAGAGAGGCCTTGTGTCCACCCATTTCTGTGAACTGACAGATTTAGGGCTTGGCCTGGTTGTCCAGACATGCTTAGGTAGGCTAGACTCCAAATTAGGCCCGACTATCAGCATTCACAATCTTTAAGACATTCCCCAAACACTAAATCTGTCTTCTCCTCCACCACCTTAGCCTGAGTGAGCAGGATCATCCTGCCTGTTTTCGTGTTGAGACAAGTTGACTCAAAGGTCCCTGAAGCCTCCTCTAATCTTGGAAAACCTGGGCAATCTGGAGGCCGGTGTAAAGCAGAGCGAAATGTTTAACTTCTGCTTTGGTGCCACCAGGTGGTTAGTTTGGATGTGACAGGCTCCAAGGGAAAGATGGCTGTCAAAAAACCCAAAGCAAACAAAATAACAACAACAAACCCCAAACAAACAAAAAAAGGTGACGATAAAAAAATAAATTCTGTGACAAGGAGATTTCGGGGCAGTGACGATATTCTGCGTGATAGTCAGTGATGGCGCATGTCATTAAGCAGTTTCCCAGAAGAACAGAATATCAAAAGTGAGCCTCAGTGTCAGCCGTGAACTCTGGGTGATGGGGACAGTCGGCAGCGTCTGCTCCTGCTGGGTCGGGGGTGCTGATCATGGTGTGGTGGTCTACGAGGGGCGTGGAGCATACGCGGAAACTTCTGTACTTTTTGCTCACTTTCTGCAGCTCTAGAAGTAATTTATGAATAATATACATACTTCTACTTTTATAGTTTCCCCTTCTAGATTCTGGTGTGGGGCAAAGAGTAAGCTATAAGGTGGAGACTCGTCTGAGCCTCTTTTCTGTTGCTGGGATCAAATATCCCGGCAGGAAGTGGAGGAACTGTTTCTTTTAGCTGACAGTTCCAGGATACGGTCCGTTGTAGCAGGGCAGTCACGGCAGCAGGAACTGAAAACACCTGTTTCTTATCAACAGTTGAGAGCAGAGAGAAGGGATACACACCTATGTACGGCTCAGCTCAGCGCCTCTACAATCCAGGAGCCAAACTCAGGGAGTGGTGCTGATGACTTTCAGGATGTGTCTTCTTACATCAATTAGTGTGCTCATGACAGTGTCCCATGGAGGTGTGCAGGGAACACCTGATCCAGACAGCCTCTCACTGAGACTTCCCTCTCATGTGATTCTAGACTGTGTCAATTTGACAGTTAAAAACCACCTGTCACAGCTATCTACAGAGGCCAGCTGAATTCACAGATCATGTCTTTCTGAAGGTACACAGTTCAGCATCTGAGTCCTTAGCTTTGAAAACACCAGAACCCTACTATTGGTTCAACAATATGCAGAGCTCTTTCGTTTTCCAGATCTGGTTCCCAAACCTTCAAGCTACACTCGTTGAATCAGAGGCTAATATGTATTTGGTTAGACACATGTACTCAATGCTAGAATAAAACATGTGTGTTGAGTGAGCGGTTTACTGTCGACTCTACAGGAAAGCGGTCGTTTGAAGACAAAGGACAAAGTATACCTGGCAGGTGACATGGTGACATTGTAGTGGCAGTGGCGTCACCGTGCCACCTTCCTGCCATACTTGCTGTGCTGTTTAATCTTCAGAGAAATGAGTGGAGTGATGTAGGCATGTGTGCAGTGCGTATTTTTGAGCTCGGTTATCACATGGTAAAACACATGTGGTGTGTGTTCGTGTGTGATGTTCTCTTGTTGAGACCACTGAACTAAATCTGACTGTAGCCAGCTTTCTTTTGGGCCACCAACCAGTTTTCTGAATCATGACATGGAGAACTAGTAGTTTTGAATGCTCTGCCTTAGCTCCGTTCTTATTTTAATCCATTTCTCTTTATCTACATTTTTGCCTTGAAGCTTTTTTTTTTTTTTGCTGTTTTTGTTGTTGTTTTGTTTTTTGAGATAAATTTTTTTTTTTGTAGCTTTGGAACAAGCTCTTGTAGACCAGACTGGCCTCAAACTCACAGAGATCCGCCTGCCTCTGCCTCCCGGAGTGCTGGGATTAAAGGCGTGCGCCACCACCATCTGGCATGCTTGGGGGGGGGATTTTTACCTTTCTTTTTATGTATCTTACTTTCATCGCTTCTTGTATCTGACTGGTGGCTGCCTGGCTTCTGGCCCTAAATGTGTCCCCCTCTTTCTCCCTGGTTTTCTCCTCCTCCTTTCTCTCTCTCTCTCTCTCTCTCTCTCTCCCTCTTTTGCACTTAGATTTCTCCTCCTACTTATTCTCTCTGCTTGCCAGCCTCTCCTATCCCTCTCCTGCTTAGCTATCAGTTGTTCATCTTTTTAATTAGACCAATCAAGTACCTTAGGCAGGCAAGGTGGAACAGCAACACATTTTTTCCATAATTAAACAAATGCAGCACAAACAAATGTAGCACATCTTTACATAGTTAACAAAGGCAGCAAAACAAATGTAGCACATCTTTACATAGTTAACAAAGGCAGCACAAACAAATGTAGCACATCTTTACATAGTTAACAAAGGCAGCACAAACAAATGTAGCACATCTTTACATAGTTAACAAAGGCAGCAGAAACAAATGTAACACAGCTTCACACAGTTAAAGTAATATTCTACAGCATAAACAAATATAACACATCTTTGCCCAGCTAAAATAATTTTACAACACTGGACTTTCCTACTTTAGGGATGTGACCCTTGCTGTGAGCACTCGTATTGCTGGCCAGTGCTGAAGACAGACTGACCTAGTCTTTCTCATCGGGCACTCCTTTTGGAACTGTGCTCCGAGCAGCTGAGAATTCTTTCTTGCCCAGGGACGTGTAGTAACTTACAAGGACAGGGCTGGCAGTCAGCTGGAAGGCGCCGGGTCAGGGTTCTGAAAAGCTGCTCAGTCAGTGACTAGCATCCGGGTGCTCTCTCACCACCATTTATGGCTTCCTTCCTCGTAGGGAGCCCGTCTGGTCATCCTATGGTAACTTTCAGAAGAGAACTTGCTTTTGGAGAGTCTGTCCCTAAATTCAGCTTAAAATGAATGTGTAAGATTCTTAATCACATCGCCCTAGATTCCCAGCAAGAAAACAAAGCTTGGTAGATGGGAACCTGTCTAGGGTTCTTATCAAGAAGGTGTCCACGTGTACCTAGGCTGCCTGCACCTCTAGAGCTTGCATAGACCTCTCTGCCTGCTGCATCCAGCAACCTGTGCTGCGAGTCCGGCAAGTCCAGCTTTCTCCTCAGTGGTTGAGCCCCTGGACCAATCCTTAAGCTACAGCTGCAGAGACCTCAGCCAAAGGGACTTGGACACCTGTGCGCAAGTTATGGACTGATAACCTGCACTTGCTTAGGTGCTGATCTCTTTATTTTTGCCAGTGTGTTATTTTTAAAGGGTTGGGTATAATGGTTTAAACTGGAAAAAAAAATCAGAAAATTCCTACAAACCTCTGAATATCCAGTTTCTCTGGCAAACAGTGAATCTGGCTGAGCAAGGTTCGCGTTCCCACAGGGCATGTGTTACTGGAGAGGTCGAAATGGGGCACACCTTCCAGTTACCCTCCTTGCCCTTCCCTTGGTGTGTTGCTTAGGATTAGTGCCTTGCAAAACCACTCTTGGTGTGTTGCAAAAGAAAAACAAGCAGGCAAAGCCCGTCCCAGGACACGGCTGGGCTCTTTTGGATGGTTCCTGGTGTCCCTGGGGGTATTCCTTCTTTGGAACTGCCCCAGGTTTTTTTTTCTTTCTGATCTCATCCTTTGGTATTGTCACCTTTGAATTTGTTCTTCCAGCTTCTGCAGTGTTGTTGAATAAGGAGTGAAGAGTCTGGGATCATATGATATGATTTTAGCAACCCCCCGCCTCAGTCTTTCAAGTGCTGGGATTAGTCAGGTGCGACCATGCCTGGCAAGACTTGGTTTTGGATCTCAGCTGAACTGATTTTAATTCCCTTATTTGTAGAATGGGTTTGATAACAGGCCTCATTGGGCAGTCTGCGTGGTGGGTGGAATTCTGTCTACAAAGCATCAAATTACAGTGCTCTATCTCTTCGTTAAGACCGAGATCAAGGCCAGATGAGATTTCTTCACTGCTTTCCGGCCACTCACACCTTTTTGGCTCTGAGAATAAAGCCAACTCCTATGGTTTCTTTCCTGAAGCTTCCTGCCTCTCTCACTGTGTGCTTTTGTTTAGTAGATCCGACTGTCCCTTAGACACTCCCCTATGAGAATAATGGAGGCAGATGGGCGTGCTGTGTTTTAGGTAATTCCGTCAGGAGGCTCGCTCCTTATCAAACCTTCCACAACTGCACCTTGTTTCCTGAAGGAGATGACTACTTTTGCACAGTCTGTTGGAATTCGTTCTGAGCTCATGCCTTTCCTACTCATGTGTTTCTACAGAAATAGGACCACGGACAAAAGCTGGAAAGACATCGACAGAAAAAATTGGTACTGCAAGAGGGACTCTACGTCTGAGATCGAAGGGTCCTGCTACAGTGGAAGAGCTGGTATGTCATGTTCAGTGAGTCCCCATTCCATTTGCACACATACATTTATGCATACATACAGTTATGCACATATACAGTTATGCACACATATAGTTATGCACATATACAGTTATGCACATATATAGTTATGCACATTCCATTTGCACATATACAGTTATGTACACATACAGTTATGCACACATAGTTATGCACATATACAGTTATGCACATTCCATTTGCACATATACAGTTATGCACACATATAGTTATGCACACATAGTTATGCACACATATAGTTATGCACATTCCATTTGCACATATACAGTTATGTACACATACAGTTATGCACACATATAGTTATGCACACATACAGTTATGCACATTCCATTTGCACATATACAGTTATGCACATATACAGTTATGCACATTCCATTTGCACATATACAGTTATGCACATATACAGTTATGCACGTTCCATTTGCACATATACAGTTATGCACATTTATTAGGGCTAGAAATAAAACTAAGTAATCATAGTAAAATGCAAGGTTGGGTGCTTTGAATTTATCTCCTCATGCAGTGTTTCCTCCTCCTGCAAACCACTGAGGCATTAAGAGGAAAATACACCAAAGCATGGGAGAGAACCTGAGGTCCGTGGGAGTCCCCTCCTCCAGCAGGTCACTAGTCTAGACTTGGCTGTGGACATTTGAATTATCAGGGGACGTGCACTTATGAAGGCTCTTACGATGGAAGATTATATTCAAGATGTCCAGTCTCCTAGGAAAACTATTTTTGAGTCATATCTGACTCTGCTTTTTCATGCTCTGCACTCCTCCTGCCAGGGACACCTTGTGGATCCAGCTCTGCAAAATTTCAGACTCCGACAACCTCCCCCTGCATGCACTGGGACTCCAGGCACCTTCTCCAACCCTGGAGGCTGCTGGACCATTCTCTGTCCTCCTCCCTCTTTCCTTTTGTGCTGGGTACAAAAGCCAGGATCATCCTTTAGAGATGCAAGTTGGGGGAGGTGGGAGTTTCCTGTGTCCTGAGAATGGAAGTTAAGGCCTCAAACTTACTAACCCTATGGCCTGACCCCACATTTCCGCTTGGATGGCATTTGCCACCATCTTCTGCCACTCCCTCTGCCATAGCCAGGTTCTGCTCATCCTCACCAGCTCCCAGTGTCTCCTTTGCTCAGGGTATTAGGGCTGCTGTTACCATCGCCCCCTTCCTGGTGTACTCTCACCTTCTTCATTCTTCTGCCTGTGGATCTCATTACCTACACAGTCTTTTCAGAATATCTGGCGCAAGTTGCAATTCTCTGCCTTTACCTCTTCTTAACCTTAATTTTCCTCAACGCACCAAATATGGCTGACTCATATCTTTATTTTATTTAATTTCATCTGTTGTTATTTCATAGTCTTGGTCGCCTAGCCTAGAATCTCATGTGTCAAAGGAACTCAAGTTTTTGCAGCGTCAATGAATTAATTATGGATTTGTTTTAGGTTGAGGAAAGCAAGGGCTTCACTTATTGACTGACTCTCAGTGCAAAGGTCAGTGTCCCAGTGGAAAATGCCAGAAGGTGAAGAGACAAATGGAGGGCGAGGGTGAAAGAAGAGAGCAGCAGGGTGGCAGTGGCAGTGATCAGGATGGGCAAGGGCAGGAGCAGGTCTGCCCACCCCAGTGAGGACAGTGCGCAATGAAGTCGAAGCAAAGGCATCCAAGGCTTGCAGCTCCTGGGAGCAGAGCCCAGGCATGGGCCCTCACAGCCTGTGTGTGAATGTTACCCACAGATCCCCAGGTTTGCAGAAAAGAGAGTCAGGTGACCAGTAGGTGACTGTTTACAAAGTGGTCCCTAGAGGCTGTTGAATGACAATGTCCGGGTCAGTGAAGGGCTGGTTGGTTAGAGCGGATACGTAAGGACCACTAGGTGAAGGCCATCTTTGGGGCTGTGTGAGGAGTTGCTCAGGGTGCTGTGTGTTTTGAGGAGGACGGTGAGTCAGGGATTCAGGCCCTCATGCTGGAGAAAGGATGGTGGCAGGGTCTCGAGCAGCTGCTTGTGAGGCAAAAGGACATGCGTGCTGGAGCTCAGCTCCCTTTCCCCTTTTTATTCAGTCTGGGCCTCAAGGAACAGCGCTGCCCGCAATTAGAGCAGGTCTTCCTAATCTAGGACCTAATCTAGACCCTAATCACAGGCTCACCCAGAGATGTGTTTCCATGGAAATGCCATCTCTCATCAGGTTCACATTTAAGATTAGCTAGCAGAGAGGCAAGCACAGCTGAGAAACGCGGTAGAGTCAGAGCGTTTTGGGAATGAGCGGCGCTGAATTCTGTGTGCCCCAAGAGGGTAGGAATATCTGACTGAGCTTTTACTTTTTCCTCTGCTCATCACACCCCCTGGTGGATTGCTGAAGGCTGTCCCTGTCCCTTCAATCAATGAACAAGCCTGCACAGAGGACAGGAATCTGTAGGAGAATGTAACATCAGTGGGCGGCAGCTTGCAGTGGGGCACTAGGAAAATGCTCTTTTGATTCTCTGTTGGAGGCTGTGAGGAAGATGAGCAGTCTTGACACGTTGTGTGGAGGAAGCAGGGTGTGTTGGGCGTCCTGTGGGGATGAGCGTCGCTTTCCAGCAGTGACTATCTGCTAAGCACCCTGTTGTACATGAGGTGCTGTGATGAAAGGGAGCCAGGAAAAAACAACTCAAATATAAGCATGAAAAATCCATCCATTTGTATACTCTTCATAATCAATAGGTCGATTAAAACCAGCTCATAATGAAAGGAAGCTAGTTTGATGCTAATATTAAATCAGTACAAATACACCCTCTCATGTGATTCACACTCACACATTACACACATGCACCCAAAAGCTCACTCATTTACATATATACACTTATATAAACACATATACCCACACATGTATATAGTCACACATAATGCACTGGCATTTTCTCATGTTTGCATTCACACACACTGATAATCACAGCACTGGAGAGGTGGAGACTGGAGACTCCCTGGGACTTTGCAGCTGAATCAGTAAGCTCCACGTGCAGCGAGAGACCCTGTCTCAAAAAATATAAGGGAGAGCAATTGAGGAGAGCTTTTAATATTAGCCTCTGACCCCCACAGAAATATGCCACACAGGGGCATATACACGAATACACACACAGACACACACACATACACACACACAGGCAAAGAGTTTGGAGATTCCTTACCTTTTATTGGCCCATGATCCTAACTTCTAGTCATGTGACTGTACTCTCCAGGGACTTCTTACTGCGACTGTAATATTCTCCTCTATAGACTTCACAAACTCGCGTGGACTTTTCACGTGTGTGGCTTCTATTCACAGTGTCTCTCTGTGTTCTGACTCCTCTCCAGGCCTGGAAACACAGTTCTTAAATCGTTTTCTTCTGAAGACTTTCTGGCTTCTGTACCTCTTATGCCCTTTAAAGTATTGTCTAATCACTCTTTCTCACATTTAGTCACATTTAGGTGTTCAGAACTTGGGAACTGTGCTCTTCTCTCTCTCTCTCCCCCACAATATTTAGTGTTGACACTACAGCTAACTATTTATTGTATTGATTTACATTTAGCTATAAGGTTATAAGACATATTCCAGATACGTCCATTAAAGTTAGCTAATGGACCAGCTATTTTCTGCTGTGTGTGCCCTGATATCAAGAGATTTTATTGTGTAAATGCATTATCTTGTCATTCTCTCTTTAAAGCCTTCTGAAGCCAAAGCAAAGGCCATCGAAAAGATCGATGATCTCCTCGAACTGTACATGGGAATTCGAGATATTGACTTGGGTAAGGCCACGCTGTTAATGGTAATTTCCGTGTTTATAGATGATAGCCAACTATATGCTTCAAGATGAAAAGGATTGTGGAGCATAAAAACAGTAAAGATGACTGATTTTCCCAGTTACTTGCTGGGAGGTATGACTGCTAATTTAACTTAAAATTTTGTCTAAACTGGGCATGGTGACACATTCCTTTAACCCCAGCACTCAGGAGGCAGAGGAAGGTGGATCTCAGTGAGTTACCATGAATGTGTCAAGCTCTTGTTTTATCAACTAAAACTCTACTGGCAGCAAATACTGCAAAACAAAATGAATGCAAAAGCCCTAATTCCAACTGTATTAAGTAGGAAAAAAAATAGGAGAAGTTTATGGTTTATATAACCAAAAAAAAAAAATTCAGAGATGGGTCTTGTCTTCAAAAATGGCTGGATCTGGGCACTGAAGCAATGGCTCAGAAGTTAAGTGCTCTTAATGCTGCGTTCAGTTCCCAGAACTCTGTGGCAGCTCACACCTTATGGCTCCAGTTTCAGGGTTCTGATGCCCTCTTCTGGCCTCGATAGGCACTGCACACACAGTGCAGTCAAAACACTCACATAAAAGAATGCTGTGACATATCTACAGTATAGCAGAAATAACTTTAAATTTGTGTCAGTATGCAAAAATCCATACCACTGTAAAATATCTGAGACTAGTGGTTGTTCAAAAGTAGATTCAACAATCCGCCCTTTTATACCATCATTTCTATACTGTCTCCCCCCTTTTTTCCCTCAGAAAGAGATCCTTAAATCTAATCTCCTTTGTTCATCTTTTGATCAATAAAAACTTGTAACCAACCCCTCTAAATGATTACAAGCATCCATAACATATTGAATGACCAAAAAAAAAAAATAAACAAAAAACACACCCACCCCACCTCTTAAGAATGTGGCATCATGTCGGGCGGTGGTGGCGCAAGCCTTTAATCCCAGCACTTGGGAGGCAGAGGCAGGTGGATCTCTGTGAGTTCGAGACCAGCCTGGTCTACAAGAGCTAGTTCCAGGACAGGCACCAAAGCTACAGAGAAACCCTGTCTTCAAAAACAAAACAAACAAACAAAAAAAAGAATGTGGCATCGTGTTATCTAGGCTACTTCCTGTAGCCTGGGGGCAATGGCAATGGGGTTCTTTGGGGAATCCTGAGAAAACTGAGATAATGTTGTCTAGTCTCTATGTGATGGGAAACCACAAAGTTCATCTGCCGCCCTGACTGGAATAGTCTATGAGGCTGGACCACTTCAGTGAGCACTCTGAGGAAATGTCAACAGAGGCACTCTGAGAGGCTGGATCACCTGGGCCACCTCTTTTCACTGGTGTCTGGTCCCCTTACTCTGAAAACACACAAACTGTCAAAGGTAACATACATATCTTCATTAACACAAGTATGGACTGTGCATTGTACACAAGCCAGTCAAAGATGATTTCTTGTTTTATGTTTGAGCAGTAAAATATACATTACCTGTCTTGTAGGTTTTCTACACTTATTTCTTTATGTCTGTAGCCAGGATTTTCAGGGGGTCTCGCCTAATCAAACCTGATCCTCTTTAACTTTGAATGAATCTTCAGCCTTTTGTTTTCTGTCGAAACAAAAGCATAACCTCTTCCCCAAAGCAACACATCTGAATTTGTTTTAAAGTTCAGGCATCCCGAAGTGTTGAGGCTGGCTTAACTCAGCAGTCTCTTCCAAGATCTAGTGTCTCTAGTAGCTGTCATTCTGTTCATTAGCATTCAAAAAATTAACACAACACCATACAGGATCCAGACTGTGTATTCCGTCTTTGTGTGGCTTATCCTTTTTATATTATGCTATTTCTTCTTTAAAGACTTTATCTTGCTCCTTTATTAACTATTTCTTTTATGATTATCTATACCCATGTTTTTTCTTTTTTAAGCCTACACACATTTTTAAACATACTGTGCCTTATCAGAAGTTTTATGTGTCTGGACCTGGCTTTACTAAGCATTTGTAGTGTTCTCTGAGGGCGTGAGACAAATCTTAAACTGCTGTGTCAGCTGCCAGTGTGCCTCAGCTTAGCCCGTAGCGCTGGCAGCCGGCTCCAGCCCACAGGCTGCCTTTGTATGCTGAGCCTACTGAGAGACCTTGGTCACCAGGAAGCCATGCTAGGAAGCTGCATTTGACTATGTGTTTTGAACTTTTTTTTTGCTTTCTCAGACCTTATGTGGATGTTTGTGGCTGGAAGTTGGGCACCATTTATAGGTGGATTTTTCTTTGAGCAGCCAACTCACAAAAAAAAAAAAAACAAAACTACACGGAGACTTATTGATTATGAAAGGTTGGCCTTAGCTTCTTAGGCTGGTTCCTAACTAGTTCTTATGCCTTAAATTAATCCAAGTTTTTAAAATCTACATTCTTTTATGTGGCTTGGTTACCTTTACTCTGTCCTGCCCATTCTGCTTCCTCAACATCTGGCTGGTGACTCTCCCTTTCTTCCCAGAGCTCTCTGTCCCCAGAAGGCCTGCCTAACCTCTTCCTCCCTAGCTAATGGGCTCTTTATTAAACCAACCACAGTGGCACATCTCACACAGCGTAAAGGAATATTCCACAATGCGTTAGGGGAACACCTAACACGTGACCTACATAGGCATAGAAGTGGCATAAACTAAGGAAGACAAGCGTCTACAAGTTCAGCTGCCCTGGTCCCCAGGGCCACCTGACTTTGCCTGGCTTTAAGGGACCCAGGAGAAGACACTCTCTCTGCCAGGATATTGTGACTTTATTGTATTTCTAAAGCTTTTATGTTTATACTACTTCTCTGGTTTTGTTTATGTGTTTTTCCATTATTAGGCGACCTCCTTTTGACTTTTGTTTTCTTTTATAAAGGTTTCCCTTCAACTCCCTCTTATAGCATTCTCCTTCACCCTTTGTTTCCTTCACCTTGGGCCTCTTGCGGCCTCCTCCTCCTCCCCTCCACCCTATTATTCTCTCCTTTTTGTCTCTACGCTAACCTTAAGTAATTTTAACATCATCTCATGGAATACACTGTCCTTTTCTGTTTTATGATAATTGGCCATGTTGTCATAGGTTTTAATCTAAGTGCACCACCGTATCTTTGGTTGCTGTTGTTGCTGCTTGAATAATTTGTTCTCTCCTCTCTGAGTGGTGCTGGGACTGAGCCTTAGGAGCAACTGCTCACTAAGACCCCAGATGAAACTGCATGAAATGTGCAACCAACAGATGCACACCTCTCAACACAGAAAAACAAGAAACATAAAAAGCCAGGCAATATCACTTCTCAGCTGGTCAAAAGATCATAAATCTGCAACAGTTGAATTCAAAGATACTAACTAAAATGGGTAAAATGTCAGACAAAGAATTTAAGAGCTTGGAAAAATGACCAGGGACTTCACACAAGACACATAAAGATACATAAAAGCACATAAATTAAGTAATACAATCAACCTTGAGTGTAGGAAAGAAAGTCAGTAAAATGGAAAAGAAAATTGAAGTTTTTTTTTAAGAAATGTCCCAGGTGCTATGGTGCATGCTTTTAATGACAGCACTCAGGAGGGAGAGGCAGGTGTGTCAGGGACCAACCTCAACAAAAATACCATTTGCCAGGGTAGAGGTATGGGGATTTAGAAAATATTAGTAAAGAATATGATGACGCGAATGAAAATAATAAAATGGAGAAACATAGAATAGTATCGGGAGGGAATTCCAGTGAGTACTGAAATTGGCCCGCGTTTAATTTCCATTTGCTTTAAATACCCCTGACCCCAAAAGGTAGGAGTAAGACAAACTGCTTTAACACGATACAAGGAAATGAACATACCAATTGAAGGTCGCAGGCTACATTCTGTTGCTAGAACAAAACAAGTTGTGTTTATACCCTAGACCAAAACATTCTGTAGGCAAATCACTCCCTGGGTGGAATCTACAGTTATCTCCATAAAGGAACTGGATCCTTAATTAGATTCTTAGACTTTTGAGGTAGAAACATATCTACTTCTGTATTCCTGAAGTAGAAAGTCTGGCTATTAGCCACACCTGTTGACAACTCTCTGGTCTAAACCTAGGTGGGATCTTAACCTTGAAGGAACTAGAGGTAAATTCCAACTCTCTGACCTTTGGTCAACAGGAAATAGGCTCACATTTTCAGGCCTCCACACAGCTGGATCTCTGTGAGTTCTAGGACAGCCATGGCTACACAGTGAGACCCTGTCTCAAAAACCCTACAAAACAAACAAACAAACAAAGAGAGAAAAAGAAATATTGGAAATGAAAAATTAAATGAATCATAAACAAAATAACCACAAAATAAATAAAACAATTACAGCAACAAAACTGAACAAAATCATAGGGGACAGCATCTCCAATATACTACATCAAACAAGAGAAAGACTGTCATGACCAGAAGATTAGGTCACCCTACACTAAGATACCAGTGAAGATGAGAACTGAGTAGTCAAGCCCACAAATTTCCAAGATCGCTGGACCAAACTGATAATCCATGGGACAGACAAAGGAACTGAGATAAAAACTAAAGGAACAGAAAAATCTAGTTAATGTAGGAGAAAATTCCCAAAATCTGGGGACAGAAATGAACACCCCAACATGGCAGAACCCCAGATTGGCATGGACAGAGGAGAAAAGGGTGGAACTAAGATGATCCTGTGCACATACCAGGGTCACCTCATCTTCAGAACCTACATTTGGGGGGAGTTCTGGGATTTGCATAAATGCCTCAGGCTTGTGAGAGTAATTCAGCTGCATGGAAATGAGGGTAAGAGAGTTTAGAGAGGGCAGTGACCGTAAACACGGAGTGTTTGTTGAAAAGTGATACAATTCATGAGTCTAGCTGAGAAGATACAAATGATGACAGACAGGGTGAGATTCGGGATTCAAATCCATTCCTGCATCATGAGCTAGAATTTGGGACAACTAAACTTTCAAGGTAGGACCTTAAGGCTGTCTTTAACATCAGAACTTTTCATAGTTATACAAATCAGAACTAGTTATTATTAAAATACAGTTATGGGGGCTAGAGAGATGGTCCAGCAGTTAACATTGCTGGCTGTTCTTCCAGAGGATGCGAGTTCTGTTCCCAGTCCCCACGGTGGGTGGCTCAGAACCGCTGTAACTCTACCTCCAGAGGATCTGACTCTCTCTTCTGGACTCCCTAAGCACCACACGTACACGCTTAGACCCTGCACTCACCACACAGACAGACATAGTCACATAAATAGAGATAAAATAAACCGGGTGCTCACAGAAGCCTGAGGAGGCCATGCCATCTCCTGGTTGTGAGTTGTCGCGTGAGCACTGGGAATTGAGCCTGAGTGCTCTTCGCCACCGCGCCATCTCTCCAGCCCCCAAAACAAATCTTTAAACATTGATCTTATTTGTGTGTATGAATGTTTTGCCTGCATGTATTTGTGTGCACCGTGTGCAAACCTGATGCCCTCAGAGGTCAGAAGAGGGCATGAGATCCCCTGGAACTGGGATTATGGATGATTGTGAGCCACCAGGTGAAAGCTGGTTTTTGAAGCTGTGTCTTCTGCCAGAATAAGTGTTCATAACAGATGAACCATCTCTCAAGCCCCTAAATCTTAAATCTTAAAAAAAAAATACAGATATAGCTGGGTGGTGGTGGTGTGCACCTTTAATCCCAGCATTCGGGAGGCAGAGGCCGGTGGATCTCTGTGAGTTTGAGGCCAGCCTGGTCTACAAGAGCTAGTTCCAGGACAGCCGGTACTGTTACACAGAGAAGAAACCCTGTCTCTGAAAACTAAGGAAAAAAAAAAAGCCCTCCTCCCAAACCCCAGATATATTACAGCAGAATGATGGATAATAGTGCAAGTGATTATAAATGAATCTGAGACACAAGTCTTTAAAGATGAATTTCTCTGGGTTGATGAGATGGCCCAGCAGGTAAAACCACTGCCCACCAAGCCTGGTGATCCAAGTGTGGTCCTAGGGACCACATGATGGAAGGAGAATGCTGCCTCCTGCAAGCTGAAGCTGCCCTCTGACCTCCACGGTCCACACTGTGGTGTACCAGATGTCCCCTCCTCAAACACGCGTGTGCCCCCCCACATGTGCGTGCTCGCACACACAACACACATACGCACTAAATGTAATTTTAGAAAGAACCTAATAAAAAAGAATGAATTTTCTCGTGTGCTCAGAAATCTAGACAATTACATATTAAAACATTCATCGAAATCACTCAGTGGTCCCATGTCAGTTTAAATATCTGTAGCAAATTCCTTTAATTGACATGAAGCCATTGTTATCAAACATGATTAGTAGTGAGATCAGTCACTTAGGGAGGCAAAGTGTGAGGGAAGTAGTTATTTGAAGAGTGTCAGCTGTTGTTAAATTAGGAATTTCTGTTGTTCAGATACGATTAGCATGAAATATAATCTAGAAATGTGAGCCTATCTTAACAGACAAATGGATGCCTTTATTTCTTTGTGTTTCCAGTATTTCTTGGTTTTCAGGAATGTTCTTCCTTCCATCCTTCCTTCTTTTTCCTTCCTTCCTTTTTTTTTTTTTTAAATTGATATAGGGTTTCTCTGTGTAGTCCTGGCTGTCCTGGAACTTGCTGTGTAAACCAGGCTGGTCTCAAACTCAGAGATCCACCTGCCTCTCCCTCCCGAGTGCTGGGATTAAAAGCGTGCCCCCCCCCCCACCTGGCTTCAAATGAGTCTTTGTAGGAAATAACTTTGAGGATGAATGTACTTCAGTGGTTGTGAAATTAAGCTGTGAAATGTGATTTTTTTCAACCAGCTAAGCTCATATGGAGTACCTCGGGATGTTATTTGTAAAAGAATAAATTCCTGGAAACTGTGGAGTCCCCTGGAGTGAGCTAACTTAAAGATACATTGTCATACTTTCAATCGGAAACTTTAGGCAACAGTGTTACTACCTGTGCACCTACAGTGTTTTCTGATACCAGTGTAGGATTTTGGAACTAACTTTGGCAATTCCAGAATTTTTTTTTGAGGCAGGGTTTCTCTGTAGCTTTGGAGGCTGCCCTGGAACTAGCTTTTGTAGACCAGGCTGCACTCCAACTCACAGAAATACACCTGCCTCTGCCTCGCGAGTGCTGGCATTAAAGGCGCGCGCCATCACCGCCTGGTAGCAGTTTCAGAATTTAAAAAATTATCCCATTAAAAAGGCTAGAGATGTGTGGAAAGGCAATTCAAATGGTAGTTTCTAAGTTGTTTTTCCTACAGCGCCTTAAGGCTGGTTAGAAAGATATATACTAATGATGTTTCATAGGGAGGAACCTATTTCTTCCTTGGGTTCCTTGCCTTGGTCAGTGAAGCCATGCACACCGTGAAGAGCTCCTTCTACATTGAGATCAATGAAATCTGGAGTATATTTTTATTAAAAAGTGCCTTGTATGGGCTGGAGGAATGACTCACTGGCTAAGAGCACTGGCTGCTCTTTCAGAGGGGCTGGCCCACAGAGCATCTCAGTCATGTGTGACATTCAGTCACAGGGTGTACCACCCTCTTACAGCTCCACAGACACTGCCTATGTATGGTGTACAAACATAGGTGCTGGCAAGACACCCAAACAAAAAATAACAGATACATCTTTAAAGCGTGCATTGGAGGGCTGAGGGTACAGCTCATAGATAGAGCAGCTACCTGGCATACATGAAACCCTGAGTTAGAGTTCCAGTAAAAAACACATATACACACACACACACACACACACACACACACACACACACACACACACAAAACTCATTTTATACACATGCCTACATATACATACATATACGTACCTGTACATGTATACATATAAATACACACATATAATAAAGATTTTACGTAATAGGTTAATTTTTATACCTAAAAGTTCTTTAAATATTTACAAATTTAATGGAAACTGTACGTTGGTCAAAGTTTTGTGGCAGTAGGAACATAAAAATATTCTCAGAGTGGCCACAGGAGGTCAGCACCTAGCTGTACTATGTGGCATTAAAAAAAAAAATCCTTGTGGTTGTTAGTGCTTATAAGAGGTGGAGCAAAAATGTAGGCAACCTCCAAGGGAAAGTCCTTTGGGAAGGTGTGCTCACGGGATGCTGTTTCCCAGACCTAGAACACGGGGTTTAAGTGTCTTCCTAGGAAGGCAGACCACACGCACCATCTTACATTTCTATCCTAAACCAGAAGGTGATCAAGAAAGACGCCATAGAACTCAGACTGCTGTGTGGCAAGCTTTAAACTACTCCTCGCTGAGGGAAGCGTATACTGAAGCTATTTGGGAGTAGGGCATGAATAGAAGGCTCAGAGAATGTTAGCCTGTGGGGAAGTCAGGGGCTGTGTGTGCTAATGTTCCTGGTGAGGGTAGCCCTGGGGCTTTCTTAAACTGTGTCTTCCACCCATCAGAATGCTGGAGGGTTTGCAGAGAGGACTCAGTAAAATACTTCTCTTAGATACACAAGTTTGATCCCCAGAGTCCATGTAAAAATGATAGACGTGGTGGTGTGGGCTTTAAAACTTAGTGTTGGGGAAGTGGAGACAGGATGATTCCTGGAGCTGGCTAGACAGCCAGCAGAGCCTCCCTAGTGAGGAGGGCACAGTCTCAAAAGGAGGTGAATGGCATTTCAGTGGTTGACATCTGAGGTTGCCTTCTGGTCTCCCTATGCATGTGCATCCACTCTGCACCAGATAAGACTAGACAAAACAACACAGCCCCCAGAGCACGCTAAAGCCTCCCGAGTGATGGTCTCTCAGGTTGGGGACAGGGCGGTAGGGACAGCTTCACATCTGATCCGGTGGGCGGAGTCGGTCCTCCGATGCTGGCGCATGACTCTTTAACTTTGAAAAACTATCATTGACAGCTACGACCATGTTTGAAGCTGGAAAAGACAAAAGCAACCCGGACGAATTTGCTGTGGCCCTTGATGAGACTCTGGGAGACTTTGCCTTTCCTGATGAGTTTATGTTTGATGTGTGGGGAGCCATTGGCGATGCGAAACAAGGAAGATGATGGTGTGGACGATTGTCCTGCAGAAATGACCAGAGCACTTCCGGAGGCAGCCTTCTTGGGGACTCTGAGATCACTTCATGACCTCTACTTCAGCTCCATGTGTATGAGATTCAGTCTATGAAATGTAATGTGATTTATGGATAATGTTTAATATAGTTTTCTATGCAGTATGCTCAAGATAAATTGAAGTCTGATCCATTTTAATATTTGTTCCAGAGCTTCTAAAAGTGGACTTGACCCCTATTGACATGCCTTACTTCCCACATTAAATAGTTGCTTACAACAGCTTTGTGGGTATCTTTTCCTTCAATATCTTTAAAAAAACTGTGTACTTATCATTGCTATATGTCCTTGTTTATGGGTGTACTACGTGCATGCAGTGCTTGAGGAGACCAGAAGAGGGCGCCTGTAACTGTCCATAACTCTCCAGCTGGAGTTACACAGTTGTCAGTTTTCTAAGGGTGCTGGGAACTGAACCTGGGTGGTGGGTGGTCTGCCAGTGCTCTTTAGTGCTGGACCATCTCTCCAAATGCCTTTCTTCAAAATCTTAATAGGTGGGAATTAGGTTCAGAGTTTGATCTACCTCGTAACATCTTCATTGTGATGTTATGTTTAGAAGGTGAAACGCAATGTCTGCCACAGTCTAGAAGCATGGTCTTCATCTTTAAAGGAGCAGGGAAGAGTTTGCTTTGGCTTACTGTTTCCTAGGACTCTCTTTGTAAAACAAAGGTTGATTCTTCAAAAATAAATTATAATTACTCTTAAGAACAATTGGTTGAAGTTGTTCTGCGTGCACAAATGTGTGTGTGTGTCTCTCTGTGTGTGTGTCTAGGTGTGTGGTGGGCTGGAGGTGAGGGGGCTGGGGCAGGTGGGAGCTCAAGATAAAAAAAAAAAGTAACAGGAAGACGCACGTGCGCTGCTTTGTTCTTTTTAGACCTTGAAAGTATTAGTTCCGTTTTTATCTATAGCTTCTTTTCTGATAACTTTTCTAAGGCCTCCAGGCCAGGGTTTATACTTGTAGCATTTTTATTCTGAAACATATTTGCTCAGAAAATAACCGTGTTTAAGATGCTGTCTTTGGTGTGTGAGCATGGGGTTTAGGCAGCCATCACTTTCAGCCTCCTAAGCCTTGGAGGAAATACTGTCAGAAATTGATTCCCCGGTGGAAGTACAGGGGTGGGCAGAGTGAGAAGCGCGTTAGGCTGTTATTTTGGAGTTGTAGCGCCCTCCCTCTAGCCCTTGCTTTATTGAGAAGATTGAGGGGAAATGACAGTCCCACTCAGCCACTGCATGGATGTAAGAGGAATGGAAATAAATGACTCTGGCACAGATCATTTAATAAGTGGAAGACAGCGTGGCCAGGCACTCTAGCATATCTGATGGAAGATGCTGGGCACTGCGGCAGTAATCAGAAATCATAACTAGGAGGGAACAGAAATAATGCCTTCTTCATGCTGGGTTAATGCCGAGATAACTCTGTCCTTTAGTGGCAAGACATTACTTTTGCTGTCACCTCCTCGGTCACAGTAGAGCAATGCCCTGTTTGATTGTTTGGTTACTCTGAACCCTGCACAGGTGCTATTTAAGTCATTAATGTGATGCACAAATAGCTATAGGATACAGACTGTTGAATTCTTCTCTGTTATCTAAAACAGGATTCAGCTCCAGCTGTGATCTGTGGGCAAGCAGTCAGTGAGTTTCCTTCGGAGACCTCCAAGGTGCCTAGACGGTCTTTGGCACAAAAAGAGAGCTGATGTTTCAGGAGGGGAAAGCTATTTAGATGAAGTAGGAGGCCCACAGAAGCATTGCAGTTTAAACAATAACAAAAATGTAGGTTTTTTTTTTTTGGTCACTAGATGTTAGATTTGAAATGTTTATTCCATATTTTTTTATCATCATTGTGGTTTTTTTTTGGTGTGTTGGTGGAGCATGAGAGTGTGTAAATGTGCATGTATGAGAGTGTATGAGTGTGTGTCTGAAGTACAGGTGTGTGACTGGGTTAGTGTGCGTGTCAGCATGAGGGCGTGTTGTGAGTGAGAGAATTCCTTTGGGGCAGGGTCTCTCTTCGAACCTGGAATTCACGTGTTCCTGGATAGGCTAGCAAGTCCTAGTCAGCAATCTTGGGCTTGCTTATTTGATTATTTTCTTGTTCTTAATGTTTCTTTTCTCATAGTTTGCACTATTGCATGCTGTGGCTGTAGGCCTGCATGGAGCTTTACCCAGTGTGTTGCATGTGTGCTGAGATCCTCGGCCCTCACGCCTGCGCAGTAAGCTCTCTCAACTGCGGAGCCAATCCTTTTGTCTTCGCCTTTGCTTTTCTCTGGGTTGTCGTCTCAGGTTCTAGCCCAAGCTACCCTTCTACCCTAGCTCTCAGTACCTGGGATTGCTGATGCATGCCACTGTGCCTGGCTAATTGGCTACTATTGGCAGGTGCCAGTTTCTCCTTTGGAGGCCTTCAGGAAGACTAGAACTCCGTGTCTTGTGTCTTTTGAGCTATCACTGTCATGGTGATATGTCTAGAACTTGGGTATGCAAGGCTGCAATATCCATGAACGACTGCAACTGTTCTTGTCTGTTAGAATCCGAAGGCCTTGCCCGGTGGTGGTGGCGTACGCCTTTAATCCCAGCACTCGGGAGGCAGAGGCAGGCGGATTTCTGTGAGTTCGAGACCAGCCTGGTCTACAAGAGCTAGTTCCAGGACAGGCTCCAAAGGCACAGAGAAACCCTGTCCCCTACACCCCCCCCACCAAAAAAAAAAAAAAAAGAATCTGAAGGCCTCTCTGGGTGTCTGCTGGACCCAGGCGCTGTGTACACTAAGAGGATTCTCTTTGGGATGTTCTCATCTCTCCTCTGCTGGGAGACGGATGGCAAGGTCAGTTGTTTCTCATGCCATTTTTGTCCCCACACCTGGAGATACACCTGTTTTTGAGCTTTGCGCCTTTTGGCAACACACAGTGCAGAATTATTTTGAGCAGCTATTTGTATGTGGGGTGCTGTTTAGCCAGACACAAAGGGCCTGGGGGCCAACAGGCCCTCACTGGCCTAAACCGGACTAAATCGGCTATCTGAGCACGTGGTATGGTAACTTTCTCAAAATGAGCCAACCTAGGTCTATCAAGGGGCTGCTGGGCCACAAGACAAGAGGTCCCCAACCAGTCGCCAGCCGCCATGAAAGATATTCTCGTGCCAGAGAGGCTGCTTCACCTTCCCCGGGCGGGTGGAGGGTGTATAAGGCTTCCCCTTTGCTGAATAAATTGAACTCGGGACACTCAGCCTGTCTCCCAGGAGTCTGTGCCTTTGACCTCCCCCCACCTCCACGCCTCCTCCCCCAAGGGGCGGGGCAAAGCCACCCGTACTTTTGCTGCTGTGTAAGACAGATCGTCTTTTGATTGTAAATATCAATAGGTATATTTTTGACTTCTGAGGTGTTTTAAAAATGTAATAATACGCTGGGCGTTGTGTCACACGCTTTTAATCTTAGCACTGGGAGGCAGAGGCAGGCAGATGTCTGTGCGTTTGAGGCCAGTCTGGGCTCCATAGTGAGTTTCATTCAGGACAGCCAGAGCTTCCTAGTGAGTCCTTGTCTGGAAACATCAAAAAGAAGTGTAATTATCTAAGTTTTATCATGTGAAAGTCTTCAGAAGTCCAATCATAAAAGCGGCGTTCTGTTGGCCCGTCTCTGAATTGCTCAGTCAATATGATAATACGGCCGATTATTGGCTAAAAAGAGATGTCTTACTTTCCTTGAGGTTGTATGTTCTCCAGTATGTTCCTCTCTAACATCAGTGAACAGGCATCTCTGGCTCTTCACCACGTCCGTGGGGATGCTCATCCTTCACCAGGTCAGGTGACTTGTATCCTGGGATGCAGTTACTGTTCCTGTCCACTGCGGGTGGCAGCCACAGGACTTCTCTGCAAAAGCTTTCAGCACTGCAACATATCTTCTCATCAGAGCACGGATATCTACCACAGATGCAAAACATGGGCTACAGAATGAATGACTCTGCCTTCTGAGACATTTGAGAATGCGAGCTAACGTAGGCCTTGCTGCTACCCTGGTGGAGACTCAGGCTAGGGGAGTTGAGTTTTACCCAGACTGCTAGGGAACAGAAGGGTAAAAAGATTACTTGTGTTAAATGTATTGTCTCTGACCCTGGGCGATGGAAGCCCCTCAGCGCATGGCTACAAGAGGATTCTAAGTTTGGGAAGTTACAAAGTAGCACCATTACCTGCAAACTGAGTTCTAAGAAATGAGTTATCTGAGTTGGAATGTAAGTGCCTGTGAGAAGGGGGCTCGCCATGGATGGCTTTCAAGCGGCAACGCAACTGAAAGACCCTTGCTCTGAGTAAACATGACTGTTTGCTAACATCAGACAGAGGCAGACAGAACAGTCCACGTTATTGGGAAGATGTTTTAGAATAAAACCCATACACTTCAAATCTGATTTTGGATTTATTAATCTCTATATAAAACTATAAATTACATTTTGATACTATCCTAGCATAGATTATTTAGTACATTTCTACTTGTAGATGTAAAATCTAATATTGTTCAAAAAATAAGCTGTATCTTCAGCTATAATTATAAGGCTTATGTTTGAAGCATACTTTCTTAAAGTGTAAACCTTTTTGTGAAACAGAGATGGCTTGGGATTTTGTTATCCTAAAGGTGTGGACTGAGGATGGAGAGATGGCTCAGCAGTCAAGAGCACTTCCGCTGTTGCAGAGGATCTACATTCAGTTCTCAGCACATATATTGTGGCTCACCACCATCTGTGACTCCAGTTCCAGGGAATCTGAAACCCTCTTTTGGCTTCTGGGGTCACCAGACATATATATGCTATACTTACACAGGTGCAGACACATAAGAATAAATCTTAAAAGTTAAAAAAAATTGGATTTTTAAAATAGTTTTAGGGTTTTAAATGTTATTTGAATAAATGATAGGAATATTATGATTATTCAGGCTTTCATTTTTTTAATGTACTATTGGCATATTTTTTTTTCTTACCAGCAGCTTCATCTAACCTGTGGTCCATGGGCTATGCAGCTGAGGACAGACTGCCTGCAGCCCAACACAAAACTGCAAACTTAAAAATCATCCCAGTTGTTGACGAGGAATATCAGCAAGTACTTCTTGCTTAGTTAACCGCCTCGCATAAGCCTTAGCAACCACTTGAGTAATGCCCACCTCCATTTTAAATATTAAAAAATATAGGGTGTGGGAGATTAAGTCACTTGCTCACGGGCACATACGTGGCTAGTGGCAAACTCAGGATTTGAACTTAGTTGTCAGTTACACCCTCAGTTCTCTGCAAAGCTAATTTTGTTACTATTTTACAGGACCAATGTAAAATGTACAAGTTACTCAACCAAGGAAAGCTGGGTAGGGAATGGGAGTCCAGAAAGCAAGGTTGTAGACTCAACCGATTGCTCCCACTGCCTGCAAGAGCATCTCCCAGTGGCCGGTCCAAGCGGAAGTAGAATTAGATGGATAAATGATTGACTTTAAGATGGAAACCATCCTCTGAAGGATTTAGGGGCTCTGCAGGTTAGGAAAACAGAAATCAGTAAAAACTAAGACTGAACTTGTATTTCACAGTCTATCCATTGCTGTAGCAAGTTCTTGCTAGAATGACTTCAAAAACAAGATTAAGAAAATGAAGGTTGGGCTGTTTCTTGGAGAATAAGGCCTGGCCGTACACATCTGACCAAGCCTTCCTGACTAAAGTGATTTCATGGTTTAATTGATTTGAACCCAGCTGTGAGCACTTTGTTTTGAACGTAATGAACAAGGTATTTTGCTTTTTGCCATTAATAAATAAGGAATGTTTGAAAAAGGCTGTCTTCAATATTAAACCCCAAATGAAACTAATGAAACAAACAAGCAAAAAAAAAAAAAAAAAGAACATTCCTCCTTCATCTAATCAAATATTCAGCTTGTCAGGGGATGTACTTATTACTTCCACTTTAACTGAGGTTCTGGATCGGGAAGGGGGAGCGCGCTGGAATCTGTGGCATTTAACTAGTCATTCTAAAGTTCTATGGACTATGACCATATTGCTCCTTTAGTTTTCTTGATTAAACATCACCAGTAAGTTTGGATTAGTCTTTTCAGGTGAACTAACCCAGAGCTGGAGAGATGATGGCTCAGCGGCTAAGAACACTGGACTCTTCCAGAATGCCTCGGTTTGATTTGAAGCACCCACAGAGTGGGTCATGACCCTAAGGCGCTCCCGCTGTAGAGGATCCGGCGCCCTTTTCTGGATTCTATGAGCAGCAGACACATACGCGGCGCACAGAGGTACAGGCAGGCAAAACCCTCAGACGCATAAAATAATAATAAAAAGTTAGAGTGAATTAACTCCCTGCCAGAGAGGTTCATCCAGGTGAGCCATACTCATTTCATGGCACCGGTAGTTCAAGCCTGTTTCTTTGTTTTCTGCCCCCTCTGACCAGTAGGTGGCGCTACCTGTCCAGGCTGCTCCCTCGAGGAGGCAAGTCATGTGTTGGTGTAGTCTGATCTTCATTCTGATGTGTCTAGTCTGATTTCTAAGCATAGCCAGTTGACAGCTAAAGTGTGTCAGATACTCAGCTTCTTTTCTGAGCCATGGGGATTGCATTTGGTGGTCTCTGAGAGTACTGAGGCTGAATGACAAATTCTACCGAAACCAGCCTAGGTTCCACCAGCCCAGAGAGTCTCTGAGCAGTGGAGCGCTAGGGGAATGATTGTGGGTCATATCCTGTGAAAATCATAGAAGACTTCATACCAAGCAGAAAATTAAACAGGCACATTAAAAAATTTTAAAGCTCAATTCACGGCTGTAAAACTTCTGAATGAGAATTGAGCAAACAGGAGATTATGGATTAAATTGTTCTTTGCTCGAATAAACAAGTCAAGCTTCTTTGTAGCTAATAATCAATATTCTGTAGATCTTGAAAAATGTTTTATCTTGATTAAGATAGAATTTGGACCGGAGGTTGATTCAGGTCTTACTGTTTCAGCTGCGGTCAGTTAAGCCTTTTATTCTCTGTGACTTTTCACATTTAAGTAATTTACCAATGCTTTGGGCTCAGGAGTCGCTCCTTTTATGAATTGTGTTTTAATTTTATTGTCACCTTATGCTGCTTGGGAGGTTCACTAGCTATAGTTAAAGGTCATTTGTAAAAACACAATTTTTCATTTAGTTTTTAAATTGTATGTAGCCTTGGTACCTTTGCTAATTAATTAATAATTTCTTCTGCATTTGTTTGTATGATGCGTGTGTTCCATGCCATTGAGTGCAGGTGGGGGTCAGGGAACAACGTCTGAAGTTTGGTTCTCATCTTCCTCCTTTGTTTGGGGTCAGGGTCTTTTCTTGCTTTTTGCGGATGCCCTCTGAACGCCAGGTTCGCTGGTCCTTAAGCTTCTGGCTAATTCTCTGTCTCCACCTTTGCATCTCACTGTTGGCGCTCTGGGATATCAGGTGTGTGCGGCTGAATCCAATGTTTTACATGGGGCCACAGGTTCTTAGACTGTGCAGTGAGCAATTTTACCTAACGGTTGAGCAGGCTTCTCTATCTGACAGTTTAAAAAGTGGCATTTCCTGTAGTTTCCCATAATGATAACAGTAAAGACCATCTACTTTATAGGGGATACTTGTGTCTTCGTGGTACAGTGATGATTCCTGTGGGATGTTGTCTAGGAGAGGCACAACCAATCAATTCCTTCAACCGAAAGGTTTGCTCCGGGCCTTACAACTTGTCCTCATATCACAGATTCACAGGAAAGAGCAGAGCTGGAAAAGCAAAGGGGCCCAAGAGGATGACAGGTAACTTCTGGAGACTTCCACAGAACGCCCATGGGAAAGCCTTGTCCTGAACGACACTCAGTTACTGTGTCTGGTTTCCTCACGTTGCTTTGATGATAGGGTTACATAACTTTCCGGAATTCAGTCACTGGCTCCAGGAGTAGCATGGACAATTATGCTGGGCACTCAGTTATTGGAGATTCATTGACATTGCTGATTTATGCTTCATTTTCTCACACCGCTGCTTGTTTTCTCTGTCCACACTGTTTTATTAGGTATGCCATCCTCTTCCTAATTGAAACCAAATATCCCAAGCAAATGTTGGACATGCATCTTAGTTGCCTGTAAGAGATTGCGCTTTCTTGATTGACAGTCACAGGGATCTATATGACTCATTTTCTATGGACTGTATTTTTTAAATTAGCGGTTTGTGAGGGAGGGCTCAGGCCACTGTGTGTGGTACCAAAGGTGATACCTTGTTCTGGTGGTCCTGGGTTCTAGAAAGCAGGCTGACAATGTCATGAGGGCAAGCCAGCAAGCAGAACTCATCCATGGCCTCTGCATCAGTTCCTGCCTCCAGGTTCCTGCCCTGCTTGCATGCCTGTCCTCTCTGCTTGGAACTGGGAGAAAATTACATCATCATATAGGACTGGGAGAAAATTATTTCCTTTCCTCCCGACATTACTTTGGTCATGGTGTTTCATCACAGTAATCCTAACTCTGACTAAGACAGTTGGTACCAGGGACTGGGGTACTGCTGTGACAGACCTGACCACGTTGTTTGAGGGAGGACTGTGGAAAGTCTTTGGAACTTTGGACTAGGAAAACTATTGAGTGTTCAAAGCTTGGTGAGCTTTTCTGTGGTAACTTGGAAGATAAGAATGTTGAGAGCAATGCAAACAATGGAGGCCTGGCTTGAGGCAGATCTCTGTGAGTTCGAGGCCAGCCTGGTCTACAAAGTGTGTTCCAGGACAGCCAGGACAGTTACACAGAGAAACCCTGTCTCCAAAAACAAAAAACAAACAACAACAACAATAACAAAACCCCCCAAACAAACCAACCCCCAACCCTCTCCAAACACCAAACAAACAAACAAAACCCAAAACCAAAACACAAAACAAAATTACAGAAAGACTTAGGGCTGTTTGTTATTTTGAGTTGAGAGTCTGTGGTTCTGGTTGTCCTAGGGTGGAAGAATCAATCGTGATTAACAAGAGACCAGAACCGGAACCACTGAACTAAAACCTGTGCTTTACTGGGACAGCTGCTGTTGCTCAGCTGGAGCTAAGAAATTAGCTCTGACTGAGAGCAGCATCACTGAGGTGACATCTTCCCGAAAGTGTTTCCACAGAGTTTGTGCCACCGAAGCTGTGTTCTCTAGGCAGCCTAGGTTGTACCTGTGCTGGCAGCTGAACTTGGTAGTATAAGAGTCACCCAGGGGGTACTGGGTTTGAAGGCATGAAGGGGTCATGGAGAACAGCTGAGGCTTGGCACTGTGAGAGGCCGGGAGAGGCTGATGGAGAAGGTGCAGCTATAGTAATAGTTGAAAGGCCAGGACTAAAGGGGTCATGGGGAGAAGTTGGGGCTTAGCACCATGAAAAGAGCACAGGGACACTATGGTGAAAGTGCAGCCTAGTTGCAGAAGATCCCAGTATTTTGGAGACTCCAGTACCATGGGACGATCACTAAGAGGGACAGCAGGTATAGGAGTGGAGCCTGCTGGAGCCTAGAGGATGAGCTGTGTGTGCTGCAGAGGCTGGAGCTGGAGAAGCGACCCAGCCCCTTGGAGGAGCCCAGAAGATCGTGTGTGAACCCCAGATATGGATCATTGAGCTATTTAATCTATTGGAGTTTGGTCTGATTTTGGCTATGCCCTGGTATTTCTTTGTTGAAGTAAGGAAGTATTTAATTTAGTTTTGGTTTTGTAAGAGTCCACAGTTGAGAGACTGAAGTTTTTAATTTCTATTTATTTATTTATTTATTTATTTATTTATTTATTTATTTATTTATTTTTTGGTTTTTTGAGACAGGTTTCTCTGTAGCTTTGGAGCCTGTCCTGGAACTAGCTCTTGTAGACCAGGCTGGTCTTGAACTCACAGAGATCGCCTGCCTCTGCCTCCCGAGTGCTGGGATTAAAGGCATGCGCCACCGCCACCTGGAGAGTGAAGTTTTAAAAGATACTTTAGGTTTGAAGAAAAGACTGTGACCTAACAGGATGGATGTGTGATCAATTGTACTGAATGGCATTGTCAACTTGACATGAACTAGAGTTATCTGAAAGGAGGGAGCCTTAGCTGAGAAAACGTTTTTTTGCAAGATCCAGCTGTAAGGCATTTTCTTAATTAGTGATGGGGGAGGGCCCAACTCATTTCAGGTGGTGCCATACCCGGGCTAGTGGTTCTGGCTTCTGTAAGAAGGTAGACTGAACAAGCAGTAAGCAGCATCCCTCCATGTCTCTGCATCAGCTCCTGCCTCCAGGTCCCTGCCCTGTTTGAATTCCTGTCCTGACCTCCTTCTTCAATGATGAACTATGGCGTGAAAGTGTAACCCAACAAACCCTTACTTCCCTAACTTGCTTTTGGTCATGGTGTTTCATCACAGCAATGGGAACCTAAGACAGTATAATCTCCACATGGAGCGTCAGACTCACTGGTGCTGACCCAGGGTCCCTCTTCATGGTCTTAACACCGCTTGTCCCTAGGCCCCACTAAGTTGAACTTCCTGTACATGATCCTATCAGGACCGAGTTACAGAGAGCAGAATCTGCTCTAAGAAAGGGATTAGGTGACCGGCCCTAGAACTGTTAGAAGGAATCAAGAGAAAATGAAACAAGGCAGCCTTTAGGACAAAGCCCAAAGCCTTGCTGTACTGGCTGACCACAGCAGGGGCGACTGCTCCAGCCAGAGCCTGTTTCTGCTCTTCCCCCACCCGGGACCCAATCTTTCTGCTCCTTTGCCCTGGCACAAGTCAGGACTTATGCTGTGGAAGACTCCCTCACAGAATTTGTTTTGGAAAACGATGATTCATGCTTTATATGAATGGTTGCAGAACATAGAAGCAGTGTACTAAATTTTAGCAATTAAGTACTTTAATGTAGCATGGTGCTGTTACAATGATCAAATTATTGCGTTTGTGTGTGTGTGTGTGTGTGTGTGTGTGTGTGTAGCCACAACCGCTGTGTGTTCATGATTGCAATGGCCATGTCATGTCCAGAAGACAGCGTTTGCAACACTCCTCCGCTCTCTCCAGCTATTCCACTCTCTGCCCCCTCTTCTGCAATCATTGCTGGGTGCGGAGGGACTGCCATCTGTGTCTTGCTGTGGCTGAGCACAGGGCAGTCACTTACTCTCAGCTCGTGACCAGAGTGAACTCTGCATTAGCAGTCACCCCTGCAGAGGCAGCTCCTCTGGAGAAGGCAGCGAGCAGCAGCAGCCAGAGGGTATTAGAAGCCAAGTGACTGCTCGCTCACTTAGCCAAGCATCAGTTGCGACTTTCTCCTAAGGCCTGTGACTGCCTGCCGCGCAGTGGGTGCTCACTGGTACCTGCAATAGTGGCAAAGCTGTTTTGTGAGTAAAACAAATACTTTTGAGTGGGTGTGAGGCCTACTCCATCTGGTCTTGTAAGCCTGGACAAAAAATATTTGAACTTTTACTTTTTCAGGATGATTTGCTGAATGGAATAGTGAATGTTTTTATAACATTTCAAAATACATTTAACAAAATAAGGTCTTTCAATAAAAGCTCAAATATGGAAAAATTGACGGCAAAGATGAAATCATGATTTGCCACTGCAGTGAAACTACAATTATTATTTTAATGTGTATGTTTTCTCTTTTGTTTTCCATAAAATCAGGATTATATTCAATAGTGTTTTTCATTTGTATTTTGTTTTCTACTATAACTATGTAGTTCAGACATATCTACATTTCATGTCTTCTATATCTTTTTTAAAAGTGACTGCAATGGCTGCCCTTGTATAATCTATTATCATTTATTTAGGAAAACCCTATTATTAGATAGCTCAATCTATATTTAAATACACAAAATTTGGATAGTCCTAGAAAATTAAGGTTATATAAATGACAGTTGTTTTTCTTCAGGCTCTGACTTAGCTCAGGGATGCATGTGCTGAATTTATAGCGGTGATAACTTTTAAACAGATTGTCCATTAGTCTTCAGAAAGTTTCTCAAGGGCCGCTTTGAAAGTGTGTCAGATAAAATGTTTAGATGTACAATGGCTGATAGAAGAAAGAGGTTCAGGGAATGTGAAGCATCCATGACATTGTTTATGGCCAATCCTTTTACTTCAGGAAAAGACAGAACATTTTTGAATGTGTGCTTCTTAAAGCCACAGAGAAATGTTAGCATAAAATCCTTGGTTCCTGTGTGAGCAGAGGACCATGTTGGTGGGCAGAGGTCCCAGGAGCAGCAAGACACTTGTGAGGGGCAGTGACTTTTCAACATTTTAGAGAGAAGTAGTACATGCTACGTTTTATTAAATTAGAAAAGGAAGAATTTCCTGAGTAACATTTCATCTTGCACTTCTTTGGTTTTTGGTAAGCCATTAAAAAAATTAAAAGCATTTAAAAGTTCTTTTCAGATAGTATCTCATTAAGTAGCCCGGACTGACTTGGATTCCAATTCTTTTGCCTGTTGCCTAGGTACTAAAGTTACAGGTGTTATTTTCTATTCCCAGATTGGCAAGCTTGTTTTCTTCTTCCTCTTTTTTTCTTTTTTTTTAATATACAAGTAGTATGAAGTGTTATTCCACCAGCAAAGAGAACAGCCAAGAAAGCAGTCTCAGGATCCAGGAGGGTTGTGAATTTATATTGGAAACTAAGGTAGTATCAATGTTCTCTGTGACACCAAAGGACTTAGATTCGGCTTAATGTTGCAGTGTCTGTTAAGACAAAGTGCTGTTCATTAACTGTATATAAAATTGGCAGCAACCCAAATGATGTGACTCGCAGGCTTTTCCTAACTCACCTCCAACTGCATTCCATCTAATACAAGAAATGAGTTAGCAAAGTCTAAACAGCCGTGTGCGCCTCTTGTTCTTGATTTTTCAGCTTGATACAAACCCAGAAATATCTGGGGTCTTAACTGAGAAAATACCACCATAAGGTTGACTGTGTACATTTTTTTTTATTACTGATTGATGTGGGAGGACCTAGCTCACTGTGGGCGCTGCCACCTCTGGGCTGGTGGTCCTGGGTGAATAAGAAAGCAGGCTGAGCAAGCCATGAGGAGTAAGCCAGTAAGCAGTACCCCTCCCTGCTTCTGCATCAGCTCTTGCCTTCAGGTTCCTGCCTTGAGTTCCTGCCCTGACTTCCTCAGATGACTGTAATGTGGAAGTATGAAGCAAATAAACCCTTTCCTCCCCAAGATGGTGTTTCATCATGTTGGGAGCTGTAAACCCCCAGATCCTGAATTTCTTGTAAACAACTTGTTTTCCCCTGATCTGAGTGACTACAGCTGCTCTGAGCACAAGACCCTCAGGAGTTCCTGATGGAAGGGGAATGGTTTCTGGTGTGTTTGGCTGGAGCTTGGCTATCCCTATAGAAGCTGCTCCTGGACACAATAAAAGGGGCATTTCTTGGGGGCATTCTGGCATCAAGGATGACCTGTGTCTCTGTCTGTGAGTCTTTGTGTGTTCCAATCTCCAGCTTCTTGCCCGGCTCAGGAACTATATGGTGGCACATAGAGCGCAGATGGGTGTGGTGTGCCGCATCATCACAGCACGGAAACTCGAGTAAGACACCCTGCGTCTGATAAAGTGCATTGCCATTGAAACCAGATGGTCTGTCGATGCCTTGTTTGTGGTGAGCTCCTCCGATCTTACGATTTCATTAATAAGAGTGTTTAAAAAAGTTGCCAGATTGACATCTAAGCCCAAGTCTAGACGTTTCCATTGTTCTCTGAACACACCTTAATCCCAGTGAGATCCCCTCCTAACGTGGATTAGAACACACACTGGCCGTGATGAACCAGCAGAGAGCGTCCTCCAGTTTCAGGATTTCCAGGCGTTTTCTCCAGATGCGGAGGTACAGACCCTCCATCCTGGGCCAGCAGTCCTGTCTCCCTGAAAGTTTTGAGAAGGTTTCCCTGAACTGTTCATGGATCGATTGTGAAAGTTTTGGATTTCTTCCCAGGAAATGTATTACACAAAGTGAAGAGATTTTTTTTGATGGCTATATATTTATATGTCTCTGTGAGAATTTTTCCAGTCGGGTAGGAGTGTCTGACCTCTGACTGCGTCAGCATTCTCATAATGGCCACAAGCAAATCTAAGTGGCCCTGCATTTCTACTCTGAGCTGCCATTGACACAAATCTCAGTATAAATCTCTCAAAAGACACTTTCCCGTCATAGAGACCAAACCCAAGTGCTCAAAGGCGGTAGAAAGAAATGTCAGGAGAGAGAATTTGGAACACCATTCCTTCCCAGTTAACCCAGAAACGTTACTAGGTTTTAGGGAAAAAGAAACAGCCAAGCGCATGGTGATTTAGAGTGGATTTAAGTATCTAAGTTTAGTAAGTTCTGTTGCCACAGGGAGGAATGCAAGTGCTTCTTGGACTCAGCTAGTGCATCAGGACGTGGGAACTGCCTAATGCAAAGAGAATGTCTTGATGTCTCTGCCTCTGAACCTGATAAATCTGCTTCTAAGCCACTGACACCCACTCTTTTTTCCTTCCATTCCTTCTGCTAAATTAGTACCCTGTAAGTATGCATTACCGTAGCTTCTAAACATCTTTGTGGCTCCTATTATTATGAGGTCTTGGGGACGCAGAGATGGATTCTTGCTCTCTGGAAAAAGTCCAGTCTGAACACTTAGTCCAAGCTCTGACTCTCAGCTCCCAACTGGATGGTTCTGGATGTCATCCTCACCATCCTCGGGTCTGGTTTCTGCTCTTCTTTTTCTACTTAGCTTGCCATTAGCAGACATTTATAAGCTAAGCTATCCTTTTTGTCTCCTAAGTACTCATTTCTTGCCTTCAGACATTTTTCCTCATCTATTTAGTAAGTGTGAAAAATAATAAACAGAATTCAATTAAGATTCTTAGAAGCAGTATCTTACTTCTGAAAGAATTACCATCACATTTAAGTCTTGGCAAGTTTGTATTCTCTGAGGGCTTAGTAATAGAAAGGCTACATTTAAAGTTTAATTGGGGACTTCCGATTACTAAATTTAAAAGCAAAGGCACAGATGTACACATGGCCCAAACTCTTCATAAATATATTTGAAAAAATACACTATTAAATAAATTCCAGATAAGTTTATAAATTATAAAGCTATAGTAAGAATGTATTTGAAAGCTTCATTTGATTTTATTTTGCTATTTTTAAAGTTTTAGTTTTATCATGTATGTACATATGTGTGTATGTATGTATATGTGTGTATTTGTGCATGAGCATACAGAGGCCAAAAGAGGACATCAGATCCGTTAGTGCTTACGCTACAGGTGGTTGTGAGCCACCTTACCTGGGTTCTGGAAACTAAACTCTGGTCCCCTGAAAGAATAGCAAGGGCTTTACATATCTGAGCCATCTCTCCAAACCCATTTTACTCTATTTTTTTTTTTTTTTTGAAACAGGGTCTTAACTGTGTGTCCTAGGGTGGCCCGGAAACACTAGGAGTGCTGGGATTCCAGGCGCATTCCACCGTATCTGGGCCAGAAATGTTATGAGTGTGGCGTATTTGCCAGCTGTGTGACTGTCTCTGGGCCTCACTTTCTCCACCCTGCTCACCGGGATGGTAACAGTAACAGTTAGGGTTGTTGTTAGGAAAGATGAAGAGTAGGGAGTGAAGTAGAGACTTTGGTGAGATCTCTGATCATGAACACTCGATTCACGGCCTAGTCAGGGCCTCAGCATTCCTGTTTACCCAGCAGCACCTGCGGCAGGGTGCAGACCACTGATGCTATCACTAAAGACACTGGTTGGAGTGCTCGCCGCTCAGCCTTCCTCCTCTCATGCCACCGAGGACTGCGTGGACTCTTGACACCAATCACAACGGACCAGTTTTTAAAAAATAGTCGTCCTTGATGATTGTAATAGGCCACTAAATATGTAAATCATTGTTTTTTGTTGTGTTATTCCATCTACTGAAGAAACTAATGGCACAAAATTCTCCCCTCCTCATTCCCCCGGATTTACGGAACATTGTGAACTTACATAGGAGGCTGAGATACTGCAGAAGTTCTCCGTAGCTCTCAAAATCAGACCAGATCAGGCTGGGTCTTCTAGCGCGTGTGAAGGTAATGTCTGCTCCGTTTTGTTGGGGTTTGCTACTCTCCTATTGCCGTGCTCTGCCATACTCTTACTTTTTTGCTTAGAAAAACTCAGTGGCAAGTCTGGAAGCTCAGTGCCTTAATTATCTCTCACAACATTGTAAAGTATATACAGAACTGTTTGATTGGTTCTCGTTCCCTGTGAGGCCTTCTGTCTTCTTTCTTGCTCGGCTTCCTTTTGTCTTCTCAGAGCCTCAAGCCCTCGCATAATCCCTCTCACAGCAAACGTGATCTTTCGCGTTGCGCATATGTTTTTAAGGTGCCAATCTCTTCCACTGCGCATGCTCCTCTGAGGAGTAGGATTCTCTACTGACAGCTTCTCCCACAGGCGTGTGGCCTGCTGCTTGCCTGGCTCCCTCAGTCTATCCGACAGTCGCTGCTTCTCAGTGGAACCTCTGTGTCTGTGTCAAAGGCTGGCTCGTGTGTGTTGGGCACGTCATTACAAATTCACCGGCATGGCTTGCAGCGTGCGGGTGTTGAAGGTCAGCTTGTAGAATAATGACTAGTGGTTGTCTGGCCTCAAACCCCAACAGATTGTTTATTATTCCCACAAAATGCCAGTAAATTAACAAATCTATCTTTTTATATTTTGATGCTATTATCTCTTAGCTAACCAAAGCCCACCAAGAAAAATAGCTTCTACTTCTACTTGAATTTACTTGCTCTGAATCTGAAGCATTAAGCATACATCTTCTCCATTATATTTTAGATTGCAGTCAGCAAATCTGCAATATTTAATATTTCATGGACATTGATCTCTTCTGCCTTTGCTTTGACCATTCTGCACTGAACAATGCTGTTTAGACCTGAGTTTTATCTTACAGGTCTCTTACCGTATCAGTGTGAGGACATTATGGAGAACCAATGTTTTCCCTTTACTTCCTGCCCTCTTATCAATACCATTTACTAATGGACTTGATGTTGCCAAGACGACGGTCTGTTTCCTCATTGCTGGGTCACGTAGGAGAAAACGCTTGCATGCCATCTTAAAAAGTTAACAGAGATTCTTCTCAAAACAGCATTTTGCCGTAAAGAAGACTTGGAGAGTACAACCTCTTCTAAGTCAGTAAGTTAGGCTTGAAGGATAATTTTAGTGACATAATTGTGTAGTACTTAGAGTCAAGGATGTGGCATTATTTATACTTTTTTCATGGTCACTGAATTCTCTTACGAAATTCCCCATCTTCCTCAAGAAAACATGTATTTCTTAACACTTAAGCTCGGTACCGACAAGCGCGTTGCCATGAGCACTAGTGTGTGTGTAGAGTTAGTGTCTGCAGGCTTTGGATAGAAGCTTCAAACTTTCAGAGAAGTCAGACTGAACATCTACATAGATATGCAAGAAACTCTGCTTGGTATTAGAAACTTAAGAAAGGAGCAGAAATTGCTCCAGTCCTCATAGAGCTTAGAGTTTAGAGACTGGAAGAGAGCAGTGAGCCAGGAAATGGTGACTTCCCTAGAACATAGTGGCATTGTGAAGAAGTCAAAGAACAAACTCCAGCGGAACTAGGGAACACTCCATGGGTAGAATCTTAGCGGCACATCAAACACTAGTCAACAAGCAGGAAGGAGCTCTCAGCAGAAGACAAGGTACTGCTTATAGATCCCTTAGGAAAAAAATCTTGAAATAAAATGATAGTGATCTTCCAACTTTGCTCCTTTCAAAGTCATGTTGATTGCCACGCCCACCCAGATTTTATAACCTGTTGTGTAAGTGGCTACATGAAATCCTATTTGGGTGTGGAACTCGAGGTGAGGAAGAAATAGTTTGCAGAGTGGAGTTGGTGAAGGAAGAGTGTGTAAGGAGCCCTCTGGAAACACTGACCTTGTGGACAGGCCGGAGCTGCTTAGTCAGCTGGAGTGGGACTGAATGCAGCTCGTGTAGAAGTCTACAGAGGGTCTGTTGTTGGCTGCTACTTCTGAGACTTTATAGCAGGCATGCTGGCCAGCGGGACTGGCAGATGGAAAGAACAGTGTGCACAGAGTGAGCAGACTCACTGGATGTGGAGTGAGAAGACATGGGGGAGAGGGACACCTTCCAGCACTTTCTCTCTCTTTGAACACTGATAAACCAGAGACCATCAGAGAGAGAGCAGCTGCTACTTCCCTCTCTAAAGGTTGTTCAAGTTTCTCTTTTAGCATTACCAGACTTAGAACTCAATAGGGAAGGAGATTCTGAAATGTAGTCCTAATTTACTCAGGCAGACAGAATAAAGCCACTTCATCATCAAATCCTGCTGGTCCTACATTCTTGATGTCCATGAATGATATCCCTGCCTCTTCTTTGGTATTGCCCTTCCTTAGGTCAAACATTCATACTTTTATATCTGGATCACTCTGATTGCTATCAACTTGCAACTCCAGGGGGCTACCTTTTACAGGCCACTTTTTAAAAAAAATATTTAAAGTAGCAATTTATTTGCACAGATTTAGTTTGTCAGATTTTTATTTGCTGACAGAAAATAAAGTTGTTGAGATGTTTTCTCCCAGACTTTCGATGGGTAGCCACAGTCATCACTTGCGGCCACATCAGTCTGGGTAGTTAATTTGCTTTTGTGTTTTGGTCTTAGTTGAATAAAATTAAGACAAATTTAAGTCACGAAGAAAATTAATCTTAAATAGTAGAAGTTTTGTAATGGATGACTCCAGGTCTTTGAGATTCTATAACAGACATGCTGGGATAATATTTTGTAACAGTAATTTTTTTCAACAGTGGCTTTAAAATTTTTAGATTATCTTTTTTGAGAATTTCATACATTAATATATTTACATAATTTCTACCCATTCTTCTCAACCCTCTGATTACTCCTGTGCCCGCCCCCACTCTCTCTCAAATTCATGATCTCATCTTCCTTTTTTTTAAATCCACGGATAGGTTTTATTTTATTATACTGTACAATTTATTACATTATAATATTTCTTTCAAGGCTTCATATATCTCTGTACAGACTACGATTTAACAAACCTCCACAGTGTGATGGTCCTATTTCAGTGTTACCCCCAGCTCCCCTCAGTAACTTGGGTTGTCAGACAACTCTTGACTGCTCGTGAGCTTTGCTACAACGTGCAAGTTCCTTGGTATGACTCACAAGCTAATTATGGTTAGAGGACATGTCCAAATATAAAAAAGTTGGAATTCTGCCTTAGTCACCTAAAAAAGTATAACCCCAGACAAGCTACTTACCATTACTGGGTTTATATTTTTTAAATAGTGAAATGGGAAGGGGTTAGCAGCAGCCCTTCGCTCAGCAGGTCTGGTTAGGACTTGAGGAGCTGTAAAGTGCTCAGGGTGCTGTCTGCCGTGCGCAGTCTTCACCATAACACTACTGAAATAGTGTTATTCCCTTTGGACTGTGGTCTCCCTCCGATTTTCATCCCCTTTAATGATGTTTCTGCCAAACCGAACTGCTTAGTCTTTACATTATTAATCATCCTGCACCGCCCCTGGTTAGAACACGCTCATTCTCCATTTCTCCCTTCTTTCTGGAAGAGACCACTGCTTTCTCAGTCTTGATATCATAATAAACTCTACTTTTGCTAACTATCTAGTTTCCCCCATAAATATATTCAGTATTATCCAAAGTTCTCCACAGAAGCAGAGACAATAGGTTACCTACAGACATACGCATCCATATCAGGGGCAATTTATTGTGAAATTTGGTTCACGTGACTGTGGAATCTGACACTTTTTGCAGTGTACCATACTTGTCTTTCTGGTCCTAGCTTATTTTGTGTAATAAAGTTCTCTCTGATGACAGTTCCATTTGAGAGAGAAGAGAAGCAATTATTCTCTGAAATTTCTTTTCATAAATTTCAGATTTCCATGTCTTTGGAGTGTTTTAAATAAAATATAAAGAAAATTTCATATTTCTGTATTGATAATCATTGAATTTAATATTAATAGATATTAAATATAAGCACTTCCATGACCTGTTCACATCGACCTGTTCTAAAAGGCCATCTCTTTTCACTTTGCTTTAACTGAAAGTTTGGATAAATGTGGAAATGATCGCTTTCAACATCATGTGTGCTGTTCGGCTTGCGATTCGGACTCCTGCCCAATGAGCCATAATTCTAGGATGAATAGCTGAAACTCTCACTAGAGAAACGCGCAAGGGCAATTATCAAAGGAGTCAGAAAATAAGGAATATAAAGAACCAGGGCGTATATGAGTATATACAATGTGGAAAATGCTTGGACCTCACTAGTAAAGAATTCCAAACAACCAATCAGGAAGCATCATCAGACCTTGTCACCACAGAAGAGTGGGAAGGCGTGGACGCTCTCATCCATGGCTCTTGGGAATGTAGATCTGCCTACCATCTGCAGACTGATCACATGGATGAAAAGGGTCAGAGATGACCATCGCTCTGACTCTGTCCCATGTCCAGAAAGTTGGTTAAAGGTAGTAACAGGCCAACTACAAAAGCGTAAGTGAAGGGCATTTTACTCAGCCTTGCTGACGAACTGGCACCGGGAGGGTGAGCCTCCTTTTCCCCCATACCCTGTTTCTCTGGGTAAGTGGGGTCCCCCTGTGACATCTCTGTCCTCAGTCTCCTTAAGGCAAAAGAAGTAACTCGTTGAGTTGCTAGGTCGGACTGCCTGGACTACTGCGCTTTCGGATCTGTCTGCCTGCCCTTTGTGCTCTCTGGGCAGCCTGCTGCGATAGCTTTTATGGGAACACTGCCCTTCACGGGGCGGGGGGCTGAGTCCTGCCCGTGTCTGTGGGTCCAGGTGCTGCGCTGAGAATCTCAATGGATGCGCACCTGAACCGTGACGCCCCCGACTTTCATCTAGAAAAGCTGACGGTAATTTCTGTGTCTGACCGTCTCTGTCGCTCTGTTGCTGCGGCATTGAAGCTTCCTAACCAGTCATGGTGACACCGAGTCAAAATGCGCACACCTCTGTCCCACCGTCATTTTTCTTCCAGTGTTGGAACACCCTGACAAAGAAGAGCTTAGGGGAGAAGGTGTCTCTTGGCTTACCTTCCAGGCCGCACCCTCCACGGTCCCCGCTGTGCTTTGGCTGTGAATACTGCTGTGTGGAACGGCAAGCAGGCCTGCATTCAAGTCAACGACTTTGGAGTTTCTGTCCTGATTTCCTTCGATTTTAGACTATAATTTGGAATTGTAAATTGACACAAATCATCCCCCTGAGTTAATTCTATTATGTGAAGAAAGACAGAATAGATGGAAAGTTTCCTTCATGTAACTAACAGGCTCAAGAAGAATAAAATAGAGGGATTGAGGAAGGGGCTCAGTTGGGGGGCAGCTCTGCTTGTGAGAGGAACTGTGAACCCTTGCTTTTCTGAGACTCAGGAAGTGATTCTGAAGAGGTCACCAGGCTTTCTAAAATGTTAAACTTTGTTTAAGGTGAAAACAAACCTTATAATCTCATTATCTCCACCTAACATTTTTATATTGGCATGCATGGTTCTAGCCCATGCGCATGTGTTCCCGATGTGCATGCAGCTGAGTTTCATGCTGGTTTACCTTTCGCATGACTGTTAGTTGCAATAGTCAGTCAATTAAATAGAACTGTTCAACCTTTGCTCTGGTTTTTATTATGATTTTTAATAAGATGGAGTTAAGTGGAAGTAACAGGACAACTGAAATCTGTTACAGACGGGCTGGGAAGAAGAAGGAGAACATTACATTTGTCAATGTAGATGCAGAATTGTTTTTACATTTCGGAGAACGTTAAGGGCCACTTTCGAAAATCACGTGAGCACTAAAGCCAGTTATTCCCAGCTGATTGAGGAGTCATTCAATGATGTAAGCTGCTTAGGTAAGGAACGTGAACTGCAGTGAGGTTTGAGTGAAAGGAAGCCTACAGAGGGCTTCTAGAAAGGGGGGTTTGTTTAGAATCAGTCACGAGGTAGGGAGGAGGTGCGTTTGGGGAGAGACAGTGTTTTTAATTGAGAGATTCTTTTTTGGTAAAGGGCATAGGGACATCATGGGCTTTGGTTCACTTAGCAAATTAAAAAGCTTTCAGACTTATTTTATGACTATGAATATTTTGCCTGCCTGTATTTATGTGCACCGTGTGTGTCTGATGGATCCTCAGGAACTGGTTATGAATGGCTGTGAGCCACCATGGGCATGCTGGCCACTGAACTAAAGTCCTCTGCAGGAGCAACAAATACCCTCAACCACAGACATCTCTCCAGCCTCCACTTTGCAAACGCTCTGAGCTACTCTTAACTTCTCGACATGGTCAAATCTTGGAAGACTGATGACAAATGAAATAGCTAGGTTCTGATGAAAGGGCTAAGTAAATAAATCTGCAAGGGAGTATGTCCTTGTAAAACCAGCCAACATTCTCCAGGCAAAGAGAAAAGTACCAGGAGAGTTAAATGGGAGATTAAACTTAGGTTAATAGCTAGAGAGGGCCTCTCCAATGAAGCATGCCCTCAAACTAGAACCTGAAGGGTGAGCAGGCAGCTCTAGGGTTTCCCCTCTCTTTTTATGTATTTAATATATTAAAAAGGAACATAGTATAAATGCTATGGAATAAAGAGGACCCACACTTTTCACAGAATTCTTAAAAATGATTTTACAGTGAACAAGCAACAGGATCTTGAAACATGGACGCACTGTTAAACAAAATTTCAAAACTATAATCCTTGCAGTGAAACATTTTGCCATTTTATATATGTATCAACATTGCTGTTCCTCTAAAAAGAATTTTCAGCACCACTGCCTTTTTTATGTAAAAATACACATGTAGATATTTAACTTCCTGAGTCATACATCAAATATAATTTAATGAAAGAATTTTAAAGTTCTTAGAATGAACTAGTATAGATTCATAATGCATGTCCAATTGTGATAAAATTCAAACCACAGAATTTGTACTTAAATTCTGAGTTAGAAAATATGTTTTATCCCCAAACAAAACTAATAAACTGTTTTAAATAAACTGTCACTACAATGTAAAAGACAGAATTGTCACCCCCACCTGTCAGATAGACACTATAGTCGTGAGCAGCGCTACTCTGATCATGGGCCCGACTATCGTTACAGAGGATTTCTGCTATGACGACAGGAATCATGATGGCTGGAACCATGACTACGACAGCAGAAGGGACAGAAGTAGAGGTGGGAAATGGCCCTCATCTCGACACTAGCAAGCATTCCAAGGACATTGTTTACAGGGCCATTTAAGGCCCTTTTCATTGAGTTGTTCTGGACATTTTTCTAAACACTGTACAGAGTAGCCCCACAGTTTTCCACCTGTCTTTGGAAAAGGGAAGTTTATAAGCTTAGCATCAGTTTCCACGAGAAGGCAGAACTGTGCTCCATATTTGTGCCTCAGGCTCCTGAAGAGGAAGGAGTCTATAAAAAAGAATGTCCCACTGTTCCAGTCATTTCAGTCTAGGGAAGATGAACTGTATAGATTGTATTATAAAGCAAATATTTTAATTATCTCACCCTTTTGTGTTGCAAGGATTTTCTTGGTAATGAAATCATTTTGGCGTATATAGTAGGAAACATGTAAGTTGGTAGTCTGAAATGGCTATCTGCATTTTGTTAATAAATGAGAAAATGGAACTCAGTAATCCGTTTTATTAGCTCCAGGGGTCTTTTCAGGCGATTGGAGTACACAGAGTGAAGGACTTGCCGCGGGAAAGAGTTAGAAAACAGTGAATTGGGGCATACCTGTGCGGTTGGAATGTTTGGGTGGAGTCCCACTCATGGCTGGCAAGTGGATCAAGCAGTCATTGAGGGTAACTGGCAGAGGTTAAGTCAGAGATACCTTGAACCTTGATGGGAAAGCCCAGATTTGTATAGGAAAATACTGGCTTTTTCTTTAGTTCTTTCTTAAACATCATTCTCCCCTCCCCGCACTGTGTGAATTTGGTCCCCACTCTTATCTGTCATGTGATCAAGGAATAGTTTGATCTCTCAGGCAAATGTTAGAATGTTAGCCACAGGTGGAAACGCCTCTGTCATTAATCTTGCTCAGACATCTGGTTGTAGGAGAACATTGTGTTGCACCAACATTCAGGTGCTGGTCACTTCGGACTTAGATTATTTTATATTCACAACTAATGAGATAATTCGTGTGCTAGAAAAAGCAAGGTGGGGAAAACAATCACAACTTTGTAATTAACTTCAGCTCTCGGGTAGCGCTCTCTCTGTTCAAGCAGTATTACCCGAAGCTATTTCAGAGATCATTACTCAAAATGGACTTTCCCTCATAATTACTTTGGATTTTTAGGACTCTTTAAAACATGGCACCATTATTTAGCCAGAATGTTGACACTTTGCATAGTTGTATCTTAACTGTCACTAAATGCCTTTGATTGGGAATTAACTCTCCCCCCACTCCCAAGTATTAGTGTTTTCTTAGACTTGGTGACTTCTATTTTGAGGATATAGTTTTCATTTTCCCTAGAATGTGCTCTATTTGGTAGAGTATTTAGAGGCCACTGTAGTGAACCTTATTAGTGGAAATAACATCGACATCAGCACTGGAGATGGACAGACCTGGCTGTGATTCTAACCCGCTAGTTACTTAGTTGTTTGGCCATCAATTTCAAATTTTAGTTCCTATTTGTGAAATGGATAGAATTACCTCTTACTCATAGGATTTTTGTTGGGATCATTTGGAGTCCTGGCCTCCAGCTGCTCTTCCCTGTTAGAGACCTTTCCTTTCCTTCTGATTTGAGTTACTGAAAGCTGTGTCATAATTGTTTACCAGCTCAGCTTCACGAGCACGTGTTGCCTTGAGGATCAGAGGATAAGGTTTTCACCTGTTGGCCCACCTGACTGTTGGGTATATAAGCCTCCATGGTGCTATTGAATAAAGGGCTTCTTACCAGTGTCTAGAGATCCATGTCTCTGTCTGTCTGTGCTGTCTCTGTGTGTCTTTGTATGTTTCAACCTCCAGCCCCTTGCCCGAAGCTCGCGGACTATATGGTAGCGCATAGAACACAGACAGACAGGCGCTGAGTGCTGCAGGATTTCAGGATTAAATGGGATGAAACAGGGAGCACAACCCAGAGCCTTGCTCAGAGGTGCTTGGCTGTAAGTGTGGACGGCAGCAGGTCACGTGACGACCTGAGGCTTGTCTTCCTCATGGAAGACATAGATTTGCACTTCTATTATCTTGTCATGTCCCTTTGTGTCTGAGGACATATATTTATTTCTCACCTTGGGCTAGAAGAAGGGGTTCCTGGGTAGAATTAGGTTGGCTGTTGCCAGGGAAGAGTAGAAGATTGCATTGCCTTTACCCGAAGGCTTGGCAGCTGGGCTGGGAAACCCAGGCAAGTCTTTAAGCAAAAGACTTCAACCCTGAAGAAGGAAGTGTGGTTTGAAGCTAAATTATAAAATATATCCCAGGGTTTTAGACAGACAAGCAGACAAACAAACAGGAAAGGGAGCAAACAAGTAAGGTATTTATTCAAAACATTTCTGTGAACTAAGTGATGTTCTGAGATTACCGTGGAGGGCATAGAGGCCCATAGAGTGCATGGGAGGAGAGGGAGGTCTGTAGTCACAATGCAGTTCAGAAAGTTCCAGCCTAGTGGGGTCAAGGAAGGAGAGGGTGCAGGGTCCAGGTGTTTGAAGGAGGGAAGAAGGACACGAGACAAAATAACCACATCCAAGGCAAGAAGGAAATGAAAAGTATGACCACCAGCAACAAACAGGAAGGTAAATTTTGGGCCAAGTGATGAGAAATGGGCTCTGATGTATTCTTTTCTGCCTTTAAGAGGGGCAAGGAGCCAAGCGTGCGAGGTAACAAGGCTGGTGCCGACAGAACCCAGGGTACTCTAGGAGGGCCAGAAGCTGCTCAAAGAAAGGAGGGTTGCTGTGTAACCCACCAGGATCAAAATTTCAGCCTGCCTTCACTGGCTTCAAGTAGAATTTTTTTTTAAACATGGGACTAGTCACCCCAAACAGCTGATATGTAGCTTGTATAGGTGTAGCTAAGAGCAGGACCAAAGTTTACCCACAGAGTCATGGAAATATCTCCTGACTATATGGGGTGGAGACATGCCAATGAGCTGCACACCTATTGCTTGAGAATCTCTGGTCTATTTGAACAGGTTTGGATCTTGGCTATTCTAAGTTTTAATTGGAATCCTCATCAAATATTGTTTTGGTACTCAGTGAAGTGCAACTCAAAGCTACAGAGCACGGTCCTTTATTTTGCTCCTGTTCAGCGATGTTTGGATGAACGAATACAGCATGGCGGTGTCTTCCAGCTGTTGATGTCGAAGGGGATGCATCTGCCTTCAGGGCAGGGCTGTTCTCAGTTCAGTTCTGGTTTATGCCATTCTGTCACCGTCTCTTTGAAATGCACTCTCAGAAGACCCATCATTGCGAATTTCTGGGCAAAGACACAGCCAAGAGGATAATGACATTTACTATCTTCCACTGTAGCCAAAGTTTCTCAAGCTGATTTCCTAGTAAGGACTCACTTGAGAGTAGGCAGTCACTAACTTTGTTTACATTTCAATTTTGGAATTAATGCAGTCCAATTTTTTTCACGTGCCATAATTCCAGGAAGGTGACTGTTTGCACAGGAAATACACAAAATAAATATTAAAACGAGCAGCATTTAAAGGCATTTTAGCCTTACTCTAGCTTTCCTGAGACCGGCAGAGGCCAGGATTAAAGCGGTGGCAGGGGGAAGGGGCTAAGCAGAGAGACTGTGGGACTGTCCGTCTCTCCCACTCTGTGGTTTATTGGTTCATATTGACACAACCTGCCGCTAGAGTTCCCAAAGCAGGATAGGTCTTCCAAATCATTCCACGAATTGAACTAGTGTTGATTTTTATACTTCATCTACTGTCTTAAAAATTATCCATAACTATTTTTCTCCTTTTTAGAAATTCCAGAGCAGGGCAAATTCAAATGCTTCTAGAAATTAACAAAATGTTAATGAAGTTTGCTTTTGCTTAGGGGAAATCAAAACTTGACAGTGCTTTGTCGTCAAGAAAGGCCTTACGCTTGGCTAACTGTGGGTGTTACTCAAGTGGTATCTGTGAAGCCAACATAAAGTCCACGGCCTCGTGAGCATAGAGACTGTGCTGGGTTGGCATTGACCTGGGCAAAAGTGAACATTCAGAAAAGTTGGTATCTTTCGGGAGTCAAAGGATGTCTCCTGAGAGGAGCCACTGATTTCCATCGGAACTGTTGTGTTAGGATAATTTTACACTTAGCCACTAACCACTGTTCCTTCCCATCTCTGGCACTCGGTTCCAGGCTTGATTGTCCTGTAAACAATTTACTGATTCATAGCATGACTGAAATGCATGGAAAAATCTCAGAGGGAAAAGCTATTGTTTGGTCTGCAGCTTCCACACCAGATGGGGACATTCTTGGGAGCCGCGGGTATCCCCCTGCCTTTCCCGGTCTGCCTTCCTTAGTGTCTGCATGCCATTCCATCTCATTTCTAGAAGCAGAGGTTTATCACTGAAGTCCTTGTCCTTTGCACACAGCTCACTCAAGATGCTCATTCCTCCCGGATCTTTAAAGCAACCGCCCCGGGATGTTTCTCTGCTTCACCTGGACACTATTTGCTTCTCTACTGAGGCATAGACTTTTGTCTTGGCTTCTCCTGTACCCAAAATGAACTCCAGGTGACAGAGTAGTTGCCCTAACACTTGGTGTTAGTATAAACTCATTAGTGGAACACCCACTTATTCCTCTTCTTGTAGATGATTGATGGTAAGACTCCATCTGATTCATTTCAAAACCCCTAGTTTTAAAATTAGTTATCAAGAAATTAATTGTGTACGTATGTGCATCTACATATTTGTGGGCATGTGGATCATGGGGCCTGTGTGGAGCTATTTTATTCCTTTCACCATATCAATCCCGGGCATCAAACTCAGGCTGTCAGGCTTGGAGGCAAGTGCTTTACCTACTGAGCCGGCTTGCTCGCCCAGTCCCTCCATCTTAACATGTTGTATGTGATATGGTAGGCTCTCAAGAAAGCTTACTGACTAAATGAATGTTAGTCTGGAGAATCCAGATGGACCCCACCATATTAAAAGAGAATAATATTCTCCCATGTTATAATTGCAGAACATACTGTGTGAATGTGGCGCTTCAGCTGCCTCTGGGGATGGCGGAAGAGAGGGCAGCGAAGAATAAGAACTTGGAGGAGATCACAGGTGTTGTGCTCCTGAGGCCGTCACTGCCAAACCGAGTACCTTCCGGGTTCAAAGCTGAGGGCAAAAGCACCTTTCCCTTCCACAGATGCAACACAAGCTTTAGACAATTTCTTGAAAAAGTCATTTCTTTTCAACCAAGTGTCCAGGGAGGGCTGGCATGTGAGCTGCCCTGGGTTAGGCGGTTGGCACAGCACTGAGGAGCAATCTGTTTGTGTCACTGCTGATTTGGTGAGGGCACATTTTATTTACTCCCAGGGTGCAGCCTGGCCTACACCAGCCAGCAGCAAGGGCAGGAGGAAGACAGAGCTGTCCCCTTCTTAGTGGTGGGCTCAGGCAGACAGTAAGATGAGGTGATTATTTCCCCCATGTATACGCTTTTCAAATATCTGCAGGAGCAAACCTGCTCTTCCTCCTTTGCCCAGGGTCTCCTACACATTTTAATGACTGGGAAGTAGTGATTTCTTCCGCCAGAGAGAGCACTTTAGAGTCAAAGGATCTCTGGAGTTTCTACATTAGTTAACGTGTCAATTATTTTGAATTTGCATGTGCATATTTCTGTTCTTTTTTTCTGTCCTATCCAGGCTTTCAAAAAAAAAAAAGCTATCTGTATTTGAACACTACTACAATTTCTATGTGTGGTGGTATCCAATGGGAAGATCACAGGCTTTACATTCACACATACTGGGCTCCTGTCCATTGCAATAGGATGCGAAGCCCTGAGTATGTATGTGTGTGTATGGTATGTATGTATCTCATATCTCCTAGTTTACAATGTTGAAAAGAGTTATAAGAATTGCTTGAGTGTTTAACAAGTTCAAAGACCTTCTTAATAAATAATAATTAATTTCTTTCTTAGGCAAACATTTCAACTAATAATGAAGTTTAATACTGGTCCCAACTTTACTTCTAAAAAGACTAGTTTATGACTTGTGTTACTATCAGAAATTGCAGGAATAATTAGTATGAAGAACTGAGATTCTGTGACACTGGAGTAGAATTCTACTGGAGTAGATAGAATGCTAGTGATACAGCTCCATTGCCTGAGGATTATTTTGAGCGTCGCTGAAAAGGACATGTCAATACAGGTGTAACTCAAGATTCTCTTCCCCCAGGGGAAAGCATTATTCATCTTAGTCTCTTCTGTAGGTGCACTGCCCGTGGGCTTGCAGGCTTCTCCTGCGTCTACCTCCTTTCTCCTGGAGGAATGCTAAGGTTAAAGACATACACTCCTGCACCCTGTGTGGGATCTGGGCATCAATAGCAAGGCCCTCATGCTTTTACAGTAGGTGCCTCACCCACTGAACCATCTTTCCAGCGCTTGACTTTCTATGCAGATAGAGACTTTATTCAGTTCTTCCAGAATGACAATGGTGTCACATGATCGCTCTGTCCTCAGCTCCTCTGCAGACTCATCACCCACAAAGAAAAAAATATCCCTCAAACAAAACCTCTGGGGCTTTGATCGAGTTGCTAGGTCTGCACATTTGTTCCACACAGAAGTAGACAAAAGACTATACTTTTAAGGAACTCACAGGATTGGGATTAAACCTCTGCTATATGTTTGCTTTCCAGTTTCTTCTCATTGCCTTCAGATATTTGTCATGACAGAGTCTGGAAGCTTTGTGTTTGAGTCATTGTTTCTACAAAATGCTTCCGGGGTCAGTAGCAGTAGCCTCTGCCCCTGTCTGTTCCATCTGCTGCCCTGCACTTTTTGTGCATGCTGTTTACTTCTGGTCCTCTAAACTCTTTGTTTTTATCCCCCCCACAAGGAAATATCTGGGAGTTTTACATGACTGAGTTTATGTTTAAAATGCTCCATTTTAAGATTGTTTTCTCCTTATACTCTTTAATTTATTTTTAAATTTCATATATGTATACTGTATATATATATATGTATATGTGTGTGTGTCATTCTCCTCCCTTTCCCCCTTCCAACTTCTCCTGTGTCATCCCCATTCCCTCTCAAATTCATAGCCTCTTTGTCTTTAAATTATTGTTGCATATACATAGTAACAAACATTTAAATACAACCAACCTGCTGAGTTCATTTAGCGATGCTTATATGTTTATGCTTTGGGGCTGACTACTTAGCATTGGATAACTAGTTAGGGGCTCCTCCCTGGGGAAGACTGATTCTCCCTCTTCAACAGCCATTAATTACCTGTAGATATACATTGAAAGATTCAACTGGGTTAAGTTCACACATATTGACTTATCTTCCATCTACTCCAAAATGGCTGACAATCCAATGGTAAATAAGACACAGTTCCTGTTCTGGAGAAAACCAAGGGGTAAATAATGTTCCATGTGATACGAAGTGGAAGGGAGACCATGGGGCTGTGAGAGTACAAGGATTGTAGCCGGGTGATGGCGGAGAGGAAACAGCAGAGGGAAGGTCCACTAAATTTGATCTCGCACAAATGCCACATGGCAACCTGCTACTTTGTAAGCTAATTAGACCAGAACTAGATATAAAATAATAAAATACAGTGTTCTTAGTAATGCTGAAAGGGAATTGTCTAAGGGAATGCAGAGAATACGCAGCTTAAAAAGGTTTTCTTAAGAAAAAGTCAAGGTCTTCTCTAGCTGAGGCGGGGAGGGCTTTCAGTGGAGGAAAAACAGTGTCGAGGAACCTGTGTGATGGTGAAGGTGGCTTGGGAGGTGGCCTTTGTGATGGTGAAGGTGGCTTGGGAGGTGGCCCTTGTGATGGTGAAGGTGGCTTGGGAGGTGGCCTTTGTGATGGTGAAGGTGGCTTGGGAGGTGGCCTTTGTGATGGTGAAGGTGGCTTGGGAGGTGGCCTTTGTGATGGTGAAGGTGGCTTGGGAGGTGGCCTTGCTGGCCTGGTGGGTGAGATCACAGGATGAATCATAGCTGATGCTGGACCTCATGGGTCTTGTTAGCAAGGCAGATGTTATTCTAGTCATTTGTATTTGTTCTGTGCATAACACAATTATGCAATTCAGCTTATGTTTAGAAAGAGAATTTAGGCCAGAAGGTACAGGAAGGCCTGGAGGACAAGGGCGGACAGGGATTTGGAACCAGGATGAGTGGGTAAAACTTAATTAAATGCATTCTGATGAGATAATAATGTAACCTACTGGCTAAGGCTGACAGTCCAGTGGAGCCCATTCTGGGCTCTTCCTGACCTATAACAGCTGTGACTTCTAAGGACAGGTTTTCTAGCCCCTGGGACAGGTGTCCTGGTTGTCACGCTAGTTTTCTCTTTGCTGTGACAAAATTACTTGACAAGAGGGAGCTTGAAGGCTTCTCTTTGTGGACCATTTGAGGGAGTCAGAGTCATCTCGGTGAGGAAGGCATGGCAGCAGGTCGGGAAGGCGTGGGGTGGGAGAGGGAGCCTGGCTGGTCACATTGCATTTCCAGCTCAGAATCAGAGAGCGAACAGGAAATGGGCCAGGCTGTTCAAGCACAAAGCCCACCCCTACAGAACCACTTCTAGGAAGGCTGCACGTGCTGCATGTGAGATTCTAGCAACCTTTTCACACGGTGCTACCAGCTGAGGTCTGAGTGTTCAAACACGTGAGCATATGGGAAATAGTTCACATCCGTATCATGATGACTGTCCCTTGTCCATTCTCCTATTCCAATAGTTGGTTGTCACCAGTTGACCTGCCTGAAAATGATGCACAGTTCTGTGACCTGGCTAGGTTCTAGGCCCCAGGATGCAAGTTTCTCTAGGGCTTAAATATTTTTAAAATGTAGTTGGTTGTTTTTGTGGCACTACCGGTAATATAACGGCTACTACCATCTTAGTATAATTTAAAGGGACATCTCCTGAACTCCCCACCTGGCCTAGCTGAAACATCACATTTTTTGATTAGCTGCTCTTCATTTTCCTCTTCACTTCAAGCCCCCTGGCAGTTACCCTTATATGCTCTGCTTCTTCGAGTTTGATAATTTAAAATATTCAGGTAACTGGAGTCATGAAACGTTTGTCCTTAAATAGAGAGACCACATGACCTAGTGACCTCATTTCATGGTGTTGCCTAGAAGAAATGAAGTTAGGATTTTGTGTGGATAGAATATTTTGAAAATATCCCTTATATTCAAAGAGATCAGAACTTTTGGTGAACTCCACATCTGAGTTAATAATGCACTTTGAGGTCACTTAAGACTTAAGACTAACTATGTAGTTAGCCCACTTGTTTAACTTGCCTTTAATAGCACAATTTTATAATAAACCTTACTTGCCTGGATTTTCCATGTAATCAGCTTTTACTTCCCAAGCTAATGCATAGCTGTCATCTTAAGTTTCTCTGCCATGCTCCTGACCCATTAGTAAAGCACATGTGTTTGTGTATTACAGTAACAAATGCTGAAAACAGCAGATAGGTTGATTATAACATGAGTAGAAACCGTGTGTGAAGACAACACATGGATATTGATTGATAAATGTGCTTGTTTGTTTTCTGGGTCAGCTGGGAGAGATAGGGAGAGAAGCGGAATTCCCTTGGCTAGACTACCCAGACTACCCAGACGACCCAAGGGAAAGTGCTTTGTCTCTTCCTTTATTTTGACACAAACACAGTTCTGTTACTCCCAGGTAATTACTAATGCATTTAAATCAATTCAGGATTCCAACAAATATTTGCATATTTGTACCCCCATGATCATTGCAACACTATACAAACAGCTAAGAGGCAGAACATACCATGATAGCCAAAGAGTGGATGAAGAAAGTGTGGTATGTTGTGAGGGTAAAAGCCTGGTCCTGGATGCCCCAATGAACTGCGATTGGCTACCACCCTTAATAGGCCGATTAAAGAGACTAATAGTGAGAAGCAGAGAGAGGAGATTTGTTTGGTATGCCACACTGGGAGAGCAACAAAGAGGTTTGGTGACCCATTTGGAGCCCTAATAATAGGTTTAGGTTTAAATAGCAGGTGAGGGAGGTGCATAACTAAGCAATCCTGGCCAATGGTCCCAGCCATCACCGTCACCTCTGCCACAAGGTACAGATCTCCTGGGAGACAAGGTCTACCTCTGCCAGGCACCAGTCTCCTAGCCACTTCCTTCTCCCAGTGCGAGAGTCTAGTGTACCTGGGTGTACGCTGATTCAGGAGGGTCCCAGATGTCTCTTTAGAGTATCTTTATTCCTGCCAGGGCAGTGACAATGTATACATATGATAGAATGCCATTCAGCCTTATGAAGGAAGGAAGTCCACCATATGTGACAATATGGACGAACCTTGATGACATCACCAGCTATGACTTTTAAAAGTCAACCAGGATGAGATTTCCTCCTTGTACCCCGAAGAGTGCCTCCTCAGGTCAAAGTACTACTAATGAGCACCCTGAGGAGGTTTCAGACACACAGGTTGCTGAGGGCAGAGTCAAGGACTTGTTTGTCTTCCAATCACTGCTCAGGCCTGGAACCAGGACTTATGGCCCTAACTTGTTACTATTTGGATCTTATCACCAATGTCCCCATGTCACATATCCTCGCCAACCCTCCGCCCCAGAAGCTCTGGGTTTCTATGAAGTAAAACCAAATTAATATTATACTGCTCCCCCATCTCACTCTTCATTTCCTATTTGCCCCCCTTAGAAGTCTAGCAAACACACTATTTTTGCCAGTAAACTCTGTGTTTATAGAACAACAGAAATGACACATCACATGGCCCGATTTTCACCCTGATTGTGTAGTAATAACATACCAGGAGGGTGAGACCAGAAATAACAGCACCTGGGTAATGTTCTTTTCAATGGCCTAATGAGATGTGTATCCCCAGGCGCATTGCTTTAATTTTCTGTGCTGTAATTGCTGAAACATGAAGAAATTAGACAGGGCTCTAACTCTAAGGCCTGAGGAGTCCATAAGTTACATAATAAAGATGACTAGTTTTTCATGAGAGGCGGAAGCTCTTGAGAGTGACCTTGGAAGATTCATCTCCTCTGCGCTAGCCATTTGCTGATTGCCTTTTTTTTGTGTGTGTGTTTATTTTTTGGGTTATTATTTTGGTTAGCCATGAAGTGAATATCACATTTGGCTCCAGAGGCTGACCCTGGCTGGCTTAAACCAATATATTCACTGTTTCCAAGATGGCACGTGGCCCTATTCAGGCTGCTAAGAGGGGAAGGGACTCCTTTGTTGCATGAAGAATGAAGAAGGGAGTGAGACTTAGAACATCAGCTGCCGTGAGGGAACCTGAGAACAAGCTTCCCAGGCCATGCAGAGAACCGGAGTTGACTTCCTTCTGCAGCCTTCAGAAGAAGCTCGCCGTGGAAAATACCTTGGATTTGGCCTTTAAAAAAATCTTGAATCGGACCTAGCCACACCATGGTGGGCTCCTGACCTACAGTACTGTTCAGGGCTGTTATTTGGAGCCATTACATTTATGATAATTTCCTTTTCAGCCCCAGCTCTTCACTGTTTTTTAAGAAAGTAATCCCACAAAGCCAGTGGCCCACTGCAGAAACTTCTTGTGGTGACTTTATTACACATGAGTAGTCGGGAAGATATGTTGCCTAAAACTTCAGATTTTATGGATGTTTTCCTAAGGCTGCTTTATGGCTTAGATGAGTTTTGGCTATACCAACATTATCAAAATTTAAGAGTAAAACAATTTTGGTCATTTGGGTATTTTGTTTTTTCTTTGTTTTCTAGGCTGTTAGTTCATTTGTAACCGCGCAGTGCAGACATAATCTTGAGTCAGGTTTGAAGTATGTCAGGTTGTGTTGCTGGCTTGAGTCATGGATAAGCTGCTCACCTTGTCTGCCTTGAGGCTGCCCTTGAAACTTGGGGATGGGCAATGCAATGTGTGACTCAACTTCTTCCCACTTTCTCTGCCATGGACCCTTAATCCTTAGCTTCTTTATAAGACATTTTTTTTAAGATATTAAATTAAACCAAGGAGAGGAAACAGAGAAGCCTTTTAAAGGTTATTATTGGCTCCCTTCATGGATTTACTCGCTTATAGAACTATATAGCTTGGTGCTATAAAGAACACAGGCCAGACTCCCAGACACCACCTCTTGTTGTTGTTTGTCCTGTTGTCTTTTGCTTGGTGACAAGAGTGTAGCTCCTTTAGGGAGTGGGACTACTCTGGAGCATTTTATGACCACAGTAAGGAATCTTTCCACACAGAATGATACATCCAGGAGAGTGGAAACAGGAAGGGAGGAATGTGGACTCCTTCCTTGCCTTCATTGCTGTGCCAAGCCACAGAGCATATAGACACATTCATGGTTGTTTTGGAGAATGGAAAAAAGCCAATGACCAAACTGGGGTAGCTACTGTTATGTGCGGATACCATGGCTGGGGGCAGCTGCACAGGAGCCAAATGCTTGACTCCCGTGAAGATGCTCAAGTGTGTGCTTTTTTTTTTTTGAAAAATCAATTCAGTTTTTACTAATTGTTTACCAAAACACAGAGACGAAAAGCAGTCTTGTGTGGTTGACGCTGGCCAGAGTCATACACATTTTTACCAAGCTGCAATAATTTTCTTCCATAAAACCCAATGGAATTCTAATGTTTCACTTGGGAATTGTGTTTGAATTCTTAATGCAGATGTGTGTTTTTGTCTTAATTTCCCACCAACACAACTATTTACTTCAGAAAGACAATCATTCTAGATGCTTCCTGGAATTTCACACAAATTTTTTTTTACCAAGAAAAAATATTATCTTGTAGTGTGTTATGCAATATCACAGCTGCTGGTATCTTTTATACTTATGGGAGGTTTGCTAGTTTTTTGTTTTCTAATGGATGTTAAAACCTGCAGGGGTGGAATCATTTTACATTCATGTTAGATTCTTTTCTCTTTGGAAAGAATCTAGTTGAATCCCACAGATTGAGAGGTAGGAAGGAGACTGCGGCTGTAGAATGAGTACAGGAGATATTGGTGTTATAGATTGTCAGTCACAGTAAAGCAGAGGTGGGAGATTAAGATAATCAAATATCATTCTTATTTTATAATATAGATAAGACGGGGAGTCTCCAATATTGTAGTTTGTTTTCAAGGTCCATGGACAACAATAACAGACTCAATCAATAATAAATGATACAATTATACTCTTGACTCAAGCTTTTCTGTATTTTTTCTTCTTTTCATGTGTTTGTGTGTATGGTATATGTGCATGCATGTGTTTGCATTTGTGTTTTCATGCATGTGGATGCCTGTATGTGTGCTGTATACATATGGAGGATGGAGGTTGAGCTCTGAAATGTTCCTTGATTTCTCTTCCACCTAACTTTTTTGAAGCAGTTTCTCTCAGTCAAATACAGAGGTCCTGTATATTGTCTCTTTCGATAGCTTGCTCTGAGAATAACTGTTTCCACCTTCTGATGCTGGAATTACAGGCAGGCCACTGCCTCTACCTGGAATTTATGTGGGTTCTGGGGATCTGAACTCTGATCCTCTTGCTTGAACACATGCACTTTTAACTGCCAGGCCATCCCCCAACCCTCTTAAAGCTTTTAAGATACCAAGGAAAATAAGTTACTGGAAAAACCCTAGTGACCAATCTTTATGATTATAGATCAACATCATTGTGTCGTTCACAGATATTTTTACATTCCTAACTGTCCTGTTGTCTGTGTAGTAAGTAGAGGAAAGGTTGTTATCTGGGGCTCAGATTTAGAGATTTTTTTTTGCAATAAAGTTTGGTGGGCATTTTTGGGAACGGTTTTTGAAGGGACTTAGAACATCTAACAGATTTCTGAAACTTCAAAGATGTCTTGCTTCCTTCTTTCGTGCACCTAGCTGCTCAGCCTTTCTGAGACCAAGCTGCCTGAGTTAACTGTCTGCATGTTGTCTGGCTGAGGAGTTTAAGGACAATCTGGATGTCCTTCCTGGATACATTGCTTTAATGTAATTAATTAACAAATGCTTTTATAACTCTGTGGAGATAGAACTGACAAATGAAATGAAAATGCTTAAATATCTGATTGTTTTTCCTAGCTAGGGAGAAAGAGGACTATTGATCTATATAGAAATCTCTGCAAAATGTGCACAAGGATTTGACTTGCCATCATGAAATTATTTGCCACCAATTATGATTCTAATTTTAATTCTATTCCACCTTTACATTTTTTTTTTAAAAAAAACCTTTTCATTTAGTAGTTCTGGAATCAAAAAGTGATGATAATGTCAGGCAAACTCTTCTTACTGATGGGAACAGTGTCTTTATTTTTAGTCAGATTGGACATGAATCTTGCCTTTAGATGGATATTTCCCTAGCTTTCTACAAATATTTTAGAAAATAGACGTGGAATGGGTTTGGATTTGATGGAAGCACAGTAACTTCTGTTTCTGATGGGTGAAACAAAGCAAAGGCAAAGTCATGCTGATGATGTAGAGGAGGTATTAATAAAACATAACCAACCAAAATGTCATCGATTGTGGACACTTCCCCAATGAATTCATAATATAAACCACAAAGTCACATTGGGATCTGATGAGATATTAGGTCCACAATCCAGAAGACAAAAACCAGGATATTTAAGATGCCAGATTACACAGAAAATTAACAAAGTCACTGTTTGAATTATTTTTTTATTCTGAGAAATAATCTTACTTGGTTATGGTCCGTTATTTTTTAAAGATAATAAAAAATTCCAGTGGGTAATATTATTTAGAATTTTTTCTACATGTCATAATCTTTTATACTATATTTGTTAGGATTTTTTTTAAGTCTCCAAAATGTCTTAACTTCAGCTGGGTGGTGGTGGGACATGCCTTTAGTCCCAGCACTCAGGAGGCAGAGGCAGGCAGATCCTTGTGAGGCCAGCCTGGTCTACAAGAACTAGTTCTAGGACAGACTCCAAAGCTATACAGAGAAACCCTGTCTCAAAAAACCAAAAAAAGTCTTAACTTCATATGATGAATTGATAAAATTTCTCTCATAATCTGTAACTCCAGCATAGTATAGAAAGGGAGGTATAACTGACTTTTAGAGACTTGAAAGAACGGGCTTGGGAAGTTTTAAAAATGCTTTCTGACGGGAAATACAGAGGATGCTCTGTGCCTATTGTTTTAGTACCGAGTCTTTGTTGAGTCTTCAATGAAGATAAAGGAAATCTAGAAAGCATAAAAAATTGGGTTGTAGCTTAGAGCCTCAGGTGTCTTAGCCTACGTTCTGTTGCTATAATGACATATCTGAGACTGATTTCATCAACTGGGTGTCTAAGAACGTAATGCTGACATCTACTCGGCCTCATTGCTGAGGACCTCTGTGCTGTCACCATTGCTGAGGTCATGGTGACAGAGCAAGCTTGTTAGCTTGAACCTCTCCTTTTCTTCTTATGAAGGCACTGGTCACACCTATGAACCCACAGAGACTATGACAGCAGGTGTGGGGACTGCAGAGATTCAAGCCAGATGGGGGTCTCAGCACTGAAAGGCAGAAGTGGGCAAGAGCTCCTGTTCCTAACCAAGATGCTATCAACAGCTGACAGCCTCTTGCAAAGGAAAGATTAGTTTTCTCTAATAGGGTCTCACTTGGTATATAAACCACACCATACCCAACAATAGACGGGTAACATAAAAACAAATTTTTTCTCATATTGCTTTGTTTGAGAATTTATCATTTTTTAAATCTTACTGGTGTTTTGCTTGCATGTTATGATTTCCAATTCTGTGGTTTTTATGTGTGTCTTCTTCCTTTTCCTCTTCTTCTTAATTTATCTGTTTGTTCAAAGATCATGGGGGGGGGAAACTGTAATCAGAACATACTCTATGAAAAAATTATTTACCATGGGGCCTCACTCTGACGACCTCGTGTAATCACAGACGCTCCCCAGGGACCATTCCTCCTGAAGCCGTTAACACATACATTTGGAAATTAGGTTTCCAATACCTGAATTTTTCTGGAGATGTCAAACCATAGCACCAGGATGTGTTCTTGAAATAATCCCACCTCCATCGCGTTTCCTAAGTCCCCGCTGTCAGTGTCCCCAGCTGCTATTTGGTTTTATTTCCTAACGGGAGAGAATCACACTTCTCTCCTTCGCTTTCTCTGCCTGAGATAGTAAGAGGTGAATCAAATGCTATCCGGGCGATCCGTAACTAAAGACCAGCAATAATGCAAATGTGATGTGATTCGCACACGTGCTTCATGTGCGCTGGATGGAGCAGAGCTGCGGCTGAGCCTCTCTTAAGGAAGTGGACCTCACTGCCAACGTGCATCCTGACTGTGAGGATGGAACTGATAGGAATATTTGCTGGAACTTCAGTCAGGTATCTCAGACTCTGTCACTATGTGTGACAGCAATAGAACAGTTAGGAAAAATTACTATCTTTTAATAAATATTGAACTTGTCCGCTCACAATAACCCCTATGCCTAAGGAGTGGATTCTGGGAAGACACAGTGGCCTTGGGGCCAGCACACCCTGGCCTAGTTTCGCCTGTCTGCGTCAGCCCTGTGATCCGAATGTTTGTTGTGAGCCCGGGACACTTGCTCTGACTCTTTACTGTCTTCAATGCTGCTTCTTCTGCTAAAAATCTCACCCCACCCTCGCTGAATCTTCACTGAGCCTGGAGGGCTACAGGCTGTGCGAGTCAAAACAAGTAATGATTGCAGTAATGAAGGGAAAATATACCCCGTGCTCGAGCCTTGAGTGTGCCTCCCAGCAGCCGTGTTTGCACAGCCGTTTCATCTAACTGACCTTTCCTCCCTTGAGGCTCAGCCCCACATCTCTCTTCTTTTGCGTCTACTCCCACCTGTACTTCCTCAGCATCCTACTCAGCTCATAAACTATTTTCGAAGGAGTTTCCATTAAATATTTGCGAATGTCCTTGGACATCTAACTCTTGGGTACAGCTCCCTTCTAGGAGAAAGAATCCCGGAAGGTTCATGCCCATTTCCAGCAACAGAAGCGCTGTTCCCAAACTCTGAAGGAGCCATTGTGTTTTTTCCAGGTTGGCAAGCCTCCTTTTGGGCTCACTTGAAGTCTTATACCCATGGGAAAGATGCTGGCTGCCTTTGAATAGAAGATGTTGGTGCAACGCAGTAAATTTTGGCGTGAATACAGTTCGCAATAGTTTAGTCTCATAATTTGGAGCTTCCTGTGTGACTGGGAGGCTCCTAAGGTGGGCACATCCCTCAGTCATTTCCTCACAGTCCTGGGTGTGGCTAAACTCTGACCCTTTAAATGTCTTGACACTCAGAAGTTCGGGAAACAAATGCATTCAATTCATTAGTGTCATTTCACAATGATAAGAATTTGTAATTTTTAAAACATCAGTGGGGTAGGGGGAAAGGGTTGGGACTATGTTATTGGTTTATATTCTCATAAAGAGCATCCTTAACTTTTTTTCCCCCTGAGTGTGAATTTTTTAGCAACGATGCAGCGCTAGCTAATTGAACTTAGTCAATATTCTGCAGGAGCTCTCTTGCTGAGGACTGAGTCAGAGGGTTTTCTGATGGATTATGGGAGGGACATCTGTGCATCTTTATGTTTGCGGCAGGCAGCCAAATGCTGGCATGTCTGTCATACATGGTCTTGTTTTCTCTTAGTTCCTGACAGCCTGTCTTCAGTGTCGACTTTGAGTCTCATCTTTTGTTCTGGATTGTATACTTTGTGTTCCAATGACATAGAACTTTATACGCCCATGGTGCATCATGTCCAGGGCTTCACTGTAATAGCCCTCAGAAGGGATGTAAGCTGGTCAGTCTGGTCCTGTAACTTTATTTGTATGGAAATCCCACTGTTAATACATAGACGGAGTTGGGCCAACATCCCTGGAATCCTCTGAGTCCTCTTTCCCCTCTTTGTTAACTCCCTCTGCTGATGTGTTCAGTCTTCTGTGATAATTAGTGCTGATTACCACCTTGACAGAATCCAGAATTGCTTGGGAGATTAACCTCTGGGCATGCCATTGTGGGAGTATCTTGATTAGGTTAACTGATATGAGAATCTACCTTAATTGTGATTAAGAAAAGATGAATTCATGGACTAGGTCCTAGACTGAATGAAAAAGAGAGATGGAGTTGATTTTCTCTGTTCCTGATGATAGAGGCTATATGACCAGCCTCTTTCCTGCTGCCTTGATTTCCCCACATAATAAACTGTACCTTTAACTATGAGCCCATGGTGCAGGTGAATTGTCTGTATTCTGTCACTCAACATAAACTCTGTCTCCAAATCACTTTTGACAGAATATTTCATCACACCAATGGGAAAAGAAACTAAGGCATCCTCCTCGATAATTTCACCTCTTCTTTCACCCTGATAGCCATTGCCCTAGTTAAGGTGTTTTCCTCTCCTCTGAGATTATTGCAATGGCTCAGGAGATGTCTGTCTTTATGTCTTTGTTGCACGGTTGCCCCATGTCACTTCATAGTCTCACACTGTTGTCTGCATAATCTCATCAAAACAGAAGACAGAGCAGAACTTGAGGAATGAGAACTGAAGTTGTCTTTGGTCTCCACAAGCAGACACGTACACACACACACACACACACACACACACCAATTCTGAAGTCACCTTGCCCTTTAGGAGAGAAGGTTCTGTGTTCTCAGGTTAGGTTCTTGTCCAATCCATCACACTCCACAGCTTCACTGAAACTTTCTCCCAGTTGCTGAGAAAGGTTTATGTCCCTACCTTCTTCTGTGCTCTTGCCTTCAAGCGCCTTCATGATTCAATTTATTATTTATAGCCTTACTATATTTTTAGCTCTCTTATGGGCTCCTTCTCTTGTTCTGCTAAACACACTGACATAATTATTAAGAAAGACTCAGCAGTTTTAAATTCAGGTGACCCCAAGGAAGCTGGCACAGCTCATAGAGCTAGAAGGGGAGGAAGATTCTGTTGTTCAGTCTTGATTTGTCCAGATGTCCCCTGCTCGAATCCCCAGCTGCTGTGTTGCTGATGCACTAATGTGTCTCATTCTCTGCAGGTGACAGTGAGTGTAGATCCCCATTAATGCCGTTAATAGCATTCAAAATCTTTTCTGGTTTTCTCTTTAGTGACTTGTAGATAGAAAACCTTATGGAATCCATAATTCTCATAAAATGTGAAGATTACTCTCCCTATTTTTCTTAAAAAGAAAAGGCCCTTGGAACATGGGCTACAAAAGGGGGGGGGTTTAGATCACATGGCAATCACAATGGGAGGAGAAGTATAGCTTCTGCATCTGGGAGAAGACTGAAAAAGAATTTCTTGAAGGTATCATTTCTAATTTTCTTTTTTTGTATTTGAGATCCAGTGAGTCTAATTTGGGTCACTTATAGGAGCAGAGGTGAGGGATTATTTATACGAATTTGGGCTAAGAAAAAAATCCCTTTCTCTCCCAACAACTGTTAACTGTTTGTAACTCAAGGAAGGGTAGGTTCTAATGAGTCCTTACTGCTTCCATGATGGAATGTTGGTGGGCCCAATCTTGTGTAAGCCTTGTGCAGGTAATCATAGCTGCCAAGAGTTCAAGAGTGCAATGGCCATATCTTGCTTGGAGGACAGCACTCCATCTCTTTCTCTCAGTTTTACAGAGGTGTTCTGTCCACTCTTTCACAGTATTCCTGAGCCTTGGAGGAGTGCTGTCCCATCTTGGGCTAGACAGCCAGCAGTCATTTCTTCTCAGTGCCTCCCCTGGTCATGAGTCTCTGAGCTGTTTTGGTGAGCTCATCCGGAAGGCCGTTAAGCAGGGAGATCTCTCTAGATCAGAACTTCAGGGAATCTTATTGAATTCTTGAGGGACTTTCAAACCTATATGTCATCCACATTGATAGGTGGTCTCAATGTAGGTGAATTCACAGATAGGGCAATTGTTTTGCTTAACTCAGAGAAGCTCAGATGTTGGATTTTTGTAAGTCTGGATGAAGTAGGCTCAAGCCATGAGATGTTGTAACACTTGTGATATTTAGGAACAACATTGCTGCAATAAGTTCCCACACCAACATGGCTCTCAAATGATTCAGAGACATTTGCTGGATGAAACAGTGTTAGAAGTTTGGGAAGTTCCCTTCCAAAGGTCGAATAATATGAGAATATTCTTCCATATCGGCTGAGGAGTGGGTAAAGCTTCTTCTCTTCTGCCCACCACTCACTTCCTGTTTTCACCCCCGCTGCTTTCCTAGGAAAGGGAGGGGCTGAGTTTTGGACTGAGGATGCTTCCATTCTTGTTCAGAAAGAGCATCTCTGCAGAACTCCCCAGGCTCTAAGTCACTGGAAATCACTTTGGTATATTCATTCCGGGGTGTAGTATAGAGCAGCACTGAACTGGAATCCCAGCTTCTCTGGGACCATTTACTCATTTACCTACTTGTTAAGTATTAAATTTCTAGGTACCCGGAAAATATCAAAAAAACATCTTGTTCTAGTTTCGTAGACTTTTGCAGTCTGTAGTGGAGAGTTTTAGGAAGAAGGTAGATGCGGTGATGGAATTCAGGCTATGGTATAGAGGAGATGAGACCTTCTGCCAAGCCTGGAGTGGGGCCGCACGAGAGAAAAGTGTTTGCTTGGGATTTGGAGGTGGTGATGGCATAGCTGGGAAAGGAAGGTGAGATTTGGGCTTCTTCCATCTCCCTCTTCCACTCGGTGTTTGTTTTCTTTTGAGTCTTACCACAAAAGAGCTCTGAGTGGTTTGTACACAGCAGGTCGGTGGTCGGACAGAACCACTGTTTACATATCTTCATTAGCTTCTTATTGGATTGGAATGAAAATATTCCCCACGGCTGGCTGGCTGACCTAGCGCAGCAGTTTAGTCAGGGCTGCTTGCTCGATCACGCTCAGAGCAGAGCGTTTATTTACAGGAGTCCTGCCCTGTGAGGCAAGGCCCAGTCACCCCGTTGGCTTCTTTTGAAGTCTCCTCTGCCTGCACTTGCTTGTTTGTGGCTAGGTGTTGTCAGTGTGGATAGCCACAGTGTGGTGAGCTGCCTGTGGACTGGGCTGACTGTCCAAGAACGTGAAGGTGACCTTGCTCTAATTGTGCACAACCCAACTCCCTCCACACTTTTTTTTGTGCTTGTGATAGTTAGTTCTAATGATCAACTTTTCACGATCTAGAATAACATTATGAGAGAGTCTCAGCAAGGGAGTGTGTAGATCAGGTTGGTCTGTGGACATGCCTATGAGGGTTTCCCTAATCAGGTTAATTGCTGTGGGAAGACCCGACCCATTTTGGGAGTTACCATAACCTGGGGTTGGGCTCTGGCTGACATAGGTAGAGGGAGAAGGAGCTGGGTACTAGGTATGCCCAAATTCATTCTCTTTCTCTCTCCCTCTCTGCTCTTAGATATGACATCACTAGCTACCCGAAGTTCCTGCCTTGACTCTCCCACAATCATGCAGTGTAACCTGGAATCGTGGGGCCAGAAAACCCTCCCTCCCCCAAGTTACCTTCTGTCAGAGGACTTTTTTTCACAGCGACAGAAGTGAAACTGGGCTGATGACAATGCATTTGTAAAACCCTCAGAAAATCGGATAAAAACCCAAACTATGAGAAATGTGTGTGTTGAGACAAAAGTGACAGTGTGGGGATCTCAGAGTTAACTCATGCCCACTCCCTGATGGTGTGGGATGCCCCTCTGTATGCTGCAAATATGTTTTATTATCTTTGGTTAATAAAGAAGCTCTTTGGGCCAACGGCTTAACAGGGTAAAGCCAGGTGGGAAATCTGAACAGAGATATAGATAGAGAGAGGCAGAGTCAAAGAGACGCCATGTAGCTCCTTAAGGAGACAGACACCAGAACCTTACCTGGGAGGTCACAGCCACATGGTGATACACAGATGAATAGAAATGGGTTAATTCAAGATATAAGAGCTAGCTAGAAATATGCCTGAGTCACTGGTCAAACAGTGCTGAAATTAACATAGTGTCTGTGTGATTATTAGGTCCGAGCAGTTGGGAAACAAAAGAACAGTCTTCTTTTGCACCCTGACTGAAAGATATCCTCCTTAGCCCAAAGGAGACAAATCTCCAAAGGTTCTCCAAAGGTTCCTTTTTACGGAAGAGACACTGAGCTGATCGCCATGATGGATTCTCAGAAAGGAAAGGAAGACCAGGCAGGGAGAAGAGATGCCTTGGGTGGCAGCAGGAGCAGGACTTTCTCCTTGGGGTTCTGAGGAGAGAGATGCTGGCTCGGCTGCAGGGAATGAGCACAGCGCAGGAAAACAAAAGGCATATTAGTAAAACAAGCCCCTCCTTCCTCCTTCTCCTCCACCTTCTTTCTTCTCACTTTTTCTCCTCTGCTTTCCTCTCAAAGGAGACATGCACATTGTTAGCATGCACACAAGAAAACACAGAACTTTACCAATCATCAGGAGAATGCAAATAAAAATCACCACAAGGTAGCATCTCACTCCAGAATGGCTAGTGTAAAAAAGGAGAGAGAAAGAGCGAGAGAGCAAGAGAGAGAGAGCACAAATTACATTCTAGTGATGTTGCGGAGAAAGGGGATGTTCTTATATGTTGTTGGGGATATGAAATAGTCCAGCTGTTTGAAAGCAGTGTGGAGGTGTCTAAACCCTGGAAATAAAATTGATATGTGGTCGAGCGCTCCTACTTCTGAATATTTAACCAAAGGACATAAAATTAGTATTTCAAGAGACAGCTACATGCACATGTTTATAGCAGCAATATTCACAGGAGGTAGGATTTGGAACAACACATGGTGTCCATGAATTGATGAATGGACAGGGAAAACGTGACATAGTCAACTCTTAGACTACACGGCCTCAAAGGAATGGAATTCTGACAGTTGCTGCAGCAGGGATCGGACTGGATAGCTCAGGTGCAGAAAGACAACTCTTACATATTCTCACCATGTGAGCTAATATGCTGGAATCAGGAAAGAGCCAAGGAGTGAACGCCAGGGCCCAGGAAGAGTATGGTGATGGGGATGGGAAGAGGATGGCCAGTGGGTGCAGGTGAACCCTGCTTAGCGCATACTTTCCAATGTTCCATGGCGTAGGAAGCCATCATGACATCGGTTAACTGAATAGTTCAAAATAGGGAGCAGAGAGAACGTCCAGCATGCCCAGTGAAGAGAAGCACCATTTGCCTGAGGTGAAAAATACATATGCACTGGATTTTATATCATATTCACACATATGTACAGCTAGGAAGGAGTGTTTGGGCACCTGAATTACTATTATTAAAGGATACAATGAATCCTTTTAAGATTTGTTTTAGTTTGAAGTTAATTATGTGTCTATGTGTGTGTCTGTGTGTGGGTATGTGCATATGCATGCCAGGGTCTTTGGAGGATAGAGGCATTAGATCCCCTGGAACTGGAGTGTCAGGCTATTACGAACTGCTAGATCTGGGTGCTAGGAGGAAAACCCAGGTCCTCTGGAAGAAGAATATATGCTTTCCTAACTTCCGAGCCATTTCTCCAGTCTCTGGGGTCTGAGTTACTGAAATAGCCTCTAACTCTGACCTTCTATCACCCTTTCCCCCTATTTTTGCATACACCAGCCACACTGTTGTTTAATGTTAGTTGGATGATATTATTTCTTGGCTTGCATCCATTTAATGGTCTCTGTGGTTGTATAAGTATTAAGGGAAATGTGACTCCCCCCCATTCTTATTAATTTTGTGGTACTTTGAATATAATTGGCTGCCTTAATCTCATAAGGAGTGGCACTATTAGGAGGTGTGTGGGTGTGGCCTTGTTGGAGGAAGTGCGTCACTGTGATGGTAGGCTTTGTGGTTTCCTATGCTTAGTATACTGCCTAGTGTCTCAGTCGGCTTCCTGTTGCCTGCAAGATGTAGGACTCTCAGCTAGTACTCTAGCACCAGGTCTGCCTGTGTGCTGCCATGCTCCCCCTCATGATGATAATGGACTGAACCTCTGAAACTGTAAGTGAGCCATGCCAATTAAATGTTTTCTCTATAAGAGTTGCTGTGGTCATGGTGTCTCTTCACAGCAATAGAAACCCCAACTAAGACAAATTCTCAGTAACTCAGGATGCATTTGGGGATAGAATATTTAATATTTTTTAGGTGCTGGGCATGGAACCTAGGGCCATGTCTTTGCCAGTCCATCTCTCTACTACTGAGCTGCATCCTAACCTGATGAGATCTTGATGTAGAGAAGCAAATTAAATGAAGGTCATTAGGGCATAAAATAACCCAATGTGGCTAGTGTCCTTGTGAAAAGAGGCATTGAGGGACAGACAGGAAAGGGTGTGGCTAGTGTCCTTGTGAGAAGAGGCATTGGAGAATAGACAGGAAAGGGCACATCGAGCCAGTGAGAAGATGGTGATCTCCAAACCCAAAAGAAAGGCCTCGGAAGAAGCCAACCCACCATTCAGAACATAGATTTCTGTTGTTGAAGTTATCCAGTCCCCAGCATTGTGGTAGGAAAGCCTCAGCGAACTGATAGTATAAGGGAGATAAACACGCTGTGATGGAGCTCCTAGAAAGTCCTTGGTGACAGGACTTTTTACACGTTTTCCTAATGCTTTAGAGGTTAGATTCCTTGTTCTATGCCATTGCTTCTGCGCTGCTCTGTCCCTGTGCACGGTAGTCCCCTTCTACACTTTGTGTGTCACTTTGTGACGGCCTGCACTCTTCTAACCCAGTTACGGACACATGCTTGCGTGTGCACGTTGTGTTTCTACCTTATGTATTAGTTACTTGTGTCATTGTCCTGACATAGTTCTGACAACAACGTCTTAAGGAGCGAAGGGTTCATTTTTGCATATGGCTCCAGAGTGCAGCTTGTTAGGGTGTAGAGTCAAGGTCATATTGACAAAGTGGTGTCATATTGTGTTCAAAGCCCTAAAGAAGAAAATTACAAATGTGGCTTGGGTCACTTTCCTTTCAACTCAGCTCAGAACCTAGCTCATGAAATGGTACCACCAACATTTTGAGTAGGACTTCTTAGCTTAATTAATTGAGAAAAATCTTCCACCAGTGTGCCTAGAATCTTGGTTGCTAGGTGATTCTAGGTCCCATCATGTGTGTAATACACCTTAGCACCCCCTTTGTATCCTGTTAGAATTTTCTTTGGTTTGCCTCAATAGAACAATAGCCCAAGAGGCAGGAACTCATTCAGTATCATTCAATCTCTCTCTCTCTCTCTCTGACCAAGTCCTTAAAAACTGTTCAAAGAGCAGTGGAATATAATGGACTTTTAAAGACAAACCCTTTTGTTTGTTTGTTTTCAGATCAGGCTGGCCTTGATCTTGCTATGCAGCTAAGAATGATATTGAACTCCTGCCTGTATTTCCCAAGAGATGGGATTACAGACACGTTCCATCGCACCTGGTCAAAGGCCATCTTTGTTTAGCTACCCATCCGAAATAGCTCCTGCTCATGTGCTGTGTTCTCTTCAGTTGATGCTGCTGGGTATCCACGCTTCTTTCTTCACTTGACCCTTGAGCACATCCGTACAGCTCACTATCTGCCCTCTGACCGTACCTTTCCTTGGCTTTGTCCTGGCTTCACCTCTGTTGCCAATTCCAGGTTATAGTCCACTATTCTGGAAAGTCAAGGGTGCAGGAACTTAAAACAGCTCGGCACAGTACACCCACATTCGGGAGTAGAGGGAAATGCAGTGCTCAGTTAGCTTTCTCTGCTCTTGCGCAGTCCAGGATCCAGACCTGGGAACAGTGCAGTCCACTTTGACCCTGAGTCTTTCCACATCTATCAAGGCAATGAAGACTACCCCCACAGACGACCCATTCTAGACAGTCCCTTAGCCTTTCCAGATGGTTCTAGGTTGTGTCAAGTAGACAATTGGAGCCAACTCGCATAGGCTTCTCGGCATCCAGACTCCTGGCTCTCCTTCCAGCTGTAGACACCCCCGCATCTTCTTTCCTTCTTTCTTCTCCTTTTTCTCTTGGCAGCTCCTCAAGGCCTGATCTTTGGTTTTCTTCTTGTCTGACTCTTTTGTTTTTCTCAAATGCAAAAAGGATTACTGCCCACATTAATGCCTTTAGCTGAGACTTTTATTGTAAATTAAGGCTCTGGAGGGACTTAGACATCAACAAATTCAAATCCAAACTGATGATCTTCATTCCACAGTCGGCTTTTTGTTTGTATGTTGGTTGGTTGTTTGGCTGGTTATAACCTGTAATCCACCCAGAAGTGGAGAGTGCCTCATCCATGTTTCCACCCTTTGATGTGTGCGACTGCTGAAGCCTTCCCGAGCTTCCCACCTCTCTCTCCATCCTTATTGCTGCCACCAAGTCCAAGTCCATGCCCTCTGGTGGGCACACACTGCAGCCGTTCACTGTGTCTTGCTACTTAATTTTAATGGTGCCTTGACAGCCATGGCAACTCAGTAGACGGCAAATCTGAGCAGAAGGCAGTCAAATTAAGACAAAGTGGATAAACACCTCACTTTTTCGTATGTTCTGCCTAAAATGTCCACAATTAAGGGTTTGCTGAATAGGCTCTTTGGAAGCAAGCTACTCTCATAAATGGGATTACTGTGGAGCAATTACTACCATGGTGGCAAAGAAAACCCAGAGGATCTGTGTTCTAATGAACCCAAGATGTTTCCTCAGGACATTAGATTTGGTTGTTATTTCTCAACTTGAGAACATCCTGAGATTTTTGTCCCTTCTGGGCACAACCTATTCCCATCACTATGACATGGCTATTAGTGTTGTGTGCCACCCGCACTGTTTAGTATGAGTCAGGGTGCTGCTAGCTCTTGGTATTTATCAGGTATGAGTGATATTTGATTGGGCCGATAACTAGCCTGCTGTATCTGCTTACATTGCCCTGAGATGCTCTATTGATTATCTTTTGTGATTAGTCAATAAAGGCAAAAACATGTGATTTTCAATGAATCATTTTCCTTTTAATTAATTCTTTAAAAATGCAAAGGTTATTTTTACATGCACATATACATATGTGCGTGTGTGTTTGTGTATGTGAATGTATGACCTTAAGGAGGTCAGAAGAGGGCATTAGATTCCTCTGAGCTGGAGTTATAGGTGGCTTTGAGCTACCCAGTGTGGCTGCTAGGAACCTAATGCAGGTCCCGGGAAGAGCAGGAAGCACTCTTAACTGTTGTTGAGCCGCCTTTCCAGACCCCTCTGTTCAATTAACAGCACCCCTTTACAGTATGTGTGTATGTGCATACGTATGTGTGTATATATGTATGTATGTGTGTGTATTATGTAAGTGTATATGTATGTCTGTGTGTGTGTGTTTTATCATATTAGGAACTCTGGTATTGGGTGTCAGTGTGATGCTATGTCTGCAGTTAATGTGGTCAGAGCTGCTGGGATTTGGCTGAGAGCAGACCTGCCCTGAGTCCATTGTCTCATCCCGAGCCTTTGCCACACATCGCCTTCATGACCTCACCATCCTCTCCCTTCCCTATGGATTTCTGATCTATGCTGGATATTGGATACAGGCTTAGTGGATTAGTATGAGGGTGTATGTGAACACCATGCATATTCTTTTGCTGTTTTTTAAAGTTCTTCTGCCACTGTAATCTGTCAGACATTACCTATTTACAGTGGTGCATACTTACAGCCCTTGCTCTGCAGGAGGCTGAGAGAGGAGGCTCCCTTGAATATAGGAGTTCAAGGCCAGGCTGGGTAACAGTCACACCCTTCATCTCAAAATACTGCAGCCGCAGCAGCAGCGGTAGTAGTAGCAGCAGCAAATGTTATATGACTGGAGAGCCAAAGGGAAGTCCTGCACCTGCCTTTCATTAGCGGGGGGACTGTTTTATAGAAATGATGCCACCTGAAGTAGGGTCAGTTTGGTATGTGAAGGCAGGGTGGAGAACTTGAGGTCTAAATTGAGCAGTTATTCCTTAGGATTCCAGGCTGGAATGTTCTGCTGGCTGAGGAAGGTGATCACTGGAGAAGTCAAAGGCATTAATGACAGAAGGGAAGAGGGTCTTTGCAAGATCGACCTGCAGTGACAAGGTTTTCCATGCTCTGAATTCTAGAATCTTGTGCAAAGCAGAATCCAGGCCGTTTTGGAAACAAAAAGGCAAACAAACGTTCAAACAGAAAAGATCCCTGACATCTAGTTACCAGCTTACTGGGTACCCATAAGCCCCACACTTAGTTGTTCTTCTGTGTGTGGAGAAGATAAAACAGCAATAGTTTTCAGACAGCACAGCATAGTTTATAAAGAACAAAAATGTAGATATTTCAATGGGTGAACAGGTCAGTTGCCAGTCAGACAGGGATGGTGGGGTTTGGGGAAATTGTTTGACTTGTACACACTGAAATATTGGATGAATACTGACCCTGAAATATTGGCTGTTAAGGACAGATCCCCCCAGGTCCTTTTGTCTTGAGGTCTGTGAGGTCTTTGGAACAACCTGCCACTCAAACTCTTTCCCAGTTCATTATCACAGTTCAGGGTCAGCTTCCCAGGGCATCCTGTTTTCTTGCCATTCTGACCTGAACATTTCCAGAGAGACTTCTCAGATTCAGTTTTGACCTTGTCAAATTTAGTTATTTAAAATAAACATTGCAAAGGCTTGGGAAAAAAATAAATGATGGCTTCTGTCTCAAATCTGGTAATTTTGAAGGTTTTCACGGTGGTAGCTGATGTTGGGGACAGAAATGGATTACAGTGTGGAGAGTGCTTACACTACCTACAGAAGCATGGGATCTATTGTTTCTACAGATTGTGTCTCTTGGGTTCCAGTATTCTTGGAAAAAAGAGTTATAGGAATATCTAGCATCATTAGGCTAAACTTTGGCTTTCGTTCTTTCTAGAGTGTTCCATAATGATGTGGGTGGTTCTTACCACGACCTCCTCATGGGCCAGATTTGTGAACTTCAACGTGTTATGCCTGCTAATAATGGCATCACTTAATAAGTGTCCTTTCAGCCAGGCCGCTGAGAGAATATTTTCTGAAAGCCATCATGTAAAGCGAGCATTGCCATCTCTATGTTATAGAGAATGGGATCAGAAGGACTAAACCATCTCTACAGAATTTAGTGTTAAGTCATTTAAAATTTGATTAGCTTCATTTTGCCTCTAAAACGTTAGTTATGAATGGTTCTATAAATACTATTAAAAAGTGCAGAACGGTGTCAATTCTTTTAAAGCATCATCGTTGATGGAGACCTTTGTTAGTGAATTTGTCTAGCTATGAGCTTCGGTCAGGGTTTACACTGCAGCAGTGCTGGGCTGTGTAACTATAGCTTCCTTTCCTGGGGGCTGACGGTGTGTGGGCAGGCAGAAGAGCGCAGTGTAGCTCTGACCTTCCATGGATTCCCCTTAAACACCCAGTTGTTTTTCTTTTTTCTTTTTGTTGAAGCTTTCATTTCCTCTGTAACTTCCAAGTCAATTAATTGAAAGTGTTCATCTATCTGAAGACAGGTAGATTTTGACCCAAAAGATTTATCGTAGAGAATGTCCTGAAGGGAGGCCTACTTTTTTTCTTTTGTTTCAGTGAGAATCTTAAGAGTTATTTCTAATAACTGAAAGCCCAATTTCTTCTATGAGTCATGCTTCTCAGGAAGTGACTTCAGTCTTGGGGAAACATCTGGCTCAAGCCTTCCTCAGCACATCTGGGCCTAGGGGAAATCACTGGCAGGACAGCTGTGGTAGAGTCTTGACCCGAGTTGGAAGGCTGGACTTGCTCTCCGGGTCTCCCAGGGAACTGGCTGTATGACTGAATCTGTGTGCAGCAGCCTGTCTAACCAGTGCCCTGACTCCCTTAATTCTGAGCTTGCATGTGTTTCCCAAGGTTTGAAAGATTGTGCAAGAACTCTAAATTCTCTACCATCCTAGAATGAACCTTAAAAACATTTACACGGAATATCTGGATCTCCTAACCCATACGATATGAATTTATTGTTGCTAATATTTTAATTTTAACAATTTGACTTTCTTTTTGGTGGAGGGCATGTAAGAGTTTGGGCTTGTCTTAGTGCAAGTTATAAAGAATTCCTCTTTCCTTCTGCTCCTCTTTAACCTGCTCCCCGGTCAGCAATACACAGTCACCGTACGTTGCAGGTGTGCTTTCTGACTGTCTGGAGGACCCTGCAGAGTATGTGAGGGGGTGTTACATCTCAACATAAAGAAAAGTAAACAGCTTAAAAGTGGAATATTGGACATAGCTGTGTCCAAATTATGACCAGCCCTATCCACTGGTGTCTACTCACTTGCTCATCAGCAGCCCAGGTGTCTACTCACATGCCCATCAATAGCCCCAGGGTCATTCACGTGCCCATCAATAGCCCAGGGTCATTCATGTGCCCATCAATAGCCCAGGGTCATTCATGTGCCTGTCAGCAGTCCTGAGGCTCAGACTGCCGGTGTCTCCCAGTCATCTTTGCTCTGCCTCCACATTAGAGGAGCCCCCATCTTTGTCTTCCTTGACTTGTAGGGTCTTTATGGCCTGGCTATGAAGTGTCTCCTTAAAAGGCTTGTGCTGAAGGCTTGGTCACCAGTTGGTGATGCTATTAAAAGGTGATTGGCTCCCTAGAGAATTAACACCGCCAAAGAATTCATAGCTGAATGTCCTTGCCACCAGGCTGCTGTTTGTGCTCTCATCCTGGCCGCCAGGGGATGAGAGGTTTTGCTTCACTGTGACCTCTGTCAAGATGGACTGAAACCTCAAAACTGTGTTGAAATAAATTCTTCCTTGTGGTGTTTTGTAGGTGTTTTGTTTCAGTGACAAGAAGTGACTGATACATGGAGAAAACAAATTTCCTTGTCAGTTTATTGAAAATCACTAAGCCCTCCCCTGCATGCGTTTCTCTTCTCTGAGATTTGGCTGAGATGGAGTGGCGGGGTTTACCTTTCAGAATAGACCTGCTCACTACGGAGAGAGTGGAGTGTTTGGGGGAAATTCTGGTTTCCACCACAAATGTATTCTCGCGGCCACAAACCAGCAGAGGGACTGTTGCGAATGGAGCAAGTGAGATGTTTCTCCCGCAGCTGTGTTCTCATGGTCCCTGGAGCACAATGGTTCTCCACTTCCCACACTGTGCCTTTAATACAGTTCTTTATGCTGTGGGGACCCCAACCCTAAAATTATTTCATTGCTCCTTCATAACTGTGATTTTGCTACTGTTATGAGCTGTACTGTAAACAGTGATATGCAGAATGTCTGATAATGTGACCCCAAAGGATAGCAATGTCCCCACAGCAAGCAGAGGAACTGTTCTGAATGAAGCAAGTGGCAAGAAATTTCTTTTTCCTTTAAACTTCCCATAGAGTTTTAAATGTGCTGCTCTTTCAGTCCCCTCTCACCTCTGCTATCTGCCTTGCCCTTCTCACCCTCATCCTGCCCCTCTCCTGGCAGCTAGCCTCCTTCCATCTGATGTCTGTGCTGACTACTGCCTCTGTCCATCTCTCTGAGCTCCTTTTGCTCCTCTGACCTCTGTCTTGCCCCATCATCTCTGCCCTCTGCCTTCTGCCCTGCCCTTTGACCTGTGTCTTCCCATCTGACCTCTGCCTTATAACCCTTACAACTTCTACTCCCATCTTGCGGTTTCTGCTGAAATGTCCTAGAATCAAGGGTCCTTTCGCAATGCTTTATAAACCCACAACCTTCTACTGTTCTTTTGTACTAAGACACTGTCATTTAGCCATTTGTATAATTCTTATGTTTACATTTTGTCTCCCATATGCAGGGAAAGCTATTTGACAGTAGATCTGTTCCTGCTTCCTGCGCTTCGCTTGTCCCACATCTCTTAAGACGATGCTTTGCCTAGACACATTGTTTGTTGTCTGAGTGAAAGTGTGCAGCCACTTCTGTCTCCGTAGATTATGCTGTGAGACTGAGGCTCGCAAGGACCCTGAGGATCAGAGTGTCCCCAAAGGTGAAAGAGTTCTTCCTTGTTGTTATGTTTTCTGTTTTTCCTTCCCCTCCAGGTACCCAGGTGCCCATTGCTGTGGGCAAGGAGTTGGCAAACCTTCGCTATGAAGGATCCTTTAGCATCAGGATGGCAGGTAGAAACACACTTCCTACGGGTTGCGGTATAACAAAACAGTGGTTCATTTGACTCACAGTTTGAGGGCCCTGTCCGCCACAGCATGGGCATCATGGCAACAGGAACCTGAAGGTGCTGATCACACTGCATGCATAGTCAGGAAGCAGAGTGATGAATGCTGATGCCCAGCCCATGGAATGATGCCATCCATATTTAGGGTGGGTCTTCCCATATCAGTTAACCAAGCATAGGAACTCTCACAGAGTCACATCTGTAGATTTGTCTCCAAGGAGATTCTTGATCCTGTCAAGCTGACAGTCGGTATAACACCCACTCTCTTTCTCCGTGAAAGAACTGTCAACCCAGAGCTATTGAAAACTTAAGACAGCAGCAAACTCATTCAGGTCCAAGCAGCACAGAGTGAAATGGCTTGATCTTTCATGATCAGACCCTACCTACGCAATGACCAGCGATGGTCCTTGGCTCATGATCCTCCTCATTGTACAGCCCATACCTCCACATGCTGCCCTGTGGCAGAGGCACTACGTATGGTTAAGGCTTAATTTCTGGATGATCTACCATCTGGTTTATTGTTCACAGCTTTATTTGCTAGATCGCATGAGCCTGGATCACATGAGCCTGTTCTATGCCAGCACCGCATCTCTGGATCTGCAGACTGGATCCAACTTCTTTAGCTACAGGACAAGTTGTATTAATTTAATTGTTAGGCCACAGGGGACCAGTGTGTTCCTCATGCTCACTGTCTCACGCCAACTCTTGTTAATTTGAAACATGCTGGTTTCTGACAGGGCCAGAACAAATTTTTGGCCACTCAATGTGTATGCGGGATATGTGTAGTGTTTCCTTCATTTACACACAGAAAATTGTTATGGGGGAAAAAGAGCTGATGAGTCAGGCTAGTTCATAGAACTGAGTTTCCACACATAGGTTGCAGAGAAGATGCTCTTCATTAGGAGACGCTGCTGTGGCCTGCTGACCAAAATTAAAAACACGTTCACAAATGTTACATTGCCTGTTTAGAATCTCAAGTTCAGCCTGGATGGATTACTGGCTGTGTATTATGTGTTCATGGGTATTGAGTGATGACTGGCTGTCTCCCAAGGATGCCCTCAAGAGCAACATAAGCCCACTTTAGGTTTCTTTGGGTTTGTATAGTATGGACTCTCTATCCCAAGGCTAAGTTAAAGCATACGTTAACAGCTCAGGCTTGCTCTGAAGTAGAGGCAACAGGATATTTACACCAGAAAGGAGAGTTTATTTTGGAAGACTGTCTTGTTACGTCAGAGGGAAGATGGGAAAAGGAGGAAGGGACATTTATGGAAAGAGATTACTTTCTTACCTTAAGTAAATAATTCACAAGTGATTCCAAAGAGTTATAAGGTTATCTGATTGCTTGGGCTTTGTTCTCGGGGCATGTTGCATTAGTTCATTGCCAAGGTTGAAATATTATTAATTTTATTGTTTATAGATTTCTGTGTGTATTTAATAATTAGGTTATAAATGAAGACACTTAAAATGGGCATTTACTTAGATTGATATCTATGTTTCAAGTTGTTTTTACTTATTTCTCTTCTCAAATTTCTCCTTCTTTAATCAATCCCTCGTCTCCTTTCTCATTTTCCTTTTCTTCCTCATGAATCTGCTGTGAAAGACGGTGCACATTTAACAGAGATGTTAGACAAATATTTAACACCCAAATGAGATTTTCGCATGATGAGGGACCTGCATGGCATGGATG